>JBAMHW010000022.1:21681495-21695993 GCA_037177495.1 Rhadinocentrus ornatus | reverse complement strand
CTATCTATCTATCTATCTATCTATCTATCTATCTATCTATCTATCTATCTATCTATCTATCTATCTATCTATCATCATATTGGCCAGAGCAGATGTGAGTTAAACCTGCAGGCATTTCTAAATGAATGACAGGAACTTGTAAAAATAATCTGGATCATTCTATGTTTGTCAATTTATTCATGTTGATGAATATTTAATTTTTAATATTATTATAGATGGACGTTATATAATTAAATTATGGTTGATTGATTGGTCAAAATCACATGCAAGAGCAAAAATTTTGTTTCATTAATAAATAACACTAGGTTTTTTTCTTTTTTTGTTGTTAACATTTTATTTTTCAAACAACATATAGATTACTTTACACAAAAACAAGCCATGACCTGTTTCAAATATTTACATAAATCTTAATAGAGACAGAAAAAAAAACATTCTTTGGGTCTGACCATGCAAAAGAATAAATAATGTTCCTGTCAGTGATTTTGCATGGTGCTTTCAAGACTGCTGTTCAGCAACAAAAAGCTCAGATTTTTGTTGGTTATATGTATCTAAAGCTGCCCTGGTCCTCACAGTCTTGCCTCAGCGTAAAACTAGGCAATCAGACAAGCAGTGACTTTGACAAAGAGCAGGTCATGTGCAGCTTAACACATTTGCTACAGTACAGCTTTCACTTGTCTTTTTCAATAGAATCCTTGCTAATCCAAACAGAAGCAAAGTTTTAGACCAGAATAGAAACAGAAATGAAAAAGTGAGATGTGCAACTTTTTCTGTGAAAAGCTTAGAATACGTAGAACTGAAGCATCCTTGAAGGATGAAGCACTGTACACAGAAGACCTCGGGTGGTTTGCGCAACAAGGCCTTTAAAATGTTTTCAGTGATGCTCTTGTCACCAAGACACGATGAGCAGCAGCCAGAGGTTGACATTACAAAAATACAGTTTTCACTCCTTCCACCCCTCAGCAAGGCCATAGACAGTGTGCAGACGTGATCCCCCCAGAGTCCTTCTGTAGGCTGGGTCCAGAATCTGCTCCTCTCTACCCCTTCTTCCGATTATACGTGTCTCAGGTGATAATCTGCGGCTCCCAGGACTGACTGGCCATCTGAGGACGACACTGTGTGATGACTGGAGGTCCCGTCGGAGTCTGGCTGTCCAGGCAGAGGCTGCTGACCATGTGCTGCAGGGCTGGGCCTTTTGGCTTCCATTTCTGCAAAGAGAAATACACAAAAGGTGGAAAAAAACACGAGTTCATCTCTTCCAGTGAGTACAGACATCGTGGCACACTCTGCTTTGTATTTCGTGATGTGCATGAGCTCAGGAGGTTCATGTTAGTAATAAGTAACGAGTAGACTTGGGCTTGGATTAGAGTAATCACACGAATGACTGACTTTCGGTACTCAGTGGAAAAATCCTAGTGCGGCCAGCTGCAGAGCGCAGCCGCCGTCCATCCAACAAAAGAAGACACAATTTTTCCTTTCAAGATGACATTTTACATGAAACAGTTATTTACACCTTCTAATTGTTATGTAAATGCATTTATGTATCTATAATTAATTAAAACACGAAGAAGGTGCTTGTTTGGAAAGACGGGAATAATGGAGCTGTTGTTCAGTCTACCCATCTTTTATTTATCTCGTACTATGAGAATTTGCCACAAACAGATAGTAAATGGATTTTTTATTTTATTAATTTAATTCAATTAAATCTCCTTTGGCCTCAACAGTCTAAATAAATTTAATGTGTAATAAAGCGACAACAGATTTTATACACAACAAATCTGCAAGTTTGTTTATGAGTTCATTTGTTCTTATTTAAGAAAAATATTGAAGTATTATGTCGCAATTGTATTTAATTAGTGGGACATATTAAACTTTAAATAAATATATTCATTTGATGAAAAATGATTTTAGTCAAACTATATTTAACAAAAATGCTGCTTTAATTCGACATTTATTTTATTACTAGTGATCCATATTCACATGGATCATTATGTCATGTTAGGGTTGATAATATGAGGGAAGAACCAGTGTTGTGCCTACACATTATAGACAAATCAGCTAAGAACCTATTTTAAATTGTATTTTCAAGCACTGTTATGTTGCTAAACACACAATTTCTTCCAAGCTGGAATTTCTGCTCAGAATACTTAGTTTAATATCAGCATACCGTATCCAGCCATGAAGCTGCACTGACCACTAATAAAATCTGTTCCTATGCCGTGTATCAGTGTTCTTGATCTTGTTGTATTAGTAGTGAAGCATTTCTCTGCTCTCTTCATTTTTGTTTATTTGGTAAAACAATAGAAAGTAATAAAGATGAAGGCAAGTCTCTTTCTATGGGAAAAAAAGGGAGAAACTTTGATCGCAAGGAGACGGATATTTGCAACATAACTGTTCCAAGTAATGCTTTTAATTAAACAAGTAACATCTTATTAGGAACATAACTTCAGATAAACGCCATTGCTTCTTTGTTAATCTAACAAAGTCCATCTCATCAGTCCAGCTCCTCACCACCTTGCTAAAACTGAAATCTAAGTAAGATGAAATATCGTAGATCAAGATCGTATATGACTATTTCTTTCTGGTACGCTATTTTTCTCACTAAGTAGATTTTAGTATTTCACTTATTTGAAGTGTTTTGGTCTGTATAGACACTGTATAAACACCCCCAATAAATTTGGGGTGTTTAAGGTTTAGACACTGACTACACATTAAGGTTGACAACTCGGGTACTGAGCATGTTCTGAAAAAATCCAGGTGACGAGTCACACTGATTCAAAGAGGGTTTTTTCTCTTGTTTAAGACAAGTGGCTGTAGCGTAAATATTAAATATTTACAGTATTAATACAGGTTCATTATCAGTATTGTGACTTATAAGCTCTACATAAGACTATAAAATAAACACATCGCTGGAAGCTTTATGATTTATTTGCTATAATAAATAAACCAGGGTCAGATTGAGATTCAGTTACTCCTAGTGAGGTACATCTCCTTTTTCTATCTTTTCCCTTTCTCTTTTGGCCAAACAAAACAAGACTTACAAAGCAACAACAGTTGTAAATTGAAGTAATGGGAGAATAATCCTTATAAGACGTCGATCCCGTCCTAGCAATAGATGGAAAAATGTTGCCTGGTCTGATGAGTCTTCTTTCAGCTCCACATTCAGATGGTAGGATCAGAATTTGGTGGAAACATGAAAACATGGATCCATCCTGTCTTGTATCAACAGTTCAGGCTGCTGGTCGTGTAATGGTGTGGGCAATTTTTTGCTTGGCTCCTTAGTACCAACATAGCATGGTTAAACTACCACAGCCTACCTGAGTATTGCTGCTGACCACACCCATCCCTTTAGGACCACAGTGTAGCATCTTTTGATGGCTACTTCCTGCAGGATAATGCACCATGTCACAAAGCTCAGATCATCTCCAGCTGCTTGCTTAAACATGACAATTAATTCACTGGACTCCAACGGCCTCCACATCTGCAGCAGCTGTGTGATGCTGTCGTGTCAATATGGAGCGAAACCTCCGAGGAATGTTTCAAACACCTTGTTGAGTCTATGACACCGAGAATTACGGCAGTTCTGGAGGCAGAAAATGGACCTAATTAAGTTGCTAGTTAGTGCATATTTTATCTGGTAAAAATTTACCAATTTACAGTTTTTTTTAACTTTTGCAACTCTGTTGTGAGTTCAGAAGACAGCATGATGCTCCACAGCAAGGTGTTTCTCTCACCAGCATAAATTGTGAATTATGTGATATTAGAGTGCAGTAGTTGCACCCACAGGTCCAGTTTGGCAAGGTCGGGGTCGGAAAGCATTTTTTTGCGTTTCCACAGGCAAAAACTGAGAAGGAGACCAGAATATCCGACCCAAGCCGTCCCACTATTTTGGGACCCTTTCATCAAGGTACCAATCTTACCGATCTGCTCCAAAAGGGTGGAGCTTGACACACTACAATCCACTGATTATTATTATTATTACTGAAGAGTCTTCACTTCCTGCATGACTGGGCACTAAGAACAAAGCGGCAATAGCACCGTGTTAAAATATACAGTGGCTTTTTTTGTTGTTTAAAGCCAGAAAACAAGAGGAAAGACCACAAACTGCTGGATGTCAACCATTCTCCTCCTTCGTTTCTGTGCTGTGTTCTTCGTTCATATTTCAAGGCAACATTGCATCGTTATGACATCACATACAGTACATGTCGCTCTCTGGCTATTACGCCGCCTACTGTGAAAAGGTACGATTGGCTGTGGAGACGCAACAGAGATCAGGATTTACTGAACCAAAACCACACCAAACCATCACCTGGTACTGGTGGAAGCAGGGCTTTATACTGGAAACCTAGCATGTTGGATCTAGCAGAGCGATTGCATTTACTCACCAACACAGTCTGACATTAGGCTGAAGCTCAACGGTGTTTTCATAAACCTAACACTCCTTTCAGAAGTCATCCAGTGACATCACTGTGCATAAAGTCCTTGAGCAAGTTGGACAGGAAACCTGAGACTGTAAGTGAGCCAAGTGAGCTTCATCATCAGCAGGCTGCCTACAGACCACCAGGTTCACTGCAAGTGGCTCCTTTTTTAGCTCATTGTTTAAGTGGATAGAGCTGAACCTAAGACTTGAGCCCTAAGTATAGATTCCTGGAGGTAGGCTTTAGGTGAATAAGGGGTTAATCTCAAAATCCCAGAAACAATTGGCATTGGTGTCAGGGAATGTCAACATGTGCCGCTGCAGAGGTGTCAGACCTTCGAGTGTACCAATGTTTGTGCAACTGACAAAAGGAGGAAATCAAACAAAATAGTGCAAATATTATAACTTTGGAGTCATTATTGCACACTGTGCAATATGCACTGCAGGTTTTAGAGGTTTTGCATGCAGACTGCTACATTTGTTAAAAAATATTCAGAATCAGTGGCTAATCTGAAAAGAATTTTCAGATATTAAATTTAAATAATTTCTTTCTGGCCAAGCATTTAAAACCGAACTTAGTCAAGTAAAGGATGTTATATCTAAAACCCAAACTAATGAAATTCTTTAAGGTCTGGATCACAATTTAATCTATAAAAACTCAAAGTGTTGAGAAACTAATAAAACTAAAACAGGAAAAAGTTTCTAAAGGTTGTTTTTATGGAGATAGATTAAGAAAAGCTTCAGTGACGTTGAATAATGGAAGAGAAGGCCATTATTATTTAGAGAAAAAATACCACAAAGTCAAGAAACGTATTTCTTTTTTCCTTTTTAGGAGTTTAGAACCAAATAAAGAGGCCAAATGTCTCCCACAGCAGAAAGTGCTTGATTGTTGGTGGGCATGCTCCCAAAAAGCTCTAAAAGGTTAGTGATGGGCCAGCTGAGAGATGAGAAGGCAGCCTGGCAGGAGTCCTGCACACTCGCACACATGGCTCCAGTTAATGACTCCCTGTGAGATGTCATCATCAGCCAACTTGTGTCCACGTGGGACGTTTTGCATGCAAGATTCATAAAAGCAGAGAACAAGGAAAGAGCAATGGAGAGCAAAAGAGCGATGGTTCTACCGCATCTATAAAATCAGCCTGATGGGATCTGCATCAGTGAAACGGGGACGCTCAGATCTCGGCCTCCTGGCATCGCCAGCAGGCCGAGATCTGAGCGTCCGTAATGGAACCGCCTCTTATCTCTGAATCCTTCATGTCTGAGTTCGCTGTGACGGGATGCGCTCAGTCTGCGGCCGTGGTTAAATAATTGTTTGGAGAAACTGAGACTGATTGTTAGCTGTGATTTAAGCTTTTCAGATGAAAGAATATTCCAACTCTTTTTCTTTATTATTTCCTTTATTATTTAAGATAACTACAGAATAGAATTAATCAAACACCTATGTTATGTCTGTTGTATTGACAATAAAAAAAAAAGAAAATATAAAACCTAATAAAAAAAATTTTCAGCAAATTAATATTATTACTGCGAATGTTTGATGAGGTAGGGAAATGTGCCTCTAGTTCAACCAATTATTATTTTAGGCTATTTTTAAACGTGTAATGTCCCTAAAAGCAGTTTGAAAGGCTGATGCTACTTTTTTTCCTCTTACCTGTCTAGGCTCTTTTGTGTTGCAGGGCTCCATCTTGACCTTTGACCCTGCCGTGAAGGCAGAAATGGCCAAGCAGAGGTCCTGCTGCCGGATCAGAGGCTCTATTAGCTCCCATTTCTGCAAAGTGCAACAAAAGATAAATAAAAACAAACTTGAGTGTAACTTAAAAGACAAGTTTATTAGAAGACAGACTGGACTCCTTCAGTTTGTAATATTCAGAGGAACCTTCACCTTTCAGCTTTTATTAACTAGAAACTACATACAATGCAAATGCATTCACAATTTTTGTTATGTTATATTCTTTTTTTTGGATTGTTTTCTTACTTCCTGATTTCCTATGTAGTTTTCCCCCTCGTGTATTTAGTTTTCTTTACTTCCAGCTCTTTTATTACACCAGTTTAATTGGTTTCTGATCACCACACCTGCTCCTTCTGTATTTATTCTCCAGGTTTTCCTTTGTTCAGAAACAGAAACTTGTCATTATTTACATGCTATGTTCCTTGTTGGGGTTTTGTTGTTAAGTTCTTCAGTTTTCCAGCCAAAGCTGTAGCTTTCTTAGTCTTGAATTCTGACATCTGCCTACCTCTCACCTCACAGCCCTGCATTTGAGTCCTCCACCTCTTTAACCACAGATTGTGACATGCACAAGACATAGATACTAACTTTTATCAGAAACCCAACCTGTGTCTTACTGCTTAAAGAATAAGCAGTGCAGGGACCTTATTTTCTTTTAAGCTACTGATAACTAATTTCCAGGGGATTTGATGACAAAAACATGCAATTTCACCAAAATAATTGTGTCAAAATTTTTATCATTTTATGTGAGTAATCTGATTCGGGCTGTCAAATTATTACAAATTTCTTAAATAAATGCAAACATAATCTAACTGAAATAAGCTGCTGCAGTCTGTTGGGATGACTGATCAGATATTTGACTGGTCTATAACCTGGAAACATTTACTTGTGGCAACACTGACTTTCAGAATTAAATGATTTTAATATTAGAAAGGTCATTTTTTCAAAGGTTCTTCAAAATTAAGGTTAAAAATGGGGAAATATTCTTAAAAGGTCATGATGTAGCAACAGACCTGAGAACAGCTAAAGAAATAGAAATAGTGATGCAGATTTAGGAAGAATATACAACTACAAGAAAAAGAAAAAAAAACGGCCAGTAGAAGAAAAATTAATGGTTTAATAAAAAACCTCCCCCTGGTGGCTGAGACCTGACCTGAGACTGCGGCCTGTTGGCTCCAGCACCCCTGCACTCTGCCAGGACAAGGCCATCGGTCCCACGGGTCTCCAGACACAAGCCACCTTGTTTCAGCACACTGGACACCGCTTCCTGCTCAGGGACCCTAAGAGAAGAAGGGACAGAGGGGAGCGAGCCCAATAAAAAAGGTCTTATTACAACAATAAAGAGCAGATGGACTGAACCAAGTGGTCGACCTATTGAGTAACTGAAGTAATGAGTCTCATTATAAGATGTTCTTTCAAATGTAAACATGATCATTGCAGAGCAGATGCAGCTGCAGATGTGTGGGAGTAGATTGAGAAACGAGCTTGTGGAAAGAAGCACTTCAAAAATTTAGTTAGATTTAGATTATTGGTTCTGAATTCGGGGGTCATGATACCCCTAAGGCTTAGGGTAAATATAAGTTAGGTGATTTGCCTATTTTATTCCTCTTGGCACCACAAAAAAATCAGCTTTCTGAAAGAAAACGCTAGCTAAAAAAAAAAAAAAAAAGCCACAAAGTTGTTTACAACTTAGAGATTTTAATGTGTATTAATTCACTTTGAGTCTTAGACAATTTAACTAATCATTGTAAACAGTTTGATTAATAAAAGATTAATTGTAACTTCAGGATTTAAATATAAACAATTTTACAGGAGAGCCTGTTAACTTTGAGAGGAAGTTTAATATTTGAACAAACAGCTTGCAGATCTCACAACATCCCTCTCTGCTAAGCTTCAGCTCTGCTCCGAAACCTGCTCACATCAAATGTTGTAGTTGTCATGCACATGCATGCTAATATAAAATTTTGTTTTTATTCAAGATACCATGCTTTACTTTAAAGTAATCTTTTTTTATGTGTCCTCAAACACAGAATTTAAATTTCCTAGATATGATGAAAGCACGAGTTTCTGTGTGGCGAATGTTGCTTTGCCCGAGCATCGCACCTCAGCTCTGGATAGACATTTTCCATGTACCAGCGGAAAGGTTTGCAGTTCAGTTTCCGCCGTAGTGTCAGACGGTCTGCAATGCTGCAGGAGAGAACAGACGGAAAGAGAAAATAAAGGAAAAAAACAAACAGAAAACGGAAAGGAGGAGAGACATGAATGTGAGAACACAACGCAGGGTGTGGATCACCATCAGCAGCTTCTTTTTCTTACTAAATAGTTCAACATAGACCCAACTGCTTAAACTGGGATGTTTTCAAGGTCATTTTGCTAAAGCTGTGCAGAGATTTGCTCCCATAATCTAAAACCCCAGCAGAGAAAACATGCTTAATAGTCAGGTGTGAAAATATATTTTATATTTTCAGTCATTTTATATTAAAGTAATGAATTTTTTTCCTTTTTGTGTCAACCTTTTATGAACATTGCTTTAATAACTAACCACAAAGCTTGATTGACTAAAAATGACTAACTTGTGTGAACCATTACAAATCCTATATTTAGACAGCTGTCTTCATGGTGCATAACACACATTTAGAGGATGACCTTAGACAAACCTGCCAAAGGCCTTGCCCTGAGCCGATGGCCGTGCAGAGTAGTAGTACTGCTTATACTCATCCATCCACACCTCGGCAGCCCGCCGGGTGTTCCTGCATGGACACAGACAGTAATCACACAGTCTGCCTGCATTTCTCCAGTCAAATATAAAGACAGCGTCATGCACTGCAGCCGGGAAGGAGACCACAGGTTTGGTGTATTTTCAGAAGAAAAGAAAAAAAGAGCAGAATAAGGTTATAAAAACTAAATTAGTACTTTAAGCAAACTTAAATTAGGCAAATGAATATCCAACACTGAAAGGTGAAAAGCTTTTTGGCCCCATTTCATTGTTATACACCAGCCAAACAGCCAAATTTCAAGGTGGTAGCTAACAGATCTTTAAGCTATCTGTGTTATCATTCCCAGTGGGGCTGAAAACAACTTTTAAAAGTAAGGAGTAAGCAGTTTAAGTATTGCTCTGACAAGAGTTTTCAGAGTTACTCATCCCTCATCGCCACTTTGGCTAAAAAGTGTGAAAAGTGTCAGCTGAAGTGCTTATTAACGTCACACTGAACTCCGCTGAATCATGTGACATTTGAGATCTTCTGTCTGAGCGCAGGATTAACCTGCTTGTCAGCTGGTAGATTGAGTTGTGGGGTAATAACGAGCCGATATAGAAGGCAGATCAGCCCACTCACTTAATGTAGGTAAGCGCGTTGCCCTCTGGGAAGTCGTACGGGTGCCGCTTCCTGAACACGTGACCCACACGGCTGCAGGGGAGAATCTCCAGGCTTCCTCCACACATCCACACCCGGAAAGAAAGCTCTGCAGGGGGACGGACAGAGAAGGTAAAGACTGCAAACGTTTCTGTTTGTCATCTTTATGAATTATGAATTATGGACATCATCCTGATATTAGATGCTTCTTGCTGAGAACAAGCACTGTAAAAGCTTTTGTGGTGGAAAATTTAAGACTATCACTTTTCTAAGTGTAAGGACACCGACATTTTGAGGCTCAGACTGCTGAAACTCTTCAGGATTCGCGCAAGGCAGAAAGTAAAACATAAAAAAGTCTCTTTTTCATTGGAGGTACATGTGTATTATTATTTTGTTTTTTTTTATTACTAAGAACACATGGAAACAGTCATTTAGACAGTAATATGCTTCTCCTCTGAATATATAAATTACAAAGTAGATGGTGTAGAACACCAAACAGGCAAAACTCTGTCGTATCTATTACTAATGTTCTTTTAATGATAATAATTATGAATTGCTAACGCAATTCCCAATCTTTTAACTTTTCTGCTTCTACCTAATATTAGGTCATTTTCTAGATGCAGAAAGTTTGCTTCAGAGATTACTCATTTTTATAAACAGCGAGATCAGCTGTCTTAATTGGGATAACAGTGACTAAGCAACATCCTTTTACAAGGTTATTAATAATCGTTTAATGCTGACCTCTTGCCTTTAGTTGCAGATGTAGTAGTTAAACCCTTGTTGTGGAGTTTTATACAGTATTTATTTTATTCTCTTCAAGATTCAAGTAGAGTTATCTTTCTTTTCCCTGGCCAATCATTAGCCTGCAGTCTGTAGACTTCACATTTTTGGCTCATTTTTAGCTTGTTTGGACCCCCAGCTGTGTAGGCATTAACAAAGTGTCTACTTGGCCTGCGAAGACCCTAATGGGGAACCCTACAAAGAGTCAAGCTAAGTAAACTCGATCTCTGTCTAGTGGGAAGTGCCATTAAAAATCATAAGTGGCCTCACCAAAATTTTCCCCTCCCCAGATGTCCATGTGGGTGTCATACTGGCCCAGGTGGTTAAACCAGCTCTTGTCCATGACGAAGATCCCACCAGCAATGACCGGAGTCCTGCAGGGCGAGGAAGCATTATTAAAAGAGATTTCACCAAAGCAAACAGAAGAAAGGAGACGCTGTTAAATAAGTAACTGAGCTTTAAATATTGTTAATGAAAATATAGAAATAATGACTTGCATGGCTGGTTAGCTACTTATCCATCTGATTTGTGCTATTTGATAAAAAATGAATATTCAAAATGTTTCATACAAATATATATTGTATGTTTATCAGGGTTTAAATTAGTAGAAAAGTACAGTGCGTGCCCAAAGAGGACAAGTCCCGACAAGCCGTGGAGACTTACCTAATGGACTGTGTGGGGTCAGTTCTTGCCATTTTCTGCTCGATAGGAATTTGCTCCCATTTAAAGTGAAGACTCCAATCAAAGCCTGACATAGAGAGCAAGAATGAAGCACAAAGTCAGCACTGCATACTAGACAACTTTGTCTAGACACAAGTCTGAATGCAGCCAACAGATGAGAATCTTGATGATTTTGGCTGAAATAAGTTGCCTGATTTCATAAATAATCAATAGATTTTCTCTCTGGGAATGCAGACAACCCAACCCTAACCTACAGCTGGTCAATGAAAACGGCGTTTCTGAAAAAACACTGTTTATTTGCATTGGATCCTGACCTCCTCTCAGATCAGCAGAAGCAGCCAAGTAGGCAAAGTTATCCAGGCTGATGACGTCAATGATGGGGCTGACAACTCGTGTATGATCCTGCAGAAGAGACAGACAAAAAAATATTACAGAGAATCCTTAAGCTGTGAAATATCCTTTTTTACCACAATAATCAAGTTTTAATGACTTAGATTTATCTTGCAAACATTTGCAATCTCACATGCTGCTGGTCCAGAACATCTCTAAAACAGTTCAGGAATTCATTGCCACTTTTTTGTCCAGTTTCTTTAGGACAGATTGCACTTCAGGCTGAGATATGACTCTTTTTTAGCAAATAGATCTTTGTGAATCACATTGTTGGTGCAAAAGTATTATTTTACGTTTGTCTGTAATAGGCTGAACTGCATGTGCCTGAGGATATTATTAAAAACGTAATTAATTTAGTTTGTAAATTATCTGTTTATGTAGACAGCCCTGAATTATCCCTTGAGTTAGGAGTTATTTAAATGCAATATTCCTCTTATAAAAAAACAAAAACCAAAAAACAAACAGCTAAGGTCCACAGGAAACTTATAAACACCTTAAAACAAACTGGAGAACTAATGGTCAAAACAACTCTGAAAGATTACAAGAAAGTCCGGCTCCTTGGAAGCAAAATACGCTCACCGTCCACTTTATTCAAAACCTGCTAGTACCAGACTCAACATCCTTCTGCCTTCAAAACTGCATTAATCCATGGTGGTTTATATTCAGCAAGGTGTTGGAAACATTCCTTAGAGATTTCAGCACCCCCACACCATCACACCACCAGCCTGAAAGGCAGAATGGATCCATGCTTTCATGAGGAAGCTGAAATGGAGACTCATCAGACCAAATGTTCAATCAGTTTTATTTTCCAGTTTCATCCATCCATGTCTACATGACTAAATACATTGAGTTGCTGCAATGTGATTGGCTGATTAGCTGTTTATGTTAATAAGCAATTAAATAAATAGATATACCAAATAAAGTGACCAGTGAGTTTATAAATATACTATTTCACAGTGCTGTTTATTTAAATGATGGATTTCCAGACAGAAAGATATTACTGTTACTGGATTAATGCAATACAAAGGAATTTTTTTACTGTGCTGTTTAACATAATTTAATTATCAAGCATTTTTTCATGACTTCATTTGACATTTATGGGAAAATTTGACCTCTAAACAAGTCAAGAAACAAACTAACCAAAGCAAAAAAAATGTCATGTACATTTGCACAAAGTGAACAATTTCCTTTTAAGTTTGTTGTAATGTGTTGGTTTCAAATAAATATGTTCATTACTTTATTTTTACCAGTAAAATACATTGTAAATAATTACTGAATCTACCAAATAGTTCTTAAGATCATGAAATGAGTGTGCAAGAATTATCCTTTAGCTCTTTGGGGAGATATTTTTGTGAGCGGTTAAACTACCTCCTGCTGCAAATGTAACACAAACCCAACAGCAAACGTACCAAAAGAGTCACTGTTTGTGTGTTTGTGTGTGAGTGTTGTCTGCATCTCTTTGTGAGTATGTCTGTCCCAACATTGTTGTTTGCCCACAAGGCATCCATGAGACCAAAGGACTCCTTTCTATTAGAGCCGTCCCTTTCTTGGCACAGAGGCCGAAGTCGTGAACGTTGTGTTCACTGCACCAAAAAGTGTGGGGAAAAACGAGTTAAACATGCCACTCTGCCAGGGAGCAATTTGGAAAGTGATGCTTTTAACAGCATTGAGCAACAGACATTTATTGGGCTTTTAATGAGCCTAATAAGACATAATAGGATGTGGAAGGATAGGGCTAAAGATTTCAGCATTTCTGAAAGTACCACTGCCCTGCAAATTTTTGATGTCTATGTACTTCATCACATCTGGCTGAAATGAATGGCCGGTTAACAGGCTTGCAAAGAACTTGGTCTATTAAGCAGAATTTGGTGTGCTGAAGTTGGAAAACCTCTAAAACATGCAGGAACATAGTACCTGCGGACTAAAATCTTTTGTCCTTTCCTTTCTCCTGTTATGCCACATTAGTCTCTGGGTAAGAGAACAAGAAAGGACTCATTGTTCTGTTGGGGGTGAAAGTCAAGCTGAAGAAAATCCCACTTCTGAGGAATGTCTCTTAACTGAAATTCATAGTTTAAGGATGTATTGGAATAAACTAAATCAAAAGAGGAAAAATAAAAACTCAAAAAGACGCCATTATTTTCCCACAGACTTTCCTTTATAATTCCCTTTTGTTTATAAAAATGGCTGGATAATATTTTCCTGCATGCCTTTGATAAAACTCAGAGAAGAGCAAGTAGCGTCACTTTAGACTTGCAAACTAAAAAGATTGCGATAGTTGAGGTTTGTGATGAGAAATAAAAGGTGATGTCTTCATATAACCAATGAGACAAAAAGGGCTACACTTTCTTTAAGCACATTACAATTATTCATTTTGATTTAAAGTAAAGCCTCTTTATAAGCCCAATAATCTGGTCTGAGACATGGAGACTGTAAAAGATAGATATAACATTCCTTTCACTGAATTTAGGAGCGAGGGAAGAGCTCGTCCTTGGCATTTAATTAAATTAAATCTATTTCAGCTGCCTCTCTGAATTAATAAGTTAAACATGTCATTATGTTAAAACAGAGAACATCCTTCATCTGCTCCCAAAGGCCGTTATATACCCAGAGCCGCGGTCTCAGGGAGACAAATGAATCCAGAAGGCCCAAATTGTGAAGTTAGTGAATTATGACTGAGCCCGGCACTCTCACGAACACACAACTAAAAGAGTGTTAGCTGAATGCATCACAGCAGCTCAAAGCCTAAAGATGAGTCTACCGATACGCAAACATAATGTGTACACACTCTTAACATCTAAAGTAAACAAGCTTGAATGTTTGCACCTTAGTTTGAGTTGCTGTGTGTTATAGCAACTTATTCAGCCTTTAAAAGGATTATTTGAACCATTTCTGCATGTTCTGTTGCTATGAATGAAACACAAGGGTTGATGGTTAGCACTCAGCAAAAAGAAAATGATAGCTGTGATTTTCCATAGCTAACTAGTCAATACATCATAAAACTGACACACTGGGTTGTTGTTAGCATCTTATTCTGCTTTTAGTTAATTATTTGAACATTTTGTGCTTGCTTCTATTTTTTCCAAGAATAAAACACAAGTCTTGTTACCACCTTCATTTCTGCGTCTGCATGGTTCTTCATGCTATGCTGCATATA
>JBAMHW010000022.1:21660886-21678141 GCA_037177495.1 Rhadinocentrus ornatus | reverse complement strand
GATCCCTCCGGATGAGCTGGTGAATGTGGCCGGGGAGAGGGAAGTCTAGGTTTCCCTGCTTAGGCAGCTGCCCCCGCGACCCGACTCCGGATAAGCGGCAGAAAATGGATGGATGGATAAAAGCAACGTTTACATGCACAAATTTCAGGAAATGGAGGGAATCTGGTTTCTGATTTAGTGAAAACATTATCTTTCGAAAGAATGCAACTTTAACATAGTGGAAAAATTGGTATTTTGGTAACACAGTTAGAATAGATCTGCATCCATGCTTGTCTTTAAAAAGGCCATTAAATTTCTGATAAAATCAAGATTAAGAAGGAGCCCTTTGATATCTGGCAAAAAAGATATAATAATGGTTTAATATATAATGCAAATTCAAATGCTTTCTTTATGACATATCTCCAGAAAATTCATTAAATTAATAACCTTCGCTTGAAACAATTGTAACATGTTAGCATAAATGTTATCAACTAGCAAACCCGCAGATTTTTTGGGGGAGACTGACAAAGTGTTGGAGGTATAAATCATCAGACTTTTTATTAAAGGTCCCACATTGTGCAAAAATCAGTTTCTAAAGGTTTTCTAACAGTCATATGTGTCGTCATAGCCTGTGTATGAGGCCCAGGAATCAGAAAATTATGTCACTTACTTGCCCCACTTTTTAAGCGAAAGCGTGCTCAAACAGGTGATTCTGAGATTTTTCCCCTTGCGACATCACAAAGGGAAAAAAACATCCCTCCGGCAGTGAATACTGTCATTGACCCAACCCCCCGGCTAGCTGAGCTTACCCTCTAAAATCACAGAGTGGGTGCCAGTGAAAGCCAAATCCTCTCCCATTGAGGGGTGTGGACAGGCACCACTCATGAACATTTCAAGCTTCAGACACAGAAACAGCCTGTTCTCAGTAGAGCTCACTAGAGCCACTTTTGGAATGGCTGAAATTAAGGACCAAGGCTGAATTTGGGGTAAATCACTTTGAAAATAATGCTGTTGGACCTCTGACACCCATATTAAATTGTTGAAAAAAAATGTATAATATGGGACCTTTAAATGACATGTGTTGAACTCCAGCGACTGGCTAATTGTTTTTCACCTCTGACACTGAGGTTCCAGTCCCATATTTGTCTTGTTTGCTCTTTACTGAGTTTTTACTCATATTTAGGCTTAAAAACTACTTGGTTAGAGTTAAGAAAAACAAAATCATGGTTTGGGGTTAAATAATCCTGAAAAAGACGGTGAAGATAATTCAGGATATTTTTAGATGTGCTATATGAATATATTAATTTATCCAACTTCATTCAAATATAATACTAAACATGAGGAGCCACATGCATAAAACTTTGTTGATTAAGCAATAAAACTGTATAAATGCATATATATATTTATCTTTAATAAATCTTTATTATTCTCTATACTTTTGTTTAATGTGCAACAGAAGAACAGAACACAGTCATGCACGGTGAAGCGGTGACAAAAGAGGGGTGTGTAGAAGGTGCATGGTATACAGGCTGGTTGCTTAACCAGTCTTTGAAAGCCTAAAGGGACATGTGAGACTATCTCTCTGTGTTTCTTCTCAAAATGCTCTCTAAATGCTAGCTCTCTTTTTAAAGCCTCGTTAGTAAAGTCTTCCACAATCACCGCACATGACTTTGACACATGGCTGAGTTTATTTATGGCCTAAATAGCCTCAAAGAATATGTGTTCACACAGTCTGAATAGTGCTTGCACATTAATTACACCGATTTTTTTTCTTTTCTTTTTAAAAACAGGTTTGTGTAATGTAAGTGTAAGTATGGCTTTTGAGCGCATAGTTTACACAAGAAACCATGCTTTTTGCCCCTGGAGTTCAAGACTGAATGCTACCCTGCATGACAATTTAGTTTATGATTTCCACCCAACCCTGCTCAGCTCAGCTGCAGGTGCGCAGGTGCAAACTTGTTTCAGGCATGGATTACAAGCAAAGGTGGAGAAGATGATTGCAAAGTGAAGGTTTTCCAGGTGGCTGCTCCCTGAGGGAGTGGACGACAGAAAATCTAGTTCTCCTTGTTTCATTATAGAACACAAGGCAAAACAAAATAAACTTTATTTTTAAAAAAAGTCAGTGGATTTTCAGAGAATAAAATACATGTTTGCATTATTGAACTGCAATGACAGGTATCTCATGTGGTTTTTCGGAAGAATCCAAAGCCAAATCAATTTTTAAGGAATCACAGCCTTCACAGTTCAAACAGCTTTGACAAATAAAAAAAATCATGAGTTAGTCTGAGCTAAATACTAGAATGTGCTTTTTTTCTCCCAGTAACCACTTTAAACTACTTTTTAAATATGTTTATTTGTATGGAGGAGCAAACGTGCCACAATGAAATATATTAAATTAAATATATAATTAAATAATTACTTAAATGTGTCATTAATTAAATAAAATAACAATTAAATACATTGTGTTATTAAATGTATCACTAATTCATTACAATACCAATTGATATATGTAAAAACATATATTATTTCACTATTTAATTAATTATTTCATGGTTCTTTGTTGCAGTGCATCATGAATTTATTTTATCTGTCAACCTAGCACTATGTTTTATAATTACCAGCTGTACAGAACTATGTGTGCTTTGTTTTACCAGAGATGAGCTTGAATTAGACACTTCCACTTATCACGCTCACCACAGTTTAACACCTGAGTCGGTATATTTTCCTGCAGTTAACAGGCTACTGTCAGAGCTCGACTGGAGCTGTCATTGTTTCAGCATAGAAATTCATTTATTGAGCATATGTACAAATATGTCTGATTCTGCTGCAATTTGAGGCAATATGCTTCTTTTCAGCTAGTTAAAATTGGGCTTTTGACATTTACATTAATTTTATTTTTCCTTAACAGAAATGGATGCATGCTACTGCAATACTGGCTTCTTCCTCCTATTTAGTATTTGCAGGGTATAGTTTGCAGGGTTCACATATGAAGCCTGCTTTTAGTTGCACTAAAGCAATTACAATTTTTTATCTACTGTCATGCAAACGTAATGAGTGCTACCTGAGAGTTGAACAAACATCCGTTTCAGTTAGTTCAGGTACCAGTTTCTCCATAAAGCTGCACCCTGTCTTCTCTGTAAGTGCAGAGGCGATAACTACAGTATGTTGTGTGTCTTTTAGCTTTGCTTTGATCTCCTCCAACTCTACAAGATCCTAACTCTCCAGTTGATCCAAAAATGCTCCATAAATTCCCAAAAGAGACTGCAGCTACTTGTTCTCAGAGTTTATAAATGAAGAATGGGAGTCGGCGTCTTTGGTTATCATGCCACTCTGATGGAATCAGCTCCGAGTGGGTTCAGGAAGCAGACACCCTCTCTACCTTTAAGCTTCAAACTTTCCTTTTTGAAAAAGCTTATAATTAGGCCTGGCTTAGAGTTAGGGTTCTTGTTAAATCCTTTTTCCTGTCCTCTCCACCCAGAGCTGGCGGAGGTAGATGGCCATCCATTCTGAATCTGGTTCTGCTGGAGTTTTTCCTTCTTGTTAAAAGAGAGTTTTTCCTCTCCACTGTCGCCCGTTGCTTGTGCATGCTCAGGATGGAGGATGAGGGATTAAACCAAAGAGAGGATTCAGTGCAATCTACTGGCTTCCTTAGCTAGACAATTACGTTTTATGTTCTTAAAGAGTATGTTTTTAAATTTATTTTGTCTTTTAAATGTTTTATGTGATCTTACTGTTCAGCTCTTTGGTCAGTACCTACTGTTTTAAAAGTGCGTTATAAATAAAGTAGGCTCTGCTTGGCTTATGAATTGGCTTTATTTTACCCACATTTATTATAAATTGGACTATTATGGATCATAACGTGTAGCTGTTTTAACTAAATCAGTAGGGAATAGATGGCTGCCGCATAAACAAAATTAAAGTGAACAAGCACAAAAAAAGATCTCTTTAAACGATGATCTGAAGCCGAGGAGATTATACAGAATATATTTTATTCAGTATACAGATCACTGAGTTTGTTAGATTAGCTTAAAAGAGGTTATTTTGACAACTAAAGTTGGCAAAATGTTACAAAATACTCATAACAGCAAATCCACCTCCTGTTTTGCTATAATTGTTAGGACTTTTAACACTCCAGTGCTTGATGACCTCTGGCTGCAGTTTGACACATTAAATGAGTGAATAGTCAATGATGCCTGAAAGCGTGAAACCATTAAGAGCTAAAATCAATTCAACCAGGAGCAGGAACTGTTGTTTTTAGAGTTTGTTTGCTGCAATCTCTTGCTTAAAGAGGATACCGCTGCCTCTCTTACAAATATTCATCTAAGAAAAGCTGTGGAAGATGTAGATAATATTTGATGTTAAAGATAAACGTCGTCTTCGCAGCTGATAGTTGGATAAATGGCCTGAATCCAGCAAGCTTATGTTTTGTCAGCATGTGCTCCATAAACCCAAACTAAGTCTTCAGTCTGCTGCGAGAGCAGCAACACAAGCAGCGAGCTGAGAAAGAGGGATTATCACCGGTTCTTTTAGTTTTCAGTTGCTTGACCGTTGCTGTTTGTGGATGAAATGTGATTCAGATTTAAGTCAATTTAATTCAGAGATGTGTGTGATTCCTTAAACAAGCCCGACTCTTTCCTGCAGTGTGTGGAAGGTTCTCATAGAGATGCAACATTGAAAGCTGCTGTGACAGACTGTGTGAAATTAGCTTATGCATCTAAATAATTATTAAAGAAGATCTGGTGTGTACATTGAAAATAGAAAACAAACAAACAAACAACACCTGCTCCAAATGTACATGTTTATCTGCTATATTTCATTAATTGTTTATATTTGTGTTTTTAACATTTTGGGATTTTTTTCTCAAAGAATCGGCTCTTACTATCCAAAGTGTATTTTATTTAAGAACAGGGATCCACGGCCATGAGGAGTTTCTGTGCATTTTTCTAACCTTAACCATTTGAACGAGAGCAAAGTAAAAGATGAGAGACTGTGAAAAGATTTTGTGGGATGGATTTAAAACCTTTTGTCTCCTGTATGCTGAAAGTCATTGTCACCAGATATCGAGCTCTAACTCTGTTTCTATTTGAAAAGTGAAATGAGTCGGGACGGTCCAGTGTGCGATTTCTTAGTCTTTTTATGCTAACACAACTTTTTTTTTATGGCAAACCTGAAACCTTTTTTCTTTGTGCTGTGTGCCATTCATTCATTTATTCTTCCCCAGTAACACATGTACCGATAATTACTATATCATGACAAATTCCAGTGTTCCTTTTACTATGAGCCACTAACGCATGAAACTAAGTTTGGCACCCTACATATCATTGGATAAAACCGATAAGGTGGCAGACACTCGAGTCAGATGTCACTGTTGAAGTGTTTGCTTGTGTATGACCAAAGAGCAAATAGTGGATCAGGATAACTGTCACCAACACAATCCACATAGCCAAAGACATGGTTCTGCTAAGTACTGTGGACATTTTTTTTTTTTTTTTTTTTAGTAAAACACACCCTTCTCATGAAAATGTCTTTGGCTGTTTTGGGCAATCTACTGCAGTAACAATCCACATACGTGGAAAGAAATATATCTTCACTTAAAAATTTATCAACCATTTCTCTTTCGTCTTGGATCAAGTGAAAAGTGTTTAAAATCCTTCCCAGACTGTGTTTTTTTCCCTCCACTTAAGGTAAAACTTTTGTCTTCATATTGTTCAGTTTGTTATGTTAGGATAGTTGACCTGTCAATCATTGTTGCTTAACAATCCTACACAGAAAGAGTCTTTTTTATTAGTGTTATGAAATGTGGCTACACATTTTATTTCCTTTCTTTTTCTCCAATTTGATGTCGTCTTTGGGCGTCATTTTATAAAAATGCAACCAAGTATTAACAAGAGCGCTCGTCTGAGCCTCATAAATCCTCATAATATCGCAAAACCTCAAAGCCCCACCCTGCATCCACACCCCCATGTCTCCCCACTCACCCTCTCTTCTGCCGTTCCTCAGGCAGCGCACTTTGGGGATCTGAGAGAGCAGCTGGCAGTCCTCAGCTGGAGGAGAAGAGCAGAGGAGATGGCATGTTATGGTGGAGGAGGACAGACACGGAGGAAAACATGTCTCTTCATCACCTCGTCTCACTCTATGTGATTCACAAGAACCCGCAAACAAACCACACTGCCGTGTCAACATGGATTTAGCTCACTAAAACACATAAACAGACATTTTCACACACCCTCAGCAAACATACAAGTCTGTAGCCTGGTGAAAGCATCTACAAGAGCCGTCCCTGCTTCACCTCAACTCTAAATTCAATAATCAGAGAACACAAAGTTCTCTAACAAATAAGCTAAATTTCTCTGGATGATATAGTTCATTATCCTTTTTCCATAAACAAACTGGGTCACCCTCCCTCTTTTCCTACACAAGCAATATCTGGAGGAGACCTTTGGTTCTGTAATGGACAGCATTTCCAACACAGGCAAACACAGCTTCATGCTCACACCCTTGAGAGGATTAACATTAGCAGCAGAGAGTGAGTGAGTGTGATCTTGCTGGGGGATTGTGGGTAGATCAAGCAGCTCCCCCACCCCAGCAGAGATACAGCATCATGATAGCAGGAAGGAGCATGACAACTTGTAATCCTCTTTGATTAAATTTTAAACCTGTTGTTTGCATTTAGTTTTTTTAAATGGCAAGGGAGGTGGGTGTGTGAGAGTAGGAGTGTGTTTTAGTAGAGACAGCTGGTGGATGTGTGTGTATGTGAATGTAGGTGTGTGTAGGAAAGGCTCATAACCGCCCAGGAAAGAAGAGCAGAAAGTCATGGGTCAAACCACCTGAGCAGATGTTGTCTACTTTTAGCCAGATTGTGTGTGTGTACTTGCTTGCATTACAATATGTTGTATATTTTCAAAGGGGAATGAAGGGCCTAATTCAAAGTGTTCAAATACTTTAAGGCTTTGTTGATGTATAATGTCCCGTAATTCTATGCAGAAGACATTTTTGAAAATTGTTATTAAAAATGTGAATTTATCAACCTGAAAATGCAAATAAGTGATGCAAAAGTTGGAATTTGGTGGATGTTATTTAGGTCACAAAAAGGAAAATGAAGCTAAATTCATTATTTTCTTCTTTGCTAAACAGTGGGCTATTAAATCTTAGAGCATGCTATTCTTGTCCTCGTGAAATTTAAGCCACATGTTCTCGTCTGGACTTGCGGTTAAGATCACTGTCCTTGATTGAGGACAGCGTCCATATGATTAAGGCGAGCCTTAACAGGATTAGAGTCAGCCAGGACAATCCCTTACGCTGTTGCTGCTAACAGGCAACTTCCGCCATCTCCTTCACCCGTCTGCCTTTCAGGTCACAGCTATTGGTAAGCTCACACTCTCGCTGCATGAGCACACCGCCTGTCTAAACTCCAGCTATTCTGTGAACACAACAGACTTAACATCAGAAAATTTAAAGTGAATATTAGACAGCTAATATTAAACTGCTTTAATTACCCTATTTCTAGAAAGCTGGAAAAGCTTTTCATTTTTTTTATTCTTAAAAAAGTGGGAATAGCAGCAGTTTTTCTGTTGTCTAATATCAACCTTTCTTTTGTTTACACCTTTTAAATATTTGGGAACTGAGGATATTCATTAATGTGCCCATTCTTGATGAATACAAGATCTCAGCTTCTCAACAGTGATCTTATTCTCCTCTCCATGAGGGACTCTATGCGGGGTTGAAACGAAGGGACACGCTGCAGCAGACTGAACAAACAAACTGAAAACTCTGAGTTGAAAACTGCATTTCTTTATTTGCTTTTCTGTCCTGGTCTGGATTTTTGTTTAGTTTCTCTCCTTGTATTTTGCATTTCTATGTTCTCGTTTACCATATTTCTGGTTTTCTTTGAACATGCATACTCCTGTCCTCTTCTCACACCTGGTTTTAGTTGCTGATTGCAACCACTTTTGTGTAAATTAAACATCCTACTCCATTATAATTTCTCAGTGCCAGAGCCTCCTCATTGTTTGCTGTTGTGTTTAGTTTTTTTTTAATGCCAATTATTTAAATACTCATTTCTCTAAATTCTTTGCTTTGCAAAGATCTTTTTGTAAGTCTGAGCTTCAACAAGCACAAAGCACAAGTGGATTAGAGGCGATACTTGCAAACTTTGTTACGTATGGGCACAAATAAAAAAATAAAAAAGATCCATAAACATACACATGTTAGCACATCTAAACAAAATGAATGAGTTTAAAGGAACAAAGCGTTGTACAGTATATTTAAGAAGTGTTTTTTAAACTGCAGCAGCTAATTGGACTTTTCTTTCAATGCATCCCTAAGATGGTTTTTTTTAAAGTGCAACAACACAGCAAGGCCAAACTGAAGCAGTAGAGGAAACAAAATAGCCTCACAGTCAGACAGGACAAAACTAAAAGCCACAAACTGGAACCAAAGACTGTTTCACATGCTACTCAATACTGCGAGGAAACGCAGAATCAAACCAATTCAGGCCCTGTTGGTTGTGCCAGTTGGTCATGGGTGCAGGTAGACTGGCAGCAGAGGGAGAATAAACGGGGCATAGTGGACTAAAACAGCTCCTGCTGCTATATCCACTGAGACACCACTGTTTAGAGGTCTGGCCAGCTCTGGCACCTCTAAGTGTTTTCTCACATGGGTCTGAGTACACAGGGAATTTAGGTCACCGTGCTGTTCCCACAATCACAAGATGCATGTGGTGGAAATTACAGGAATCACTGGGGACAGTATGAGGCATTAGATCCTGTAATTCATCTGCCTAATGCAGACAAAGAGAATAATTAATAAGATGTGGCGGTTCTTTAAATCCGGTACTGATTAATTATATAAAAACATATTATTTTCTTAATAATACAACTGAGCTGATTAAATTGAAATGAGATAAAGAAGCCTAATCATGGTCTTTGTCTAATTTCAATTCCACCACCTCAATAAAAAGAAAAAAAATCTAATTTTTCCATCTTTTATTGTCCTTAACATTTTCCTGACACCTCATCGTACAGCTGGAAGCAGATGGCAGTGTGATTTTCAGTTAGAAAGCCATGATTATGCAGCCATGTTTCCAGCATGTGCTGCCCCAATATGTCCCAACGCTCCCTCCCCTCTTTAGCCTTGAAGACAAAGTGCTCCGGATAAACCAAAAGAAAACAGCAACACTATTAATTAATCACACCACAGGGCACATTTCCAGTTATCCTTGTTTCTCTTAGACCCAGAGAAGGTGGTGGTGTTGATATGATAAAGTTTTAAGTTTTACTCCAGAATTTTCTTTGTTATTAATGCAGGAGACGATATCTTCACTGACTGCTTGCCATAGCGGAGCTGGTTTACAAATGTGTAAGGAGAAAAGCTTGACTGATGTTTTAAATTTGGTTCCGGCTCGTTGATCATTGAATAGATGTATATTATGTCGAATGCACCGTGTACCAGCAAGATCAAGATTTTAATGTTCGCACAAAGGTAAAAGCCAGAAAAAAATGTTTCCTTGTATTTTTCTTGTCTTTTTTTAATCAAATGGTTGTGACAGTTATTAGTACCAATAGTGAAATGTTTAATCCTGGGATTAGTGGGATAAGTAATAGGATAACAAACACTTGCTTTTGGTATTGCATGCCCAAACCAAGTGGTAGAGATGGTTCAGGCGGGTTTATTTCCACACATTTTAAAAAAGATTCATTATAGTCACTGAAAAACTGGCTCTACCAAATGGTCGAGCAGACACTTAAGGGGTTTAAATGTAAAGATCTGCTGTTCATAAACCGAAGAATAAATAAATAAAAAGAATTGGATGTCCTTAAATTCCCATAGAAATATATTAAAAACCATCCACAGTCAACAGCATTAACTTTCATAAAGGGATTATAGTTATTTTTAGCAGCAGTGGAAAAGCAAAAAAACAAAACAACTCACGGTCGGAACTGAAGTCATCGATCAGGATTATTTCTTGAATGAGAGACTGAGGACTTCGCATCAGGACACTGAAAAGGAAAAAAAGAGAAGGATGAAATCAGAGCAGAAACAGGAGTCTGCTCCCATCTGAGCGGGTCATTTATGTTCCACTTTATTACCTTTTAATGGTGCGAAGGAGGGTAGAGCGAGCTTCGTTGTGGAAAGTGATGATGATGCTTGTGGAGGGAAGGTCTGCATCATAATTTAGTGTTGCACATCTATTGAGAGAAGAAAAAGAGGATTATTTGCTCTTCTTCCTGTTTTTAAGTCACATTTATGTGTGAAATTGGTTACATACATGCAGAACACACAAGTTGAACAGAGTTTCGGGCAGCTGTGGCCCATGGAGTCGACTCAGCATTGTTGCTGTAGTGAAATGGAAATGTCTTGTTGCTCGGCAACAATCACATAGATTTCTGACGCTCCACTTTCATCACTATCTGTTGCTGGGAACTTCTAGCTGAGGTCAGGTGGCATTAAGCTGAAACATCATACTCCACTAAATTGTAAATCCATTCAATACTTTTATACAATTACAAGAACAGAAATGTCAATTATAGGGAAAATATATCCACTCATCACTACAATAATGTTAACATCAATTGCATGAGCTCAATCTGCATCATTTCTTACATGGTGCTTAAAAAAAATCTAATTATTGATGAAGATAGGTTATGAGTATTAATGTGGTATTAAAGTAGTATTTTCTATCAGTACCTCAGGATATTACTGCAAATACACATTTTTAATTTCTGTACATCACCTTCATGAAATGTGAGCTCATTCCTATTTATAAAACCGTTTGTAGATGTTTGTGCTGCACATTTCAGGTTATTCATCCATCAATGCTGGTAGGTGCTTCTGGACTGGACTGAGAAATGATGATCTCGATTATTAATAGATTTTAGATGTTCTGTTTATTCTGTTCAGCTAGCACAGGAAAGGTTTGGAAAGACTGGTTTGTATACTAATACATCAGTAGGTTAACAGAAAGGCATGCATGCATGCATCCTTCCATTTTTAACTGCGTATCCAAGGTAGAGCTTCGAGGGCAGGAACGTAAGCAGGGAAGCCCATACGCTTCCAGGCCAGTTGAAAGACGCAGTCCGTCCAGCGTGTCCTGGGTCTTCTCCAGGGTCTCCTCCTAGTGGGAAATGCTTGGAACACCTCCACAGGGAGGCAACAAGATGAGCCACCTCGATGAGGAGGAGCAGCGGCTCTACTCTGAGGCCTTCCTGGATGACTGAGCTTCTCATCTCTAATGGAGAGCCCATTTCAGCTGTTTGTATCCATAGATGAGGGAACGTAGATCAACTGGTAACTCAAAGGCTTTTCCTTTTGCCTCAGCTTCTTCTTTTTCACGACAGACGATGCAAACCCGGATCTTTGCAGAGCCTGCACCAATTTCTTACTACATTCTTCCCTCACACGTGATCGAAAACTCGAGATACTGAAACCCCTGCGCTTCAGTCTCATTCCTGACCCAGAGAGAACACTCAAACCTTTTCCGAGGACCGTGGTCTCGGGCTTGGAGGTGCTGGTTCTCATACCAGTCGCTTCACACTTAGCTATAAACTCAGTGCATCAGTGAAATTAACCTGGAGATTGCAACTGAGAAAAAAAAGTACCACTACAAAAAGCAGAGACCCAATCTTAAAGCCACCAAGCTGGAACCGGGCTGCACCTAGATATTCTGTCCATAAAAGTTATAAATAGAATTGGAGAGTCCAATCTTCACCAGAAATGGATAAAAGTTAAGGCCCATTTATGCTCGATGCAGAAGACTGATACACAGATGGACGGAAAGTTTCATCCATCTCCTGCGTCTGTTACGTGCCTAATTTGGACCGTTTTCAGGAAGCTTAGCTATCCGTTGCTTGATGCAGAAAATGGAGTAATACCATTGGAAATCGCAGGGCATTGCTGAGCAGAATAGCTGACATGCGACCAGCAAAATAAACAAACCAGAGAAGAAGAAGAAGACTGAAGATGAGGACAAAATTGTAGAAATCACACAAGGAAAGAAACAACTTCATACTCGTGCATTACCGCCGCCAAACGGTGTCTGAAACTGACGTTGGGTTGCTGGAGTGAACTCTGAACTTAGCACTGCCACTAGTGGAGGAATAGATTTAATAGCCATGGCAACACAAAAGACGCATAGAAGTATAAGGACGGTGACGTATGATAATGATTGAAATGGACATTGCTATCTCTGTACATAAGTAAGCATAAATGGGCCTTTACATGACAGAGCACCTTAAATAAGAACCCAACTGGTCATGTACGAACATTTACAATCCACACAGAAAGGCCTAAGTTTTGGTTTAAAACCCACCTCCAAATCCATTTGTAGATCACATGGGATCATTCCCTGATCCTCTAGTGGAGATCAACAGCACCTGGTTGGATGTGTTAACTCTCCTCACCTGTAGTGTCGAGTGTCTCGGATGGCTCGCTCGCTGCCCAGCCGGTCGCTCTCTTGCAGGTTAAAGGCATGCTCTCGGTATGGGTCATCCCCCGGTTTCAGCTGCTTGGCCGTGAGGTACGCCTTCTCATCGAAGCTGCCTAGCAGCTGCCCCAGCTGCTCAGCTGGAGGGGGCTGAGTCACCTGCAGAGCACCACAGGAAATACGTCAGAGTAAAGATTCATATTCAGTAAATGCTGATTACTGTTGGATTGAATTCATATGCACCAGCAAAATCCTGCCAATCACAAAGAAGAAACCTCAGCACAAAAACTGTTTTCAGAGTAAAAACTCCACTTCCTCTGTGTGATCACACAGAGGATTTTAATTTAGAATTACTTTGTAATTCTGATCTTCTTTTCTTGTAGGTGACTTATTCAAGCGTCCAGGTATTAGAGACAAAAAATATCACCTTGGAAAGCTCTTGGCACAATGATTTTTAATCTAGTATGAAGAAATCCATCAGTTAAAAATATAAATGTTTATGTCACCGTGTCAGTGCTAACAAGGCGATATGGGTTGGACACTCATCTAATCAGAGCACAAAGTCAATAAATCCTCAGAAATTAATGGATTGTTCCCACAAGGAGCTTTAACTCTCTGTGGCAGCCAGGGTGAGTGTGAGGTGAAAACAGCTGATGAATACATAAAGACAGAGGAAAGTAGCCTCATCAAAGAGGTGCAACGAAATAACGGACAGAAAGACACATCAGAGGTTTTGTCCCGGCTGCAATATTACAGGTCGCTGCAGTCAGAAGATTTACAAAAAGCTCCTGAAGAGGCTGAGGTGAGACTGACCTCATTTTCAGTCTCCCTGGAGAAGCAGCGTGACCCCAAATGACTAAAGAAAATAAAAAGAAAAAACAAGCTGAAGAGAAGTGAATAGTTGATGCAGGCAGCCAAATGCTGGATGTGGAGACTTTAAATGGCCAAAAAAACAAACCAGCCCAGCTCATAGCAAAGCCTTGTTGTCTATGACTATGCTGTAGAGACTTATTTTAAAAAAACACAAGCTAATAAATAAAAACAAATGTTTTAATAGGAAACACTAGTGTAACAACAAATACTCCTTACGGTATATCCTTATGGTGGCTTTAGTCAGTTTTTTAGGTAGACACTGTATATGTTGTCTCTGAAATATGTAATGTTCACTTTTTTCCTAATATTTACATACAGTATGTGTGTTTTGTACCCAATTCTGTCTGTGTGAACCATGTCCTCTGGTACTTATTGTAAGAAAATATATTCTTTTTCAGATGGATGAAAAACACTGGCAGGCTAATCTTAATCATTTCCACCTCCAGTTTTATGGAACAAAATTATGGTGACAGAGCCGCGCTATGAGGGGAGAGCTAAGCTAATTTGTCTGGCTGCTAATCATTTGGGTGAAATACGATCAGAAGATGAGTGAACCACTATGCATATCGGAGCTGGACTGGGACAAAAAATGAGCCTGGGCATTTTGAGCCGAGACTGGACCATTAGGTACTGATGGAAAGACGACCACGTCTATGAATGAAAAACAACTTTATGAGACTGCTTGTACACGGCCTTGTTGATTCATCTGTACTTATCTCAAACTTAAACCAACAACATCCTCCCTGTCCCATTATTCTATACAGTACTTAGCGGAAACCTGGAGGATATGTAGATGATTAAAAATATAATTTTAGGAATACCTAGTGAAGCTAATAATAATTACAAAAGTAACACTAAGAAACCTTTATTAGTTCCTCAGTGGGGAAATTGTATTGTTGCAACAGCACAGGTGCAGTGGCAGAAGCACACAGGTGATATAAAAAAGAACACATAGACAACAACAATAAGTAATAATAAGTACAGTATATGGTCTGACAGCCGTTCAAAAGAAAACAATTGCCAAATAAAATGTCTTTATGATTTTCTTCTCAGAAAATTGCATCTGTATTTCGATAATATTACTACTTTATTCTCGAAGCTTGAGAAAAAATATTTTTCTTAAATTGGCTCTAATGCTCCATCTTAATAATTAGCACCAATACTAGCCTAAAAAAAAAACAGAAAAGGCCCCAAAATCACCAACCAGGCAAGTGCCCGGTATGCCCGACGGCCAGTCCAGCATTGATGCATATAATTTACTGTATGTTACAGTTTCCCCTCAACAATTGCAGCATAATTTAGAATTCCCTTGAATAAGTGCAAAATAAAGCAGTTTGACTGTAAAGCTAATAGTCTATTAGCCAGTTAGCTGTTAATCAAAGTTACTGGTATGCCATACTGTCTCTCTCCTAAGTCCACTGCAAAAATGACTTTTTTACAATGTACTTGAGGTAAATTCTGGAAAGAAAACAACAGTAAAGAGGGATCCACACACGTTTTGGATATAAATCGTATCCCCATTAAATAGCAGCTCATCTCCATGCACATGCAAGTTTGGGCTGATTTTGTTGGAATATGCCCCCCTGTTGTTCAATATAAGGAATTTCTTCAACATGAATGCTTCAATGTTAACCAGAATGTGATCAAAAAGCAGTGATCAGTGCAACTAGTTGGTTGTTTGGGGTTGCTCTTCAAAATCCACTGCAAAACTTAAATTACTTCCACGCACATCGATCAATTCAACATATGGGGAGCAAAATCCAGATGGGAGAGGAATGGTAAATCCCAGGAATAAATAGACTTATGGTTGACCCGTATACAAACAAAAACAAGGGAAACAATATGTAGAACCTCTTGGATAATTATAAAACTATCTTGTTTAACAGTTAAGGGCTTTTCTTTTACATATTTGCAAATATATTTATTGCATATAAGTAATAAGTAAAGCACTACAGCATCATAGAAACAAAATAATGAACAATACAACTGAATAGCTACCACAGTTCTTGTGAGATTTTCTTGAATTCATACATACGTTTGTACATTATAACACATCATTGTCATCAGTACATATGCATATAAATCTCAGCTGGACACAACAGATCCAAAGAGACAGGAATTAAAGTCAGTTGAGCATATTTGAAGTTATCTAAGCATGTTGACGTGAGCATTTAATTTAATTTACTCAGTGCGTCAGTAAAATTCAAGTCAGAATTTCTGACTGCTGACAGCATAAATATAGAGCATCTCCATTAAAGTTGTATTATTAGTTAATGTAGTTATATCTTACATTAATATATCTCATGCTGAACCTTAACCAATGGCAACTTAAAAAAATAATGACAAGTAAGTTCTTGGACAATATAGGTTCAGTTGGGACTCAAACTGGGATCTTTAGCGCAACAGTTTGTGGTTTAACGCCATCCTCCATTCCTTCTGTTAGCTATTAAACATTGCCAACAAAACATATTTCATGAACTCCACAGATGGCTCAGGTTCATGTAAATAATATTCCATCCAAACAATCTGTAGCAAGATAATCCTGCTAAAAGAAAGTGTAATTCCTTTTAGAGAAAGGATGCACATTTTAAAGCACGAACTGTGGAGCAGATAGGAGCAGAACTACAGGTCCATAATATACACCAGCATCAATTTCCCCGGGTTCCTCTTCTCTGCCATATGATGACAGAGCCAGGTCATGAACAAGCAAGCAGAAATGTTTGAGTGCATGTACCAGCTTCACATTTTCATGCATGCTCTATCATTCGGTAATTTTTATGTATTATCATGTCTAAATATTTAAATGCTACAAAAAAAACTGTATTCAGAGGATAAAAAGATCAAAAATAGCACATCAAGGCTCAGTCCCCTGAATTAAATATGAGCTTCGTCTAGAAGACAAGCGCATGTCCGCTCCTCAGTGGAGATAAATCACCCAACAAATCACATTCAAGCTGCAGATGCAGCTCAGCTGAGTCTGAGATGACAGATGATGGAGACCACAGAGGATACACGGCGCATCATGTTATTTAGTGTGGATGTGGTGGGATTAGTCCTAATTGTCACTACACTTCTCTCCATAAGAAATTCTATTTTAAATTCATTTAAAAATGGACTCCCTCGCTATTATTCATTACATTGAAGAAGTTTTTATTAGGATATTCATTACATGCAATATTTGTGTTACAGTAAATATTTTCTTTCCATTAAAGACTTGAAGTGGCTGAAAACAATTTATTTTCACCAAGCTTATGGCAGTTGAATTTAGAATTTTATGTCTGTACCATTTGATTTTAATCTTTAAATGTCTATTTTTCTATTTTCTTCAATCTTTTACTGTATAATACTTTTTATATTTGTGTTTGCTGTGAGTTGACCAATACTGAGTAGCTTTTCTGTAGGAAATGTGCTTGATAAATAAAATAGCCTTGCCGTAAAACAGTGCAGATCCATTTAGCCTTTCATGCAAAAATTTGATATATCAGGTTTCCAGTCAGTCCTGATTCAACCAGTTTATATGGCTCCTACATGAAGACAAAGCTGGAATAATTTCGATTGACAGATTTTCTACGTCATGTATCTCAAAGGACTGGCCAGGATGAAACATTTAACCTTTGAGCACTGTGCCTATTTTTAGGCCTCTGCTAGAAAATTGCACAACCATGAAATGAGTATCTCTGCCACTACAAGGTCTTTTTGAATAAATAAAATGGAGATTTGTAAACAACTGTAATGACCATTATATGTGTTACTGGTATGAAATAAATGAGAATGGCACATAGCACAGAAATAAAAAAAGTTTTAGGCTTCCTTAAAAGAAATATATATATATATTTATACAGTATATATATGGAGACATAATCCCCCCCAAAAATCCAGAAATCACAATGTATGATTTTTTAACAATTTATTTGCATGATACAGCTGCAAATAAGTATTTGAACCCCTGTCTATCAGCTAGAATTCTGACCCTCAAAGACCT
>JBAMHW010000022.1:21631062-21647386 GCA_037177495.1 Rhadinocentrus ornatus | reverse complement strand
TTAGCATATTTTTAGCCACGTTAACAGGATTACCCGGTAGGATCACTAAAGCTTACCAAATATATATATATATATATATATATATATATATATATATATATAAACACACACACACATATAGCTGATGTACTTTGACAAAATAATTTTCACTTCTCATGAACCTGTTTTTTTTGGCTTTTCCATCTGGGTGGAACTTATTCCGATCTCCAGAAGATTAAGTTGTCTTGAGTTCTTCATAGCAGCCCATCTTTAGTTATAGTGATTGTTGATAAAATAGCCCATTTCGTGGTGTTTGGGCCACATTCACATGTATTGCCAAGCTGAAGTGTCTCAAATATTCAAATGGCTCCCAACGATCTGTGTGCTGGATAAGCTGATTTGTTTCTTACGAAGAACTTGGCATCAACATTTAGCAAAAAAGCTTTTTATGACTCATTTATTGGCTAGTTCTTTGGTTAGTTACCAGCAAGAAAAAGCAACCACTACTAAATTAAACCCAAAACCTTAGACTTCCACAGCTTTTTATTCCTTTTTCTACAGCAGCATTTTCTCTGTGAATTATCATATAAGCTTTACTTTAATATGTGCAACTAACTTCCTAATCAGTCTTGGTGACGAAAGGCGTATTCTGACAGAGGTTCTAAGAGCAGTTCCTAGAACTGCCCTAGTTCTATGAACGGCCCTTCCCCAGGGGAACTGTTTCATGCTGCATTCAGACATGAGTCCGATGTGATGCAACCGTCTGCGACAGGGACGTGTGACTTCTGCACAACACAACAAAACCCGCAAAAAAAGTAACCTCGTCGGTCCACTTGTCGCTGGCTTGGTCCATTGTCGTGTTGTCTAAAATGGTTCTAGAAACAGAGGGTCATTAGCCCTAGCTCCTATATGTTGGAATGCGTGAAAAACGGGTTGGTTCCTGAAAAGGTTCTAGGAACTGCAAAAGGTTCCTACGGTCGGAAAGGGGCCAATTGACTTTTCTAAACGGTGACATCTGATGGACCAAAGCATCATCTGTATTATTTCAAGCTGGTCTTCCGGATGGGTGGAGCGCCAGGATACAATTGTTGAAAGAAAAGTACAGAGGCCATGTGTTACACAGGTGTTGAGAGCTCTTTATCTTTATTGCAGATAATTGTTGGCAAAAGAGGCAACACATCCTGCTGGAGGCACGCCAACAGGAGCAACGGATGGCCGATATGTGACAAGGCACATGTTATCAGAACTAAATACCGATAATCTTCCCTGTGTTTTCTTGCTAAGAAAAACTAAAGGTACTTTCCTCTCACTTCTATATGTATGAGGTGAATATGAAACAATCACCGGGACTTAAAATGAGGTAAACAAAACCACAGATGAAAGAACAGTCCAAGGACATAAATCTTTCATTATTTGTGTCTGTCACCACCATGAATTCAACATTCACCACTCATCCTCCTTCTCCAATTGACCTTCATTTCTCCTTCCAGCTAGTTTAGAAGTACTGGGAGCCCAGTATAGATTCACAGAAATCAGCTGGACTGGATACTTTCCTGAAACCAGTAGCTTATTTTATAAGAACCTTGGATAGTTCACGGTTTATACAAATATGTATAACTTACCAACAACTGGAATCTGCTGCTGTTTCCCATCTTTTCAAAATGGAATGCCAACCTGGACTTAAACAGCTATAAATCCCTTTTGATTTTATCTTGTTGATCCACAGTTTGTAAGAAACTGGTCTACAAAAAGCACAGTATATTAACCTCCACGCAGTCTGGTTTTAGAGCTGGACACATTTTCCTTGCAGCACTTAAACAGCATCGTTGTGCTATTGACAAGAAATACTGTGTAGCTGTATTTGATCGGTTTGCAGCACGGTGCTTGGCATGGGTCAAGAATTATTGATCTAGCCGTGCACAGAGATAGTGCTGGTTTTCTGTCCGAGCCACTACCCCTGTCCAAAGGAGTTCCTCAGGGATTGGTCTGTGGGTTCAGATTGGGAGTCGAACCCCAGTCACCCGCTTGCCAGGTAAACCGCTTTTCTCTGGATCAACAGGACTGACTGAGAAGACAGAAATCCAGGAGAGAACAGGAGGATGGAATATTGTTTTAAGCAGGTGAGTCTCACTGTGACATCTTGTCCTTCCAGACGTGGTTCAGGTTGATCCAGATATTGAGCAGGGCTGTGACAAAAGGCAAGGTCAGAAACAGGCAGGGTCGAAACCGGGGATTCAGACAGATGCAGGACAGGGCTGAGCTGCGAGGCGTGGTCAGGAAGAGGCGGAGTCAGCAACAGGAAATCAGTCCGGAAACAACCGGTGGAGAGTCGTGCATGGGAGCTAAGACAATCTGGGAACCATGGAGTGCAACAGGACAGGTTATATAGGGACACTGATTAGGTAGTTGGCAGGTGGAAGTGGTTGAGTTGATGAGGCAGAGCCAGAGAGCTGGAGGTGTGTGACAAGTTTCAACAGCTTACAGTTTGCTCCCACAAACCTTCACCCTTTCTTAAACACAAGTAAAACAAAATTAATTATTTTTTCAGCAAAATCAAATGCTCTCAGAAAATCCTCTCTCTGTGTGGTTCAGAAATTAAGTTCATCAGCGCCTACAAATACCTGGGTGTCAGACGCTTTCCAAAATAAATCCAAGAATGTTGTTTTTTAATCTTTTTTCTTTTTTTGGTGCCGTAATTAATCTTCTTTCACTCGTTCTGCAAAGCCCTTGCGGGCGAAAATATCAATCCTTCCCATTCTTGATTAAGGTGGCATTATCTACGAACCTCCTTCTAAGAGTCTTCTCCATATACTGGATCATTTACCAGGCTATCATTTGCATTGTCGCTAGCTCTAATTTCAAAACTCACTGTGATAAAAATTCTCATGAGTCAGGAGTGTTGGAGCAGGGAAACACTGAAAACCTGCAGTCCTCATAGGACCAAACTGATTAACCCTCGCTTAGACTAGTCCAGTAGTATTAGTTTATTTATAAAATCTAACTGGTAAAACCCCTGTTTACCTCATCTTGTTATCGTCCAGTATAAACATTAACTCATTCATCCCAGAAGGCTGTGCATCCTTTAACCATCTCTCTCTGCAATTCGCTGCTTCTAATGACTGGAAGCAGATGCAACAGAAACTAAAATTCAGTTCATTCATTCTGCTTTCCTTTTTTATTAACTTGTAAAAAATTGTCTGTAATTGTTGCTTCTTTGACTTTTTGGAATCATTGTTTTATTGCACTTTCAATGTTGTTTTTCTTTTAAAGAAATAGTGTATAAACTTGTATTATTGCTTTGTGTTATAGATACATGTTAGCCTGACATCCACAAGAAAAAAAGGAATGTTAAACTTACTTTTTAATATGTAATTTAAATTTAAAAAGTGATATCAAATTTTTATTGGACTATTTTTGCCTGTTTTTGTTTTATTTTTTTCTGTCATGTTTGATATAATTGTGGTTAAATGTTCACGTCAATGCTCTTTGTAGGCTAGAAGAGATGATAAAAGCAGCAGTCACATTATAACAGGCCAGGCCAACCCTGTTGCCAGACTATTACAGCAGCTGTTTTAGACTGATTTCCATTTTTCATCTACGTTGGAAAAGAAAAGAGCAACATCACTCCTCGTGTCATCATTGGCATCATGATTTTCTGGGTGTTTGCACAAGTACGAACTTTATTAAAAAAAACAAAACAGGGAGGATTTTCTTCTTGCTTACTGTGCAGAACACAAAGCTGGAGGTAGATGGGCTGAAAGAGGGTCAGCTACTGCTTGCCTGCAGCTTCCAACCCGAACATCTTTTCCATTTCCACACTGGTCCACTTCTCCAAGACATTACAGCATCTTGGTACTGTAAATACACACTCACACACACACACACAGTCTGAAAGAGAGCCATAACCATTTGCCACATTATGAATTATTCAGTGTTTCTCTCAGCCTCATAGACACTGTTTTTCAAGGTCTCTGGGGACCTTCACGCAATCACATTGGAGCTCTCCATGTGCACCAGCAGACATGTTGGATTCATGCTGGTTTTGGCCCTATTCTCAGACTTAATCCTGCATCCCTGCCCAGGCCAAGAGAGTCATTCAGAGGCATCAGACCCTGTAGTGAAAAGCAGTTTACATCTTTAACTGTGACGATGTGAGTGTTGCTGATTGAGTCGAGCTGTTGTGGTTCTGTTACTCCAGCTGGATCAGTTCATGGTAGGAAGACCATTTGTTCATTTTTAGTGGGAGTATTCTGGTGTCTCAGCAAGGATTATCAGCCACTGTGGGAAAGGACACATGAGATGAACTTATTTTTTTTAACTGCTTCTGCATTTTGGCTTTGGTTTTATGTAAAAAACAACAACACAACAGGTTAAATTTTAAGACCTGCTGCATACCAGATTATTATTTACCCCCATTATGACCTGATACATAATCATAAAAATATTTAAGTGGTTGTACTTTCTTTCTTACTTCACTTTCTGTGGTACACTGCGCTTCCTGTCATGTTTGAGGACTACTAGTCGAACTGGAGCATGGTACCTTTTCTTGAAGAAAAATACTTTTTTAAGAGGAGAGCGGTCTGCAAGGGACCAAGTGGAGATAGATTTATGTGCTATTCATATGCAAGTTCTCCAAGTGGACCTACTCAGGTTCAATAGCCTGCTTCTCCATTTACTTATCTGCTTGCAAGGCAGATGGATTCTGAAGAGATTCATGAGATCGCATTTTAAAAAGTATCCATCTTGCCGAGCTCCAAAGTTTGTAGTTGCAATGCATAAAATGGAACCAGTCAGCATCCTGCAGTGGTTCCGTACTGGTTGACAGTTTATTGGTTTACTTTAGAATTAATACAAATTTGAGTTTGCAGCTTTTTTATTACTGCAGTCTTTATTTATTAATTTATTTCCAACCTTTATTGGAACTTTACCCGATTGTTTTCATGAAATTTAACTGCAGGAAAATGATGAAACATGAATATATTATTACATCACATCAGTTTTAATAAAATTTTCAAATGAAATGACTTTTTTTTAAACTTTATTTTATAGAACATATTTCAAAAAGAAAAAAATGGAAATCATGTTTATTTCATCCTATAACTAAATATTCCCATACCAATAAAAATAGATAAAATTCCCTTCAATTAGCTAGTTTCACAAAACCAGGTCTAAACATTTTAACACAATTTACCCACTTTTCCCAACATTGTTCAAAAATGTCCATTTTGTAACCTTTTCCATCTTGTAAATCTCTGTTGACACAACTAATCTTTTCCATGGTTGGTCCAGCAGACGTCATCCATTTTTTGGTCAGAGCTTTTGACTCTTGTACTAATTTCTCCCCAGTAGTTTCTTTAGACAAGCCCAGAACACATGATAGTAGTTTGCTTTTTGACAGCCACTAATCCTCCAGCATTGAGAGTTATTGTTGTGGTTGTGTGCTTTCATAAAGGGAGTGAAGAATCTGGCAACATTTTTCCTCCCATGCTCACTCCACATGTGAGATTTTGGGCATTTCCATTGGGCTTCACAAATGTCCCGCCATTCATCGTCTGAAATACTACTTTCTCCCACCTGTTCTTTATACATTTAGTCAAATGGACTTTTAAATTGTTTAAACACTTGTATAATTGAGTAATGAGTCCTCTATTAATCGGATTTATATGCTTTTATAAAAAGCTGGACGAAGAGTTTGCTGGCTTCACTGCTGTTTTTCTTTGTAATGTTTTGGTTGTAAAAGTTTCTTAATTGTAAATATCTGTAAAAAAAAATCTTTTCCAGGGAGAATTCCTCTCTTAGACTTTGAAAACTATTAACTCAATCTTTTTTTTATGGTACAGCACAGAGAGATAATGCCTTTTTTAATACATATTTTTAATCTTTTGTCCAGTTTGTTTGGTTTGAAGTCCGAATCAAGGTTTTGAAATCTTCTTCCAGTCTTTTATGACTTCTCTCCAAACCCTCGATAGTGATTTTACCCATGGGTTTTCTATTTTATCTATGTATCCTTGCAAGTTTTTATCTGATTATACAGCCCGAATGTCAGTTATAATCTCACGTTCTACATCTTTCCATTGTGCAACAAAAGTTGGGCTACACCAGCACATTAATATTTTAAGCTGTGCGTAAATGTAGCATGACAGAGTAATCCTCGTCCTCCGTTTTCTTTCTCCAACAGTTATATTCTCTACTGTTTTGGGGGTCGTTTTCCTCTCGCCATATAAGAAAATGTCTTTTTCAGTTAGTATTCATTTTTGCTGCTCAACTCGTGCATTTTCATTCCTCTTAAGGATATCATTTCATTTTTATGACTTCCTGTTTCCTTCCTGCCCATTGGATTTTCAGACTTTTTAGATTTAATAATTATTTCTATGAACATGGTTCATGAATTATTTTTTAAATGACAACAATAAATTAAATGTGTAATTTAAACCATCATGTGACAGAAACAAGTACAATGGAGTCCTTACAGCTGCTGTTAGTGTAGGAAAAGTCCATCAGGATTTTAAAATGTCATTAGAGTCGGGCTCTGGGCCAGGCCCACCAGTGCCAGTCATCCCAGGCCCCCTGGGGCCCGTGCTTCAAGGCCACAGGGCGCTCCAGCTGGAGGCTTCCTTTAGCCATCTTCTGAGTGGACATGTGGTCGTCCCTAGGGTGGGCTGACAGGGGTTTGTGGGTTGGCAGCTTGTCTCCTGGGTCCAAAGCCCCCCAATCTACCTCTGATCTTTGCAGGGCCCTGCTCGCATTTGCTCGTTCATCACTGATCACTATTCATTCCTGCTATTTTACCCCACTTGACTAAAGTCACTGCGTCATCTCTGGGTTTAACTGCCAACAACTACAGTCGTTCAGCTTTGTTTTGTTGCAGATGTAAGTTGTTTTCTTTGCTTACAGGTGTAACAGCGGATGCATTTGCTTTCTATCTGGTTTATCCTGGCCTCCTTTTTCTTCTCTTCACTATTTTTCTGTCAACTCTCTTTTCTTTTGCTCTTTTCCCCTCGTCAGGTCCAGCATTAACAGGAATACTTTAGCATTTAGCGGGGCCTTTATAAAGCTCCTCTTGGCAAAGCAAATTTGTTTGGCACAGCGCAGCAGCCAGACCATCATTCTGCTTGCTACAATGCTGGACAGGACAAGGTAAATGTCATCTGTGAATCCACATCAGAGAAAGCATTTAAATCCATGTCCAGAGGGGGAGGACTTTAAGGTGGTCAGAGACTAAAACGTCGTCATCAGTGAGAAAGGTTTTTTGCCATATAAACTGGGACCGACTGGTCTCTGGTCTGGTGAGAAAAGTTCTCTGATGGCCTTGAAGTTTTTTCAGCTCGGAACAGCTGAGAATCATGGCAAATAATTACCGGCTTTACTTGAACCACTGCCGTCGTGTTGTGAAATGCTGATATGCGGATATTTAGCATTTAACCTTTCCCTGTTTTATATTTAGTGTTACACTAGGAAATAAGACTTTTAAGTCTCAAAACAACCCAGTTTCACTAGACTTCCGAGAATGAAGCTTATTCTAAAAACAAAAACCTGATTACATTTATTCAATTTTTAATAAATTCCAGAGTCCTGCTTCTTGAACAAACCTCCAGACAGAAAGTAAACAGACACACTTTAGAACGATATTGCCATTAAACGCACAGCTAGTGGTCATACCGGTTAAGTCATTCCAGTTTTTGTTACGCGGATGTGGAATTTGACAAAATTATACAACCATCCATTTCTAAGGTGCTTTACTTCTGGGATCCAGCTCCAACAGAGATCAGGTGGCTTTGATAGAAAGAGAGAGAAAAAAGCTGAGCAGTTGTTTTTATTTGCTCAAATGTAAAGCAATGAAACACCCTTGCTTTACATTCTCTGGTGAGAAGTAAACACTGGGAACAACTGACTCATACGTGCTTGTATCAGACCATTTCATTTAAACTGATTATTGATTTAGGTTTCAGCCACCGAGATGTTTCTATGCTACTGGTTATCTGCTGCCAACAGGTCAAAATCTAAAGATAGTCAGTTTGATGCCACCTACAACAAATTAAAGCAATCCTTTACGTTTGAGAAACTGGCCAAGTTAGCCTCTTTTCACGACTGTAACTTAAATGTAGACAAGAAGACGAGTCTTAAGACATAAAATAGGGATATTCTGTTTGTTTTCCGTACCATTATATAGTTAAATGGGCTCATGTAAAAAAATGTCTTCTACTTCATAAAGAAAATGCACACACACACACAAACACTTTCAAAAGCATTTAAATAGTGGATGCTGTCTGGGAACAGTAAAACGAAGTGCTCGTCTTTTTGGAAGATTGGTAAAATCTCCAGCTACTCCGCATAAAGTGTATTTGGCTACGACAGCAGACCCCCACACTGCCCCTGATATGCTCATTGGCGTGATTGTAGAGAATAAAATGCTGCATACAGAGTGCAAATATAGCATCAGAAGCACTGATTGTATTTATGGCTGAATGGGGAAACACACCGTAAAGCACTTAGCAGAACCTACTACTGTTGATAAGGTTAAAAAGCGACTTGTAACTGGACCATTATCCATTTAAACCAGTAATGAGGAACAGAACATAGCTATGAAAGATGTCAGCTGGAGGGGTTGCATCAGAGGTTTACACAAAACATGCTGGACAGGAAGCCGCTCTGCGACTTCAGTGTAAGTACAATCTATAGTCACAGAAGGCATTTAACAGTACTCCTCCAGAGTCAGTATGGCATATCAAGCGGTGTTTAGAGGCCTGCACAGTGTTTATGGCAGAGAGGGAGACAGGAGGAAAAAAAAGACACTGAAAATGACTTCCATTGCTTGTATTCATCTGGCAAGAGCGAACCTTAACTTATGTTCCCACACTTATTTCCTTCTGATGCGGGGTGTGCGGTAAGGCAGCGAATCCCTTCTAGGACTACAGCAAAAAATGCTTTTCAAATGTCACAATCTACCTCTGCTTTCTCATATCCGTCTCTTCCCGTTGATAGATTTCAGGCATTTCTCCTGTTTGTTCATGCACCTCAGACTGGGTTTGCTCTGCATGTTGAAAACAGTGTTTTTTTAGAAGCATCGTCCTGTGAGGTGCTTTGATTAGAAGATACAGAGTGCTGCCAAACTTCACCGGTGTTTCTTCTTCAAAGATGTCCGATCAGTGAAGTCCACAAGAAAAGGGAAAGTTTTTATTAGCCAACAAGAGGAGAAGCTTTTACTGCTCAGTGGGACACACGCTGCGATCCCTGCAGCAGAAGTAATGCACCACCACGCCGTTGGGATACCTGGCAAACGCGCTGTTGAGAAAACAAACAGGAGAATGTCTGATTGTTCACAGGGTTATAATCTCTGCTTGCAGCAGAAAAACAACATTCCCACTCAATTCAAGAAGGAAAACTGTAGAGGAAAAGTCTCACAGACTTTGTTACCTGTTTCCGATTTTCTTCTTACAAACTTTGCAGGTCTTTTCTTCTGTAATGACACATTTAACCTGCTGGTGGAAGATCCGTTCTTCCTGCACCTAAAAACAGAGGAAATCTGCTTCAATATGTCTCTGAGACAGATTACAAGGATTAAAACCCTCTCCATCCTTATTCCAACTCAAATATTTATGAGTACTTTGAGATGGATGAGATAGAAATCTCCTGTCAACCTTTATTCATCCCAGTTCCTTTGTTTTTTCTGCTGTGCATTGCAATATACTGAGCACTCTGTGTTTCTACACCTCTCAAACACGCTTTAGTCCCCAAGTGAGTCTCAAAATAACTTCAAAGAGCTCAGCGTTGATTCAAAGAAATTTAATAATCTGAATTTACTGACGTCATAAAAAATAAATTAAAAAAAGATCTTAAATTTTCGTGGTGATGTGTTAATTTTCTTAAACATTTTCTGAATCTCAGATAAATGTTGTGTCAGTGAAAAGATGATCAGAGTTACACATCAGGTTCCAGTGAGTTGGTGACTGAATTCTTTAGTTTGATGTGAACATGGTTTTGCAGGACTCACCCTAAGGAACTCGGCCTGCAGCAGGCTCTTCAGCACCTGGTTGCAGCGTTTCCTCCGAGCCTTCTCCTCCAGAACGCTCTCCAGGAAGACCCGGATCTCTCGAATCTGAGTATTCGCTGGGAGCAGATTGATTGCCTAAAGAAAAACAAAAACGGGGTGTTAAACGCTGCTAATCTAACAATATTACATCATTTATTTAAAATATTTCCTGCAGCTCCATAATGAAAATTAGTTCAGTGGATTGGCGGGAAAATTATTGTCTGAAAAGTGTTTATGTTGAGGTAAAACTGAGCTCAGAGAGAGCAAACCTCAAAATCCTCTTATTATAAAGTCATTATTATTATAAAGTCAAAATATTAAAGGAAATTATGCTTTACTTGAGTTTAAATAATTACATTAGGTTCTCATCTCTAAAACTGGTTTTTAAATATACTCATGGCTTAGAAATGCGGGCGCCACGACAAAGGGAGCAACACCAGCATTTAGACATTATTTCTTTCTCTTTAAAAAAAAAAAAAAAAAAGGCTCCTAATCTAGAAAATCTTAACAAGCAGAAATAAAAATAAAAAACTTGAAAGCTTTTACCTCTCAGGCAGAACAATGGTTGTGTAATATGCAAAAGTCACAGACTTTATAATTAGATTTCCAAGCATGAAATAGAGTCTGACAAAAATGAAATAAAATAAATTAAAAATATATATAATCGTAACAAGCCGTTTTTACACAACTGCATCCAATAATGCGTAACTGCAGAGTTACTACTACTTTAACAGTCTGATATGATGCTTTTCACAGCAGACACAGAAGCGACCGCTGAGAAGTCTGAGCGATCAATCAGAGAACCCTGAATGAAACCGTTTTGTCCCAGTGGTGAGTTCAAAGACTGGATCAGCGTTCATGTTTTATTTTACTGAAAAACAAAGCCAAGCAGATTTACGTACCATTCTTGAAGAGATATTTATGACTGGACAGGATTTCAGGATTGCAACATGAAAGTTTAACAACCCAACTGGTGTTAAGTTCATTTTAAATGTAAAAGGTTTTATTCAGTAAGTAAGGAAAACCACGAGAAAGGAAGGTCATCAGAGATATTCACAATGTAATGTGGACGAGTCTCAAGAAGGGTCAGCACCCAGATGGAAACCTTTATTCATAAAGAAGGCAGCACGATCACCCCATGCCGTACAATCCTTCCTCATCCTCCTTTTTAAACCTCCTCACATTTGTCCCCTTGTGAGATGTTTCCACAGCGAGCCATTTAAAGGTTTGCAGGAAGGAGAATCTAAGTGCATGAATTGAATCTGAAACTTTTGCCCCCCTCTCATGGCAGTACGAGTAACTGCAGTGAAAGACGTGCAGATTAACCATGACTACATAGACAATAAATTCTCCATTGTTTGTAGAATTAATGAACACAAGATTTCTACACATATTTGACAGTAAGGCGCATCCATGTCTTCCAGTTCCTTCAACCTACACTCCTCTCTAAGCCCTCTACAAAGAGAAAATGCCTCAAGCAAAACATTTGTTTGTTGTGTCAATCATTTTCCATTTTATTCCATTCTACTCTCTTTTTAAAAAGAAAGTTTTTAATCTATAATCCTTTTGGATGAGGAGTTTTTTATTGCGTAATCACAAACCTTCCCTTGTTTTTGTTTTTTTAAATCACAGGGTCAACCATCCTCCAAGGGCAGCCTAATGTCTCCATGGCAACAGCTGCTTTCCTCCTCACCTTCCACATGGAAAGGAATGTCCATGTAAATGTAATATGATAAAAACTGTTATACTACTAAAGGTAAAAACATCCACCGATTGCTGACACCGTTATGAGCACCATTTTACAAGCAGCAGCAAGTTTTCATAGCTTAAAATATTTGAACATTTGTATGCACAAGTTCTGCACTCCAGCTTTAACACAGTAAATGTCAAATGCTATATAAGGACAGCGAGAAATCTTTTATAAATTCCACCAGAAAAGATTTATTCTTAGCTCCTCTGAGAGCGAAACAGACTCTTGCAGCTCAATTATCATTTACCTTGGTGGTGTCGAGCTTGCTGTGGTGCAGCTCCAGGACCTGCAGGGCAGCCTGGAGGTTGGCCTGGGGCTCAGAAAGCTCCATCTTGATGGGCCCCAGGCAGTGGACGTCTGGAGGTGACAGGTACATTCGCAGCAGAGAAAGATAAACCTAAAGGGCAAAAATCCCAGCTGTCAATTCTGCCCTTGGTTCAAATCTTTAACTCAAGACACGCTTTATAGGGAAGGATTAACCACGAGGACACTGTCAGGAACTTCACCTCATTTTCCAACAGTGAGGAGCAAGATCCTTTACAAGATATAAACGATTTAGTGTTTCAAGGGAGAAAAAAAAACATGACCAAAAATCAATTCCAAGAAAACTAAAAGTTATATAAATTGAGACTCCAAGGAATAACACTTACATCTTTATTTCCTTCAACTAAGCTGTTGTAATGTCGGTGACAGTATCTGCAAACACAAAGCATCTGCTTAGTAAATGATGACTAATATCACCAACATGCTCATCACACCGTAGGCAATTATAATGGCTGAATGAGGTCTTCTACTTCTAACACTTACACAAGAACATTAAATATGATTTTAGGCACCAGAATCAAAAGGTGTTTATAAAGTAAGAAAACATTGTTCTGTCTCAGTCCAATTAGTTTGGATGTGGTTGGTGTTAAGTACAGCTAAGAAAGGATTTGGTGCTGAAGCACTCACTCTTCAGCCATGTGGGTGTCTTTCAGGATGTGCACATAGATGAAAAGTGCCTGCTCGTGTTTGCCCATTCGGCCCAGAAGCAGAGCCCGTTCCTCCAGCAAACCTTAGAGATGGAGAACAAGGTCAAAGTTGCAAGCCGAATATGTTCATCTCCAGGGGGGAAAGCCCCAAACTAAAACACATGGACATGCGCTTGGCAAGAACATTTCTCTGTTTGTAAGTCATTTAAAAAAATAAATAATTTCCTTCCATACATAGGACAGATAAATAAAACATTAGTGCTCTACCTAAAAATTCCTCCCTTACATTTCCAGCTGTGACTGAGTATCTAAGCCCAGACTCTCCCACTGTGAAGCGCATGTTTGAAGAAGTTCAGACCGAACTGTGTGCACATTCTTACAAAAAGCTCCAGTGTTTGTGTGAAAACAGCTGAAGCAAAGAATCATTTCCTACCATCGAAGGGGAAGTTACTGATGAGTCTGGCAGGTTCATAGCTGGTAGAAATATTCAGAAAAGACAGCAGCTTGTTCCTGAACTCTCCCAGTTCACCTTTCTCCTGCCCTGCAGGAACAGCGGGAACCCCTACGGTAACAAAACAAACTTATTATCCATGATCGAACATTTTAGTCCTTCCTAAGACAACATTAGCTGTACTTTTTTTAAATTTTGTTTGAAAGCTAATTAAAACCTGAGCAGCTGTAGCTCAAACATCAGCCAGCAATTTAGCCTTCCTGAGGGACAATTTAAACCATTTTCAAAAAGAAAATAACCTAATCAGTTTTAGCAGTTTTTAATTTCTCTCTTAATAATTAAATTTACTTTAAGAGTACATAATATAATATTATAAAATGCTCATAACTTGGATAAAGTAAAAGCATATAACAATCTCAGAGAAAAAAATCTATCATGGAATACAATAATTGTAAAGATATTTAAATCATTTGGACATTTTGTTCACATGGAATCAGCATGTTGGGCGTCTGAAAACACTAACTATTGAAACCAGGTCCCAAACAGAAGAAATGAGGTCTTCAAGTCTGCTATAAAAAATGAATGAACGAACGAACGAACAAACGAACGAACAAACAAACCATTCCCTGTGCATCCAATAGATTTTGTCCATATTCGGGTGTAGAAGGTACAGCGGTACCTCGTTAATCGTGGGAGTTATGTTTTAAAAATAACCCGCAATAGGCCAAATCCGCAAAGTAGTCAGCTTTATTTTTTACAATTATTATAGATGTTTTAAGGCTGTAAAACTCCTCACTCCTCACTTTATACACTTTTCTCAGACAGGCATTTACATTTTCACTTTTCTCTCTTGTTTAAACACCTTTAAAGTTCCAACCTTCATAGAAAAGTAAGTCTAGTATTATACAATGTGCTGTAAAAAAATGAAATAAATAAAAATCATGCTAAATTGCATTAAAAAAATCCTGCGAAACTGCAATGCCGCAAAAGGTGAACCGCGTAATAGCGAGGGACCGCTGTAGTGAGATAGTGTAGCTTCAGCAGCTGAGTAGTTCATGTCTATACTGGTAACCTTGATTTTTCTTGCACCATTTCCCTGATGAAACATGTCTGAGAAACACCACAGTGCACACAATTCAGTGTAAATAAATAAATAAATTTGAATATATTAAAAAAAAAAGGAAAGTAAGGCTATTGGTAGCTGCATGAAGAGGATCCTCAAGGAAAATAGGTTGGGAACCACTGATCTAAACCACCAGTGTGCATGAATCAAAGTGCTCCATCATTCTGTATTAATAGTCACATTACATTGTTTTGGTGATAAATTAAAAAAAAAAATGTTATATTGACTTTAACTTTATTTAAAAAAAATGTTTGGGGTGATTTTACTTTGATAAGAAAGCTCCAGAGTCTCCTCACACACCGGGATCTACTTTCCACAGAATCATCTTTGTTTTTAGATCAAACTAGCAGATCATGATTTATTGTTAAAATACCAACATTTATTTTACTTTTCATTTAATAAAAAAGTAATAATGAAAATAATACAAAAAAATTAAAATAAAGAAAATGTCAAACTTCCAGTGCCCAGGAGTTTTCTCCTGCTCATACCTTCTGGCAGTGAGTTGAGGTACTGCTTCATGAGGCCTTGCACCCTGCCCAGGTAGAGCTGAATTAGCACATTGTGAAACTCTGGGCCATTTTCCTCCCACACATAAATAATGTGCTCCAAATAAGGGATGGCGAGCTCCTCAAAGCCTTCCTTCAGGAACTGCAGCACTTTGTCTCGCGGCAAAGTCTCCACCTCGGTCAAGTCTTCAGTGAAGATCTGGAAAGCAGTTTTTTAGTTTTATTCCAAAAAGGATAATAAAACAATTTTCTGATTCTAGTGCTTGTTGTTGTGTTTTCAGGAGGATCTATTCATGAAATTCACTGACAAACATTTTTAAACAAGCTGTGTAGGCATGCATGCGTAGGGAACAAATGATCATAAACCTAATTGTGTGATAATTTTGTCTAAATGTCAGTGCCCACCTTCAGGCCATCTTCAGGACAAATCTTCAGGACCCAGGGGGAAAACTCAAAGATAATCCCCAGATTCTCCACGCCTGTGTGGGTTAGAGTGTCAGACAAGTAAGAAAGTTTACCTTTGCCCTACAAAGCGATGAGGATAACCAGCAATACAGAAAACTACATTCTCAAGGTCACACATCGAGCACCTAAATATCAATAACACATTACAGCCAAAGCTGTGGGTCATTAATATTTGATAAAAATGAGAACGTACAATCTGACTTTAATTTTACTAGAAGTGGTAAACAAAAGAAAATGTCAGTAATAAAAACTGTAGCGGTGTTCAGAGGGAGAATGGGACAACATAACTGAATGTACATATTTCCAACTACATTTCATAATGGACTAGTTAATGTGGACAATCTTTAGAATGTTGTATTTCAGAAGTGCATGAAGACGCATCACATCAGATTATTACAGTAATCTGATTACTCCCAGATATCTGATTTGATGCTCATGCAAACCATAGTTTTCTGTATTTAAAATTCAAGAAGAATTGGTGTTGCTACATAAATATTTGTACATGAATCGATACCTACTCAAATGTAATCTAAACTAAATCAGGCTGTTTAGTGGTGACGCACAGTCCTACTCGTTATACTAGCCGTTGTGACATTGAGGCTTCTGATGAGACAGTCCTGCAGCAGCAGCCTCCAGAGTTACGGATACCTCCTACTAATCATGGTGGACGTCTTTGTTCATAATTAGCTCAAAAATTCAGAAAAACAGGGAAGAAATTTATTTTGATTGAAAGAAAATAGAACATATTTTCCATACCAGTCCGTTTCTGATTTGCCATCGTACAAAAGACGAACATGTAATGTAAATTTATTCAACAATTTAAACAGATTACAATGATTTAAAAAAAAAATGAATTAAATAATTTATTCATGAAGCACTTTTCATACAAAAAAGTAGCTCAAAGTGCTCTACATAAAAACCCACACCTGATCATAATCTCTCTTTCACATGCTCACACACACACACACAGGAGGGGGGGGGGGGGGAGGGGGGGGGGGGGGGGGGGGGGGGGGGGGGGGGGGGGGGGGGGGGGGGGGAGGGGGGGGGGG
>JBAMHW010000022.1:21620805-21630962 GCA_037177495.1 Rhadinocentrus ornatus | reverse complement strand
GGTAAAGGGTTTGAAAGAAAAAAACAAAACGGAGGAGAGGTTTTTTTTGAAAGGGTTAAAAAAAAAAAAACAAAAGCATCCCCCCCCCCCCCCCCCCCCCACAGGCATTAAAAAGGACAAAAGGACAAGGATCCCATTTACTGAGCAATTATTTAGTAATTAAATCACCATGTCGGAAACAAGTTGACACTAATGCATTGAAGAAAAACACATTAACTATTTTAACTGCCAAGCAGCCACTAAGGTCAGGACAAACAGAGACTGCAGACTACATTTTTCATCCAACATCAACAAGTGCAAAGGTTTTCTCACACGTTTTCCCTCAATTACCCCAACAAATTAAGCATGTCATGCAGAAAAAAGTTTAACACGCCAAGTCAAAGCAGGATGTTTCTTACCCAGTCTTTGCAGGTACTGCACTGTTCGCTCATGGCCTTTCAGTGGAGAGTTGGCTTTGGTGGATTGGTCCAGCAGCACCTGCAGAGCTGCAACAGATGAAATGTGGTGAAAGAAGGTGAGAAACAGGAGAGAAGGGCAAATAGGAAATATGTCTCATAATGGAAAATAGCAGGACATCATGTTCTCTGGTGTGCAATGCATTGCATAATTTCTCCATCAACAGAAATTGGATGAAGCATATGCTCTGTGTTAATTGGTGGCTGGTAACAGCTGGTTTGCATTGGCAGACGGCGAGAGAGAGACAGACTTCAGCAGCGTGACATTGCAAGTACAAATCGCAGCAGGCCAATTAAATCCAGCCGCGCTCTCAGCGAGAGTCGCCCAGAATGTGCCCAAACCAAAAACACCTAGACAGCTCTGATTTACGGTGATGAATCAGCCACGTGCAGGAAACCTCCTCTGGGGTACACTGTGGTGCCTCAAAGAGCTGAGGCATGAGCCCAAGAATAAGCTTTGTAACAAGCACATTACTGGAGCCCATTAAAATTCAACATAGCTCAACAGTTCAGCTTACAGATACTCTTGTATTGGAATCGGGAGATAATGAGACAGCCGAGGAAGGCGAGGCAGATCTGGCATCATGTGATATATCCAATTTAAAGGAAAAACTAGAATGAGATGTTTTCATCTGACCAACATGCTTGAGGGTTAAATTCTGCTTTCTAAAAGACATATGGATTACACTAATACCAAACATGCTGTGTAAGAGAATAGAAATAATAACATATCCAGATGTGACTAAAACATACTTTTAATTTATAAGTTATTTATAGTGATGAGTTTTCTGAGAAATGTACTTTAGTCAGACCAAGAAAAGCCTGAGTAAAACAAACCTCTGTTCAAGTTTCACTTCATCCAAAAACCAGGATTTTCAATTTCAAGTAGATAAGAATTCTTTAAAAAACTGTGTTGAAACATCTGGAGGAAAACTTCCAGCAGAAAACCGCCACTAACTATTCCACACGGAGTAACAACTGTGCTCATTAAGGTTTACAGTGAAACTAGTGCAGATTTCTCTGTCTGTAGCTTGAGGTTACATCGATGATGATAGGTGGTTTTGGAAAGGTTTATTCTTTAATTAATTAACCCCTATGGGTTGTCAAGGAAACTTGTGTATTTATAGGTGATTTTTTTTTTTATATATATAAAAGTTTGGCAAATTTCTTTCTCGTGATAAAAATTGTGAAGGAAGCGTGTTTTCAATTAATTATGGAATTCTCAAGTTTCTATCATAGCCGATGTATTTAGACTGTGTCAGATATTTTTTATTAGTTGGTTTTGTTAACTACGGGACTTCTCATAAAGAAAATTTTGACCACTTGCTAAAGTAAGAAAAACATGTTTTTTCCCCTGTATTTCTAATTTTCTCTGCAGGAAATTCACTAAAAAGTTTTGTAAAAAATAAAATCAATCAGAAAATTGGCCCATTTCAACCCCTCCTCCACTGTGGTCTATGGTGACCTTCCACAGCAAATTGGCATCCTTTTATAATTAATGTGTTTTTTCCAACTAAAATGGTTGTGATCTGTAATTATTTGGAATCTTTTTTATTCAGAATGGCTGAAGTGAGAAGATATTTTCCAGTGCGAGACTGGAATCATGAATAAATAAATAAAAATTCCAATTTTAAAAACATTTTTTAATTTATTGGGCATAAATAATATAATTAAATCAGGGTCTTCATAATAATTTGCATGAATTTTTATGCTAAGGCATCCAATTTCACGCTTTCTCTCAAGTAGATATTCGTATTTCATATGGTTTTCCACAGAGTAACATCATGCCTCATGACACACAGCAGGAAAAATGAGGAATGTTAATAAATTCAGCCAAACTTCAGGCTTACAGGCTACTGACACAAAAACATCCAAATATGAAGGGCAAATTTGTTCAGATGTGGATAGTAAGGACTGCTGCTTGTATGTTTGTGATAGACTGTATTGGATAAGTTGCTTATTTAATATTAAATCATTAAAGGTGCATAACTCTTTATAATAATCAGTTTTCTGTAAATAAAAACAAGAAAATAGGGGGGGGGGGGTTAATCCATGATGCTTAATGCACACTCTTGAGTTATTTTGTCTTTCAGCTTTTGTAGAAAAGGATTTTATTCATTCTAAAAACACATTTAAACTTGCGTTTGAACCTGAAAGAAAAATCTACCAGATTTCCAGGATTTCTTCTTCCATTAAAGAGGGACGTGATCAAACAGTTTTTACAATACAAATCTTGACTTAGCTTAAGATTTAATGATGCAAATAAATAGGAGAGACAACCAATAAAGTATACTATATCTGGTATAAATGTAAAGAGGATAACTTAAGGAGTCTCATAGTCATGATGAGATTGGCTTAATTCTCACCTTTCTGATGAAGGCCCTTCTTTTCATAGAGAATAATGAGCTCACTGTACTTGTGGGCCTTCTTCAGGACATATTCGCTCTCCTCGATGTGGCAGTGGTTGTTTTCCAGGCGAAGCAGGGGGGAGACGAGGGCAACGTTAGTCTGAAGGAGAGGTAGATAAATCAGGTTACAACATGAACATGATGCATTTAAAAACATCCGTCAAACGAGCCAATAAACGTTTAGACTGGATTTCATCCAAAACACACAGGTAGGTTATGCTCATTAGTCTCTTCTTTCCCAGCACACACCCAGTCTGGGCTAACACTCTTTAGTTAACCCCACGAAGAGATAAAGGTCTAGTGTGGGAGTTCCTCTAATTAAACAGCATCCATTAGGCCACCTTCCAAACAGAGTCCTGGCGGCATTTTTCTGGATCTGCATACCAACACAAACTATTTCATTCCAAAACGGGGAGGTGAGTCAGAACAGCTCTGGGAGGCATGCAGAGCTCAAACAATCTGCAGAGAAACCTACTTTGGCTGCTTGAACGTGATCTTACAGTGCATCTCGTCACCATTTATCCACAGATGAAAGCTAACACACTATATAATAATGCAACTTTCATCCATTAGTGTCAGCTAACATTGCTTTTAATTATAATTCTGTTCTTTTAGATCTGCTGATAAATTTCTTAATGCAAGTCCCACATGGCTGTTTAATGATCAGTTAGCTGCCAATTTGAGTACTAAAAACTGCTGACTTTGAATTTAATTTGCTCTAAGTGGAAAGTAAAATAAAAAATCCACGACTTGATATAACTTAACCATGATATATTAAGCTTTGAAATTAGCATGCTGACAATAACCAATCGTTGATTAGATACGAGTGACTAAACACTTTTATAGGAAAATATAAACAAATATTTTGTTGTCATACTTTAAGTATGAGTTTATGAGTGACTACAATTAATTATCGTTTCCTTACGTGCAGGTAACACTTCAGAAGGGTGGTATCAATGATCTGTAGGAGTTTTTTACGGCTTTTGATAGTGGGTGTCCCCTCCATGAGCGGAGATGTTGTAGAAGGGTCAGAGTCATTCAGCTGTTTAACAAGGTGGCTACGTTTCTGTAAGGACATTAGAGAAGGGTTTAGCTCAGTCTTCTCAATTTGGTGCCTAACTAGCTAACTAACTTGTTAAGATACTATGCACAAACATACATGTGTCAGGTAATCAATAAGAGCGAGGTGAGCCCTTTCCAGTTCAGCCCCAGACAGAGTAGGCAGAGGGTTGGGGTAGTGCAGCTGTTTGCGGTAGTCTGATGGGAGTAAGTCTGGGTAGAGTCCGATCACATGTGTGGGGTCTGCCAACAAATAAGAGGAAATTTTCTAATAAGAAAACATTTTCAAAAAGGTAACCTAAATAAAAATCAGAGGCTAAAGAAGGATTTAACGGACAGAACGGATGATATGACATAAACGTGCTGGATTAAACGTTCCAAGTTCTGTAAGAAAACACCTGAAAAATAGAATAGAATAGAATGCCTTTATTGTCATTATACACCGGTACGAGATTAAGCAATGGTGAAATAATGTTCATCAGCCTTTCAGAAATGGTTTCACACAGAGACACCAAACAGCTTTAACACATAAACTAGTTAAATGTAAATTTTTTTAAATGTCTGTATGTATGTACATATTTATTAGTGATCAACAAAAGTCTGCAGGTTTAAATATGGCATTTTCTACAGATACAATTTGACCCCATTTCTCTTACAAATTTGGCTTGAACATGCTAATTTTGTTATTTTGGCCAATCTTTAGCCCAGAAAAGTCTTATTGATATCACAGACCTCTTTTTCAAGGGAGTCCCAGCCAAGAAAAGCACCAGCACAAACCACAAATGATATGAAGAATATAAAGATATGAAGAATCCACTGGAATGAGCAGATGTCTCACCTGTGCCAAGTTTGGCAAACACCTGCATGGAGTCATCAAACCTCTTCTGGCAGAACAGATTGAAGGCATAGAGATTCTGGATGTGATGTATCTGCTGCTTTTTATCGCCATCTGAATCATCCTTCATCTTCTGGCAAGAAAAAATAGACACAAAAAAAGAAATATCATGCAACAGTGAAAGACTGTGGTTTGCTCTTTAGAATGCTGGACTCCTAGCAGATCCCATGAATGGCTCTTTTTCATTCTTAGAAATTCCTGTGGTCAGACTGCTAGAAAGAGGGACTGTAATGCCAGAACCTGAAAGCACTTTACTATTTGATTATACTGCTCACAGTCAAGATGGGGATTTTTTTTTTTTTTTTTGCTAAGCTAAGGCACAAATTGAATACTCCAGAATTTAACAATAAGCTTATAAGCTTTGTAAGTGAAGCGGGTGGTTCTGCTGCTCACCGCCAGCTGAAGCGCCAGCTCAAACTGCTTGTCCTGTAGAAGCTGCCGGATCTGGCTGGCTATTGAAACTGGCACCAGGCGCCACACAAAGTGGTTGCTGGCTACATACACAATATTAGGCCTGTGAAGGATGAGACGAAAATACAAGATAAAAAGGAAAGGTCATGAAACAAAAATCTTTTATTTTTCAAAGCATGTACCAAAATTATCAGTAACATTATCTTTAGAAAGAGTAACTTGGAATAAATGATGTGAGGAACAAATGATGCATGATGCTCTTAAAAGGAAGTTGCTCAAAGAAGCTAAAGTGGGAGCACCAACAAAGGCTAGCAGTCAATTTTTAATATTCCTCTTAGAATAATCTTTTCACTTCGTGACAAGATTTACTTGATCTGTGGCATATTTTGCTCTTATCACCACATGTAGTGCAAAAATATCCAGGCTCTAACATAAACTGGTGCTCCCTGGGGGCCGGCCTGGAGTCCGGGGCGGTCAGGGGGGGTGTCCTGGGTTGGGTGGCCGGGTCGCTGTGGTGGGGGCCGGGTGGGGAGCGTAGGCTCCGGTGTCTGCCTCCCTCCGGGCTGGGGAGACCCAGTCCTTGTCCCTGGGGTACCTAGCCTTGGTGTTGGGTTGCGTGGCCCGCAGTGGTTTTGCCTGGGGCGGTCGGGTTCCGTCGGGTCCCTGTGCAGGGCTCTGCCGGGGGGGGGATGGGTGGCCCTTGGATCTGTGGGGTGCCTGCTCTCGGTGCAGCTCTCACCGCAGCACCCGCCGGGCCTGCTCACCGTGGCCCTGGGCTGCTCGGTGCCCAGTTACGCTGGGGGGCTCCGGTCTGGGGGCCCCTCTGCTCTGGGCCGAGTGGGGCCGCTGCTCTTTCTGCTTTGACTGTCCTGGATTCTCTGCTCTGTGGACCTGCCGGGTCTTTGGGGCCTCAAGCTCCCCCCGTCTCCCCCTGATGCTTCGGGGTGCGGTGTGATCACGGCCCCCTTGCAAGCACACATTTCATCCTTGTTGCATGGTCACACATGCACGTTCACACGTGCACGCTCACAAACGTGCTCATCTCTCCATCCGCTTCCAACTAGATGTTGTTGATGTTTGTATGTTGGTACGTCTCTCTACAGCTACAGTACTGTTTGTACTGATGTGATTTAGGCAGCCTAACTTGTATTTTCACATTTCAATTCCGCCCTTTTTCCTTTTCTCTCTTCTCCATCACCCTGTCAGGTTCGGCACTGACTTATCAAGATCAAAGAAAATAAGATTATAATAAAAATAATAAAATTATTCCAAACATCAAGGGCAGCCATTTATAGAACATGTCTCTCTTGAAAGAGCAAATATGTCCAGCAAAATATGGCACACAGACCACCGTTCTGTATGTTAGGACGCTGGACAGGACAGGGGGGGAAGAAAAGAAAGAAAAAAAAAAAGAAAAAAAAACTTAATTCGACCACTTGTCATCGTCTTGTTTTTAATATTTTCTGATGCAACTTCTCAATCATTTTTTAACTGAAATATATTATTTAAGAACCAATCAGCAGTTTTTCACTGGATTTTCCCCCCTGATGGTTAAAACAGGTTTCATCTAAAGCCAGACAGCAAAGGTAAGTGATTAACCAATATGGATATTTTAAAGACGACCTAGAGAACTTTCTCACCGATGTGCCTCCTATTGACAGCCAATTCGGCACCCATCTACTGCAAAGTCATGCGGTATCCTGGATAAAACAAAATTTATAGTGCAGTTTCTCAGCCTTAGGATGCTGCTGGGAAGCGACGGGTCCAGAAATGTACATAATAGAGGTCACTGCGTGCCATTAAACGAGCCCACAATGTGGAGTTTTAGGGTTGGAAAGTTACGTAGTGCGTCGTTAACAGTTGCTGCCAATCTAGTCGATCAGTGATCGAACTAAGGCTAAAATTTTGCTAATTTATTTTACATGAGACAAAATTCAACTCTATAAATAGCATGAAACAAAAATTCATAACTTTGATAAAAATGTATTAACACTGCCATATTTACTTTGCTCCATGTACTTTTACAGATATGTCTGTGCCTGTTTTACATTGAAAAAAAACAAAGAAACTAATAAAATGGTCCACAGGTAATCAAAAACACAGTCTAACAATAGTCTAAATAACATGGCTGCCTACAAAAATTACAGGCTGATGTCAGTTATCCCATAATAGCATATAATTACATATATAATCAGACAGATATTCCTACACGTAAAGCTAACGACTGCCTCACCCAGCTGAGGTGATGAATCGAGGCCTCTGCAGCTCCACACTCTGCACCAGCAGCCTTGGCTCAAAGGTCCGAATCTCGACGTACCGAGGAAGAACGGCAATGATGTAGGGAGGCTGGTGCTCTGTGAACATTTAGAGACAGAAAAGCATTGAATTTATGTCAAAAAAGAACGTTATGAAATTTTTGTTTTCTAGTTTAACCTATTTAAATTAGGGACAAATGATGACTACCGGAAAAAGGGCATTTCTTTTGGTCGCGCAGTAAGAATAGTATGTTACATTTCTAACTTATTCCACGTGACTAATTAAAATCAGTTAACTAATTAACTGATCTGGGAACAAGGAGTTAATGAGATATCAGGTTTAGTTCTGGATTTTCAGCACCACGATGGCGATTTCACTTGTGCTTGAGAGCCAGTTGCATTTTAAAAATCAGGAGAGATTAAAACACTGTCTCCTGACAAATACGTGGAAGCAAAGTAAACTTTGCTTCAATACGCATCAACTAGTTTTAAATCAATTTTACGTTTGTTCTTACTTGGTGTAAAGGAACTTAAACCAGCCAGTGCTGCATCTAAGAGAATATGACCCAAATGTTCACACATGCTGCAATAACTCACTGGCAGAACATTCATTTTACAAAATACAGACTAACTTGTGCTTTAATAATGTGGCAGTGATATTGATCTCATATTTCTTTCCTGCTTTGGCAGCAGCAGTTGCATAACTTTTCAGCCCGCTATATGATTGTGACTGGTCACCTGATTTGTATGTACATACCCAGAATTAGAAACCTGGGTTGACAATCGGCATTGAAGCACAGCTTAGCAAGATCTCTGTGGTTACGATAAGTTAAGCCAGTTACCCCAAAGATACCCTGGATATGTTGAAACTGCATCTTGGAAGAAGCTCCAGATGTCATCCTTTGCTGCTGCATGCCAAAGATACTATATTGACTACATCTGGATAAGGAAATTGCAAATTGTATGCAACCACTGCTTGGAGGCTTCATTTCCTCCTCATATTGTTCGCTTCTGCATTCAAATGAGAGCAGAAACAGAGAGGCTCTGAAACAATAGGCCAATTGATCAGAATCACTACTGCCACACAGTTTTGGTAAACCAGACGTATGGTCATGTAATGAAAAAAGGATTTAAATTGACTTTCATCCTCTGACATGTGGTAAACAGCTCAGCATCTCAACAACAAAGCTCAGACAGAAAGGAAAGGAAGACTTTGGGCACAGGAAGAAGGGATTAAGAGAAAAAAAAGCAGCTGGATGACAACGGACAGAACAATTGCTGTATTTAGGCCAAATGTTTCATCAAGTGTTCGTAATATGTGGCTGCTGCTGTGAGGAAAGCAAGAAAGTGGAAAGATGAGAACAAACTGTACCGTAGCTGACAAGAACAAAGCCCATATATTTGAAATTTATTAATAGTGTATTATTATCAACAAGATGGCTAAAATATTTCTCCAACAGTTTACCAGCTAGGAAAGAGATTATTCTGTTATGCTCCTGGAATTCAGCGTGATAGTTTGGACTATAATTACTGTATTTGTTTTTAGAAATACAAATACAAAAACATGCCTATGACACACTTTAGTTTAACTGTAACAGCTGTGGTCATCACAGCAACTCTTTCTGACTGATGTGATAAACGGAGAAAACATGTTTCCTCTTGTAGTGTTTATGTGTTTGGTCTACTGAGATGTTTTCTCTTGCCAATACAAAGCAGTAAAGGTAAGAGATTGACTTGTTGAAGTCAAATAACGAAAATTTAATTACTATAAGTACTATAACTCACAGGCCACTTTATCAGGTCCCCCATGCTAAAACTGGGCTGGACCTCTTTGTCCTTCAGTACTGCCTTAATTCTTGGTGGCAAAGATTCAACAAGGTGTTGGAAACCTTCCTCAGAGATTTTGCTCCATGTTGACATGACAGCATCACAAAGTTGCTGCAGATTTGTTGGCTGCAACAATGAGAATCTCCCGTTCCACCACATCCCAAAGCTGCTCTACTGGATTGAGATCTGGTGATTGTGGAGGCCGTTGGAGTCCAGTGAACTCATCGTCATGTTCTAGAAAGCAGGTGGAGAGTAGGGCTGCGCAATATATCAAAAATTTACCTTCATGGCAATACCAGCCTTTGCAATATACACATCGCAACATGTCCAAACTGCAATAAGTGGTCGTACCTATTTGCATATTTTAAGGAAGTATTGTGATGCTGTTGCAAATGCTGCTGAGTCGTCATGCTCTGTGTGCGTCAGCAGCGAATCAAATGAACTGTTACTGTCACCGGATACCTGCTCTAGATGCAGACGGCCGCCGCACTGGAGCACATGGAGCGAGCATTTTGATGGCGGAAGGTAACAAGAGGACCGAGGAAAATGTGGAAGAAGAAGCAGAACTCGTGGCTAAACAAAACAGCACCTTGGCTATTTTGAACTACAAGACATGTGGAAAACTTGTGCGAAACACCAGAGGACACATGTTTAGTCTCCACAGCAACTACAAGGAGCTAGAGACGAATCCCCTCGAAGTATTGTGTGTTGTGGCGCTGCCTTTTCCCTAATTACTATGGGGTGCCAAGTGTAAAAATTCAGTAAAAAATTTGTAGCTGACACATTTTCATTATTTATCTGACTTTTCTCACATTTAGCACATTTTTCCTACATTTTCCTACATTTA
>JBAMHW010000022.1:21582791-21609812 GCA_037177495.1 Rhadinocentrus ornatus | reverse complement strand
CTCCACAGACCAGATCTCAGTCCAGTAGAGCAGCTTTGGGATGTGGTGGAACGGGAGATTCTCATCATGGATGCAGACGACAAATCTGCAGCAACTGTGTGATGCTGCCATGTTAACATGGCGCAAAATCTGAGGAATATTTCCACCACCTTGTTGAATTTATGATACTAATAATTAAAGCAGTTCTTAATTACAAAGGGGATCCAACCCGGTGCTAGAAAGGTGTTCCTAATAAAGTGACCTGTGAGTCTTAGTTCAGTTTGATGAATTAGCCTGCCTGCAGGCTACAGCATAAAGGAACTCATCTATTCAAGGACAGTTTGACAAGGTCAGCCTGGTATTTTTCTTTTTTCTTCTTAAAAGGAAAACAGCATCAAGTCTTACCAAAAGCTTCATTCAGCATGGGCTCCTTGACTTCCTCTTCTTCATCATCTTCATCAATCAGAGGGGAATGAGAGAGCCTGAAAGGAAACAGAACATAGGCTAAAGTCTACTAAGAACCATGTGTTTAAATGTCTATTTTTGAGTACCAAGGTCACACGGATTCTAACCTCTGGCTATTAGCAGAGGGTCGCAGCAGCACCATGATGACCAGCAGAATAGTGGAAAACAACAGACGCCAGAAGGCATCATCTACCCATAAGTCCCGCCAACCCTGAAGGCAAAAAAGATTAAGCAAATTTACATTTCATATCTGCAATTACAGAAACTTCTACACGTCGGCATTCTTTAAACAACACGAAAGATCAACTGACCCTCTGACAGTCGACCAGCTTGAAGACTTTAGTAGTCCAGATAATGAATATGATGGAGGCTGTGGACAGAAGCAGTAAATTAATCTCATTCTGACTTTTTTAAAGAAATATAAAAAGAACTTAAAACGCCTCACCAGCAGAGTCAAGAGTAAAAACAGCTCTACTATCAAGCTATGCATTCAGTTTCTTCTCTCCACAGCAGTTGTAACTCACCGACAACAGAGAAGATGAGCGTGTTGGTGAAATGCTGATATAAAGAAAGCTTCACCACATTTCTGCGAAGCTTCAGGAGACGAGTGGTTTGTGACAGGCTGATGAAAATGTAGACAGTAATTAAGGAAAACGTTTAATCCATTTAAACAAACATTATACAGAAACTGGGCCCTTATGTAGCCCTGAGTAGTTCTTTGACTAAAAGGATATCCACCACATGACACAGGAGTCGATAAGGGAGAGGCTGAGATTAGCCACAAGGGCGACTGTACCATAGAAACCCTGCAGAAAGAAGACAAGAGTCAGATTTCATAAACAAGATAAAACCAGAGGGTAGTGGACAGCAAGAAGAGTGGCAGGGAGAAAAGGACAACTTAATGATAAGGGAGCTTAAACTATATTTTTTAAACTTGATAACCCTCCATGCCTCTTACGGTCTCTTATCTCTTGTTTGTACAGACTTTGCTAAAGTTGCTGCAGTGTCTTTGGATGCTCCCGAAAAATCCTTCATAAGTTATTAGGTGACAGATAATAGTTTATTACGCTTGATGAAATTTATCCGTGGCCCCTGCAGTTTAACGGCAGCCTTAATAGTGAAACACATGAGTCTCAGCCTCCTCAATGATTCTAAAGAAAAGAATAATCTTGCCCTGTAACGTTTGAGCAAACACGTGATTAATCATAAACAGAGAGTTGGTTCAAGTCCTTAGAAATTAATGCTACAGAGACAGATGTACCATGGGGCCCACTGGGTAGCAAAGCAGTCTGATTCTACCTTGCTTGAAAATGAGCAACATAGAAGAGGCCACACCAAAAACACAATATAATCACAGACTGTGGCTCCTGGAGTTGTACACAATAAGTGTTGATAATATTGTATCTATTGACAATAACATATAATTTAAGTTTGTTTGGATATGTCCCCTTACTTTACCTGACACTAATTAAGTTGTCATTACAAAATAATGACCAGAATCGGATAATAAATCATTATAAAAAGTCTTTTACAAACATTCACAACTTCATAGTGGCATACAACTGATTTTAACTATTTTAATCAAGCATGTCTGGTTGTGACCCGCTTGACTGGCCATCCACGTTTCACTTTCACAAACGTTCCCATTTGTGGAGCTCCCAGTTTTGCAGACAGATGTTTTTGTTTTTTTAATGCAGACAGACAGACATGCAGTCCTCTAAAAACCTAAGAACAGTGACCCCACAGAGGTACAGCGATGCACTTGTTGAACGCTGATTGGCTGAAAGTTAACGCAAGCTGGCAAAGCCTGACTCAGACACACAACAGCTGATTTCATAACAAGCAGGATAAAGTTGCAGCATTGTTGCCTTTGTGAGCACAAAAGTATCGCCTCTAACAATGTCCACACCTTTCATTAGATTTCTCCACAAAAGGTAATGAGCTCCTTCCCATGTCAGAGCAAAAATCAGCAACAGCAGAGACTGCGGACTCTGTCCATAGGACTGCTATATGCGGTACACTCCACCGAGCTGCCGTTTTACAGAAGAATACTGAAGAAAAAACCAAAATAAAACATTACTTTTAGAAAAGTTCACTAAAAAAGGCATGTGGGAAGGTCCCAAAGTATCTGGAAGAAGGTTTGTTATCAGATAAGACTAAAAATGAACTCTTTGACCTTATAGGAAAACGCTTTGGCACAAGTTCAACAGCACTAGTCAGTCAAGGACATCCCACTCACAGCAAAGCATGGCGACGGCAGCTTCATGCTGTGGGGGAGTTTTTCCAACGGCAGGTATTGGGAAACTGGTCAGAACTGAAAGATTAGTGGATGGTGGGAATTCATGAGGAAAGCATTTTTTATTCTTTTATAGATTTGAGACTGGGACAGTATACTGCTAAATTAACAGAGTGCTTTAAAGGGGAAATGTTAATTGTGTTAGATTAATAGAGTCAAAGTCAGATCTGAATCCGACTAAGAATCTTTTGCTTTCCTTAAAGATTCCTGGTGTGACGATGCGGCAGCAAGCACCATGGAAACCTAGCATTCAGACTATGTTGTCAGCAAAAGACCACAGGATAAGCCAAAGGTGACTGGCATGGGTTTCATGAGCTGGCCGATAATGTGGTTGCTAACCTGCTCAGTGGTACTTTGGCAGCTACAGTCCCACAGTGCTTGGCAGTCTGGTTTTGGGCCTTTTCTGGTCCGCTTTGTTACAGTTCAGGTTTTAAAAGGTGGGTTTCTTGAAAACAAAAATGGTGCTGGTTTCACATAGGGTGTACTACTCCTAATCCAAAACTCTCTTTCACCAATAGCGGCATTCCATCCGGATTGTCCTCAGATGCTGGCCTCAACTCCCCATCAGCTGAAGGTTACTCAAATTGGAGGAAGTGCTCCACCCACCAGCCATCTCACCAATGAGGTGTTCATCACCCCAGGACACCACAGTGCTGCTTCTTTTACAGCAACCCCGCACATTGTCTGCTCACAAAACCAGTCCAAACCTCTAGATTATAAATACTGGACACCAACGGGACTTGAAGTAGCTGGAGCATCTTTAAATAGGGAAATATGCCAGAGGTTTGATGTGCCAAACTTAAAGGTAAACCCCATGGGCCGGTTCTTCAAACGTATTCTGATTATCAAATAGGATCAAATCTTGAAAATTGATGTTCAAAAATATTGTTTAAAGCAGAAACTCGGATTCCAAAATTGGCTTGGAACACGTAATTCAATCCTGGTTGTTATCTTATATATTATGTAGATATATTTATTTGTATTTAATTACTTTTCTAAATCTGTGCAATATCGTACTGCAATGTAAATACACATATACATATATATATTTTTCTATCTATTTTCTATATGCACCCCATCTCTCATTTTATATGTGCCTTTATTCTATTTTATTTTGCTTTATTTATTTTTTTAAATTCTATCCTGCACCGTTTTGGTGATGGCTTAATCTCGTACCGGTGTATAATGACAATAAAGGCATTCTATTCTATCTGGATGAAACCCCCAGTTTAGGTTGTTCAAAACTTTTGAGTAGAATCCGGATAACTTTGATAGACAAAAACAGGATCATCCTGATCCAAACAGAGGGCAGGATTACAAGGCGGATTTCAGGCGGAAACTGCGGTTTAACCTAACAGCTGATCAAATAATAGAACTTTTAATTCGGTGCATATGCTGATATTAGTATTTTGCACCCGACTTGTTTAACCGTTACAGGGATAAAGTGGTTAACTGGGGAACAGGCTACCTATTTAGCCTTTCAGCATAGTAAAATAAAGCAGTAAAAAAAAAAAAATTATAATATTTTTTTTAAAAAGCAAAAAACGTGACATTATCACGTCCCTGTAAAATAAACTCCAAACAATTACAATAACACACAAAAGTTTTCAATTTTCCTGTTATTCATTTCTGCATAATCAGAAAAGAACCTAGCAAAAAAAAGACATTTCCAACGATGGCATCCCTCACTACACGTCCTGTCCGTCCCTCGTTCTGACAGAAAGACAGAGGTTGGGCCGGTACCCCCACACAGGGCTCAGGTGCGTCATCAACATTGTCACAGAGAGGGACAGTCCGCCCGGTCACAATGTTTTGCAGGACAATACATGCACGTATTATGTTACATGCTCCCGGTGGTTCCACTTGCAAGAAGTTAAGGCATGTAAACCGTCTCTTCTACCTGTTCTACACGTGGCCGGCAGCGCACGTTGATCTACAAGCTGGATATCTGCATTTGGTGACCCTAAAAAAAGGGATTTTGGATCAGGGTGATCCAATCCTATTTTACTTTGAATAACTGGGGTAAAAGTAAGCCGGATTATGTGATCCACCACCCTGAAAAATGGGATTCCCAATTTCGGATAGATTTTATCTGGTTTAAATTTTTTGAACTGAAAGGGCTGAAGGAGGTGGCTCTACTTAGTACTGACTTCAGTACTTTTTAAATATCTTTTTTCCTCATTTCACTTCAACAATTTGGGCTATTTTGGATGATTTAACATTTTTTTCTAAACATAAAATCATAGAAAAAAAATTAATGGTTGTAATGAAAGAAAAAAAAAAAAAAACAACAAAAGTCACAATGACTTTATGTGCGAATTCTGCCTAAATGACAGGATACAGTATGCAGTCAGTGTCCGATACTGCAGCACACATGGACATAGAAGGTCCTGTTTGGGTAAGCCCATTAACTGTTTGGCCTGCCATAATGTAGGGTCTTAAACAGCTTGTCAGATTGTACATATGTAGATTCTTCTGCAGGGATTTAATCAAGCTCACAAAAAACATTTGTTGCTCTCATTTACTGTACATTCTGCAAATCTGGAGGATGTGTATCAACTGAGTTTGCTGGTGTGCCCCAAAGTAGAATCCCCCAGAAACACAGTACAGAGATGAGTATTAAGCAGAGTTTGTAGTCTATGTAAATATGAGGTTAAAAAGAAAGTTTATTAGTGGTTTAAATTTAGATTTTTGATTGTTTTTTTACACTGTATGTGAAATTCACATGTAATATAATAATATATTAACTTACACCTGTCACTCTCAGCACACCTTCCACTGAAGAGAAGAGAAGGTAGAGAAGCCCAACAGCTACCAAACGATGCACCGTGGTACCCAGCCTGGGTCTACAGCAGAGGGAGGAAAGTTTACCAAGTATTCACACAAAGATCCAGACTGGTTTTTGTTTGTAAATAACAAAGACTAGATCAGAATAATAAAAATATGATCAAAGAGTATTTGTCAGAGTTGCCATACTTGACTATGCCATAGCCAAGACTGACAATGAGAACCAGGATTCGAGCCAGGGATCTTTTAAGTGCCGAGAGCAGCTCAGCAAAAATCACGGCAGCCAGAACTGCAAAGAAGAATGAAAAAAGATTATCACACATTACAAAATAAAAAAAATAAAAACAAAGGAGAAGAACAAACAAACCATAGTGTCCTTGGTAACGGATGTTCTGATATTCTGAGTAGAAGACGGCTTTCTCCAGCATCCCGAGGATGATGACAGCACCGATCCAAAACTGGATCCGCAGCAGATCCCTCCAATAACAAGCGCACCAGAAGAGCCAGAGAGCCCCGAACAGGACGTACACAATACACATGACCATGAAGAACTGTGATGGGCAGGAAACAGACATCGCTTCATTTTTGTATGAATTACCAGCTCCAAGTGATATACAGAGGACAAAAAACAAACATCTAATTCTAGTGAAAATTATATTTATCCTCACAGACATGATGATACATACCATCATCAGAGGCCAGTCTGCTGGGGAGGAGTAGTCATGGGGACCTTTCATCTCCACTTTCACTGAGGAATAAGTCAGAATGAAAACCCGTCACTTCTGCTGAGGTATTTAAAGCTGGTTTCTGTTCGAAGTAAAGTTGACAAGATTATAAAACTGCTTAAGCAAAATGGTTGTTTCTCACTTGTAAAAGAAAAGATGAGCGGCTCTGCTCTATTGTTATTATCCTCCATGCCATGAAACATGGGCTCCACCTTCACTATGAAGAGATACGGGCTGTCTTCCCAAACTGTGGCCACTGCTCCGATGTCCTAAAAAAGATTACAAGAAGATCAAGTTTTCCAATTAACCTAACATTTGAGTATTAGATTTTTTTTTAAATTAATAAAAGAGAGAAAATTAAATGATTTATTAACATCTCACCGGCTTGTCAGGCCAAGTAAAACTCTGATTCGATGGGTCACTCTGAAGAGAAAAAGAAACTTTGATTAAACATAAAATGCCAACAAATGCAGAACAGATTAATGATAGACTGAAACTTTAAAGAGAAGTTCTGTATTAAGCTCAATAACTCACATTTGGGCTGGACAGTGGCTGATAAGGGTTGAATTCTGCAAAATAAGCCTATTTAAAAAGAAAAGAAGGGAAACAGACTCAACAAATTCCCTAAAACACTTACAATCAATCTACTACTGCGGTAATAAACACTTTTGGTTATAAAATCAACGTTTATTTGTTGCACTGTAACTCAACAGCTTTTTCTCAGCTACAGACCTTTGGCGAGAAGAGGGAGGAGCAGTTGTCAAAATACATGTAGCCCTGACTGTAGAAGCCACTCCAACCGTCTTTTAACATGTGATCCATCCCAAACATGTTCATGGCTTTGTTGTCCTGCAGGGAATCACACAAACAAGCATCACATACACACACCTTTCAGCCGGGTTACCTTCTCCAGCTGTGCAACAGGCTGGTACTTTAAAAGCACAGTACTCAGTAATGACGACAGTAGAAAAACAAAAGTGTGCATTTACTGTAAAATGAAACAGTGGCGGGTATACAAATCTAAGTGTGTATTCAGTATGACTAAGCATTTTTGGATAGAACAGGACATAATGGGGATAAAACTGCATGTGACAGAAGAGGTATAGACTAAATAGGAAACTCGATCCTGACAACTAGATACCAACAAAGAAAAGCAAACTTACAGCTGTGTTAAAGACCTCGTTGTAGCAGACGGATGAGCGCAGGTACCAGCTGATGTTGAGGGCCAGGTTTCTGTCACATGATCCTGTGTCATTCTGGACTGCAGAAAAAGAGTGGATCATCAGTAAAATGGCCTCAGTTTTTCCTTCCCCAACAACCTTTCTTGTCCTGTTTGGCTTCAAAAAGGTGACTTCCAGCATTTTGCATTATCATGCTGCTGCACTGTGTCAGGGTTTTCTATCATCAACTGTGAGAACAAACTCCATCTCTCTTTAATGCACAGGAATAGCGGATTTCTCAAGTCATGACTGAAACACAAACTGGAATTTTCAGGAGATACACAAATCCTGATATGCACCATTTTTTCTGGACAGTCTGTCCAAAGATCTGCTTCTGTGCTACAAACAGGACTGTCTGTATGTAGCAAGAATACAAATGACTACTATAATAAAAATATGGTGCTCAGAGAAATCTCTGTGAAGCTGAAACTGTCAAATCTGTGAAATAATTCGGAAGAAGAACAACAAGAATTCACAAGTGCTAAACATTTAACACAGTCTCTAATTTTCCCTGTAGTGGACATCTCAGAAAATCAAACCATGCAATGCTTACAGAAACTGAGCCATATCTCAGACTCTACAGGCTTTTATTGCTAAAGTTAATGATATTATTGAAGCAACATTGTTAAGAGAAGAGTGGGCAAAACTTTTAAGACCTGTAAGGACCAGAGAATTTTTGATACATAACACTTTATAACAAAAAAAGCTTTCTTTATTATGTGACTGCATGGCTGTATGAGGAGCGTTATGCTATGGTGTGCAGACAAACACTCAGTAGAACACGACCTGTACAGTGCATACAAGATCTCTTTCAAAAGAATTTGAGTGTTAACACATTAGCTCTACCATCTTTTCATGAATTTCTAACCTGCAAATCGGCTGCCTTGCCTGTTATATTTGGAGCCATACAGAACTAAATAGTGTGAATTTCAACAAAAAAACAAAAACAAAAAACACTCCAGCAGATATTCGGTGTCAAATATCAGAATCTTTTTATTTTATTATTATTATTACATTTTTTTTTTTAATTATTGTTTTTTTTAGCAATTCTTCAAATTGAACTGAAAGAACAAGTCATTCCTCTGGTAAGAAGACAAAGAGCCTTTCCTGTACAAAACAACTCCTTTACTGTTTTGATCCTGTTTTGTCTTAGCGTTTTTATTCTGGTTCTTGCTGAACTGAGCTAAATGGAAACAGAAGAACCACAAACATCATGAGTCAGTTTGGGGTGTTTATCTTGTATATCTTAGCTTTCCTGTTCATTCCTGTGTAAATCTGCTTCATTGAAATTTAAAATTAATAACCAAAAGGAAAAAAATATTATAGGAAAATAAAAATACACCACATATTGTGGATGTCAGACTACTTACACTTTATGAAGATGGTGGTGTTGGCATACAGAGTCTTCTGAAATACAGCATGCTCCGTCTGACCACAAAACAGATAAAAATCAGAATGATTTTACAGGGGCCTACCACTTCGTGGCTGACTTGCTGTCGTTCCAGTCGCTTCCACTTTGCTATGATACCACTGACAGTACACCGTGGAATATTTGGAGTAAGGAAATTTCACGACTGGACTTGTTGCACAGGTGGCATCATATCACTGTATTTATGGAATTCACTGAGCTCCTGAAATCGACCCACTCCTTTACAAATGTTTAGAAACAGTCAGCATGCCTCGGTGCTTGCTTGTTATTCACCTGTGGCCATGAAAGTGATTGGAACACCTGATTTCAGTTATTTGGATGAGTGAGTGAAGCCTTTTGGTAATGTAGTGTATTAACTCTAAATATCAGGAATAAACCCTAACAGAACACCTGTCCAATTTTTTGCTATTTAGAATAGGTTAATACCACAATGAACAAGCAACACAAACCTCTACGATGGCGAAACCTGTTAAATAAATATTTGCTTTTAACACCTTAAATAAACCCTAACAGATCAGCGGCCTGTCCATTTAGTCTACATTTACTATCTAGAATAGGTTAATACTACAATGAGCAGGCAAAGTTATTATATAAAAGGATGAGGAACATTTCGTGAAGCAAATTAAACGTATCAGTGTTCTTAACAGGTGAACAATACACTGGACAGGATTGTTATATGCTACATAGCTACCACAGCTAACAGCTGCTGAAGACTTAGCATAGCAAACTACAAAATAAATGTACATATACTCAACATATAACACTAACCGAGTTGATGTTCTCGCTCCATACAGAGACTTCTGCCGCCTTGACATGATGAAAAACTAACGCTAAAAACAGCAGACATAACCGACGTGCCTGTGTACCTGGCATTTTAACTCCTGCATCTACTACAGGTCAGTTGTAGACGTAGCCGCATCCAGTTCCGGTCGGTCTTCCGGATGCTTCTCGCGAAGATTCACTATTTCGCCACGAAAGGACGACACAAACCCCTGTACGGAGATTTAAAACTATATCGGTTTTTTAAAATTTATTATTTTTTTTTTTTAAGAAGCAGGTTCCTTAACGCTATTCCAGTATGGTTGCTGACCTTTCTTGATAACATTTGGATGCTGCATTTTTATTTTTTAATTTTGGTTAATATTTGTTTAATATTTCTCACTTTTGCAGCTTATATTATATATTTATATAAATGTATTTTCCTTTCAGACAAGACGTTTGTTTTCTCTATGTCTCTATTTGTTCTACATTATGTTAAAACAAAAAGACGTAAATTATGTGATATAAAGCAACATGTATTAAGCGTGAGTGTCATGCACAATATTGTGCCCAGCCCACAAGACACTACACAGTATATTTAAACAATCCAATGATGGCAAAAGAAGGAAAAATCTTATGTTTCCATTAATTTGTGCAACGAGTCAAAGTTAGCATTTTGTGTGTGAAAATCCTAACCGGAAGTGTAATCGTTCGAAGCGGAAGTTTCATTTAGCTACAGTTACTCAGTATTTGAACTTTCAAGAAGCGTACTTCGGTTAATTTAGACAATGTAGTCGGTATTCACTGAGAAGGATTAACCGATAGTGAACGACAGTAGTTTGTACCTGCTTGAAATGGCGGGAAAGAGTCAGCCCGTTGTTAGGTATAAACATTTGTCTTAAGCCTGCCTCAACGTCAAGTTGACATCGTTGACCTTTGACATTTCTTATTCAGACTGCATGAACAAAGCTCAGGGTTGAGAGGAAAACAAGGGAACTCCGGGGAACAAAAGCTGTCAATTTGGCATTTGTTTGATTTCGGGAGTGGGAAACTTACCAGCTTCCCCTGATCACATCAAAGGGTTTTTGTTTGTTAGATTTATTTTAATAGCAGATAATGTGAAGAATTTTATTCTTTGTATTAAGGTTTCTACTTTTCAGGTACATTTATTTACATGTCTTGAGAAACTGTTTTTTTTAAAATAATTTTTTACTTGGTTTTTAGTGTTGTTCCAGATGATGAGGGGAAAGAAAAGTTCAAGAAAAGTGATGATGTTGCTTTTTATAGGTATGTTGTTCCTTTTAATTTTTAACTAGATTAATAATTGATTATTTCCATGATATTCACAATTAAATGGATTGTTTGTCACTTTTCAGGCGACAGATCCAAGGTCCAAACCAGATGCACCGAGCTCTTTTGGACACCATGGTGTTCACTGAAAAGGGGGCACAGTTTGAATTGTTGGATCCTGAAACTCAGGTTAGTATTAGATAAAACTTAAATATTAAATAATTGTTTGCTTTACCCACATTTGATATTGTGTACACTGACAATTATAATACCTGAGTTTCAATATTTGAGATGCAAAAAGATTAGACATCTGGTTGGTAATTTTTTAGATAATATTAAAAAGGATTTTAAAAGGTGTTTTAGCTACAGAATACTGGAAATATAACCTAAAAGTACAAACCCCCAACTATAAAATTGACAAATGGTCGCTCATAATAATTCTCCTTATTAAACTTCTCTTAGCTTTTTTTTAAATTTTTACTAGCAGAAATTAAAATGCAAATGAAATCTTCCCCAGACAAATTATTGATGAATGAACTTTGTGTGAAGTAAATGCTTTACTTCCCTTAATTTTGACCTCTTTTTTTACAGACCAGACTGCTGCTTTCTTTGTCACCCTGCAAATACAACACTGTAAGGATATTAATAGATGAAATCCAGCCCATTAAAGCACGCTACCGAGTTCCAGATGTGATGACTGGAGAGCTGCAGAGTGAACAGTAAGATATCTTTAACCTGGTTGTGCACCTCTTTTAAATCTTCTCCCACCTTCATACATATGTCTCTAATACAGAGTATTGGCATTTTTAATTAAAAAAGCATATGAAGAGACAGAATCATCCACAGAATATTCAGGTTTATGGTGGAATTTTAACCCCCAAATACTACATTGGGGTATAGTTGTTTTCATTACGACTGTTGGAGAGTGGTTGATCCTCCTCATCTCATATCATCTAACAGGGTAAGAGTGGAGAACCAGACCAAGGACTGTGTCACCCTGTCTTGGTCTTCTGGACATTACCAGGTCCGTGTGTGGCATCTACCTTTCCGGCTGGAGATCCTGTTTGAACGTGAAGTGATGGTTACGTTCAACTCTAAAGGCAAACTGTGGTTTGACAGATTGCAGGATCCACCCAGGTGAGGTTTACAAGGAAGGGACGTACATGCAACAAAACCCTGATAAACATCCATATAGAATAATTATATAAACTACGTTCCTTTTGTATTTTTCTTCTTGGCCACATCCCATGATAGTGAGGTAAGAAAATAACGATATGGTTCCAAATGTAACACTGCTCCTACTTGAAGCTTTATCTAGTCTATGAATATTTTCTTTTTTTTCTGCTTGTGTCACAGCTTGAAGAGGATCAGAGAGGTTTTTCATGGAAGGAGACATTCAGGAAATTTGTGGATATCAAGGCTAATGGTTTGTGCCTGCTCTTAAATGTTTTATCAGACAAATTGTCAACATTTTGAAGGATTTTGGTTTTATTTCCTAAGATTTGACCATAAAAAACATCATCATCACTGGCACTCCATCAAATAAAAAATTAGTATTAACACATAATAAAAACTAGAAGCACTCGGAGAGCGCAGACCTCTGTCATTTGGTTTTTTCAAATAATTGCGGCCATTAATTTTTAGTTGGAAGCTCTAATGGGAAAATTATCCCTGTCTCCCCATAGGAAAGAATCCTTTTAAAAATTCCTGTATCCAGGTGGTGATCCGGATCATCCCCAATCACTTTTTTCTTATTTAATTTCTGAGATATCCTAAAAATCATAACTTTTTGAGTTATGTTGCTATTAAACAGATGAATAGACAAACCAATATCACCAAATACATGACCTCCTCCTTAGAGAAGGTAAAAATAGTCCATTTAAGCTTCTACTATAAACCTATGCAGCCAGTTATTAGATATAATAACTGATCTTTAAAAAGAAGAAAAGTATGGAAAAGAATGTTAAAGACAACTAAATACACACAAACACATTGAATTGCCAATGACTCTGACATTTAGAAAGTTTCTTTTGTAAAAAAAAGAAACATGTATTCAAACTGAAACTTTTTTAGTTATTACATAAATTAAAGTATAAAAATGCATTTGGGTGACACATTTCATTATATCAAGTATTTTGAAGTCAAATGATTAATGGTCAAGTTCATCAGTTTTTAGAAACATCTTTGTGTTTTAAATAATAAACAGAAGGGCTGAAAAATACTCTGGTTTTTATAGAAGAAATAATAATATTTAGTTTTTCCAAACATCCATTCAAAGGGTGAAAGGAGCAATTTAATATATACAAAAGTAATAAAAATCAGTTTCAAATCACTCAAGTAAACTAACAGCCTGTTTATAGATTTTTTAGCTCATGTTTGTGTCTTCTGACTGTGGGAGAGAAATAAAGTGGGGAAAAGGAGGGCAAATTTTAACTTGCGTCTCCTCCTGGAGGCCTGTTTTTATTCTGGGTGCTTTACACCATTTAAATGCCAATGAAGTTAGCTAGTTAGTTAGCTAAGAGGTTGAGATGCAGGAGATTTAACATGATATGACAGACTGAGGTGCCTCCAGTAGATGGCGTCCTGGGCCAACGACTAAGTTGCTTATAGGAAACAATGAAAGTAAAAATAATGTGATTGTAAGAAAGTAATTATTTTAATAAAGACTTGAGACAAACAAACTGACTAAACAACACATTTTACATGATATATGTTTTTTTTAACACATAATTTTTAATAATATTTTTTGGGTCCAATATCTTCGACATAACTGTGTCAAAACGTCCTAATTTATTATTAATTATTGGGCAAATAGAGGCATCCTTATTCAGTACACTAAACCAGTTTCAGTACTTCACTTGCAGAGTACAGACAAGTATGCTTTTATATAAATACTGAGCCAAAATGTAATTCTCTCAATATAGAAGGACATAAATATATTTAAATACTTGCACATCTTCAGGTCCCAGCAGCATCGGAGCAGACCTCAGTCTTCACGGGTTCAGCCATGGCTACGGTCTACCAGAACACTCAGACAACCTGCAGCTCAGAGACACAAGGTACACGCACTTATTTCACTTTGTTGTTTGAAATTAGATAATCTGTCCAAGCACCGTGCGGGCTGTTTGATTTTTCAAAATGATTTTTATCCCACAGAGACGGTGAACCTTACCGGCTGTACAACTTAGATGTCTTTGCCTATGACTTGTACAGCCGCCTCGGCCTGTATGGATCTGTGCCGCTGATGGTGGCTCATAAACCAGACAGGACTCTTGGTGTGTTCTGGCTGAATGCATCAGAGACTTTTGTAAATATACAGTACTCCCCCTCTGACCATCAGGTAATGCTTTATTAAGTGTAGAGCATAAGTTTTAACTTTAGAAGCAATACAAAAAGTCTTTGTAAGCTGAGAAACCATTTCCAACCACGTGAAACTCTTCGGCATCATTCAGGATGACCAGACCCCACCGGTGAAAAGGAGGCGGATGCAGCCTCAGACTGATGTCCACTGGCTGTCAGAGACTGGTGTCATTGACTGTATGGTTCTGCTCGGGCCCAGTCCGCATCAGCTCTTCAGCCAGTACGCTCAGCTTACAGGTACATCTGCAGTCTGGAGAAAGTTAAATTAAGACTTTAATAAACCCCATCTAAACATGTCCTTTCTCCTCGGTATAGGGTACCAAGCCCTGCCCCCACTGTTCGCCCTCGGGTACCACCAGTGCCGCTGGAACTATGACGATGAAGCTGATGTGAAGGCCGTGGATGCGGGATTTGATCGCCACAATATTCCTTATGATGTTATCTGGCTGGACATTGAGCACACAGACGGGAAGCGGTACTTCACCTGGGACCCGGTTCTTTTTCCTGAGCCGCTCAGCCTGCAGCAGCATCTGGAGAAAAAGGGGAGGAAGGTCAGTTTCAGGAAGCTGAACATGCAGCATCCAGCATCTTCTTGTTTTCATTTATGCTTCTCATTTGATCTTTTAGATGGTCGTCATCAGTGATCCCCACATCAAAGCGGATCCTGATTGGTCTCTTTACTGTGAGGCCAGAGATGGAGGACATTTTGTTAAGGACAGAGAGGGACAGATCTATAGTGGCATATGCTGGCCTGGTAACATTAGACTTTATATAAACAGTTTGATTGAGAAACTGCATAAATCTCCCCGTTAAATCTAAGAAATGTTAAGAACCTGACTTATTAAGAACAGTATTTCCTTTACTTTAAAGTTAAAACATGTTACAGGAAGCATCATCTAAGCATCAAACTGTCAGGCATTTTTTATTTATTTCTCACAGGTGAGTCCTCTTACCTGGACTTCAGCAGTCCAGTGACTAGAGCATGGTACTCCAGATGCTTCAGCTTAGATAAATACAAGGTGAGGATAAAAAAACACATAATTAACTTAGTTTTCACTGATTATCTCTTCGCTGACTTTTCAAAAAGTGGATATCTGATGCAGGGATCAACACCATCGCTGTCTGTGTGGAACGATATGAACGAGCCGTCTGTTTTTGATGGGCCGGAGCAGACGATGCCAAAGGATGCAGTGCATTATGGGGGCTGGGAGCACCGGGAGTTACACAATCTTTACGGCTTTTACCAGGTTAGCGCTTCATTTTTAATCTGAACCCAATGTGGTTCTCCTGTTACAAGCGTGTCATATTTAGGGACGTAACATTGCATCAGTCTATATTGATACATTGATCCGGTGCATCAGTTCATTGTCTCATATCAGTCGCTGGTTCCTCAAACAAATCATATTTTGACAAAATGTGAGATACCAGCAAACATTCAGTTGATGTATTGTTTTGTGAAACTTATGGTTCACAGCCCTGATGACTTTATCAAATTTTATTATTTAATGTGAGCGGCTGTCCTCACAGTTTGAACATTTAGTGAAAATGCCTCCCAGCTGTTGTAGTTCTTTCTTTTCTTTACTGCTGTACAGTTAAATACTTTTTATTTCACAGCACATGGCCACAGTGGACGGTCTGATAACCCGCTCAGGGGGCTCAGAGAGGCCGTTCGTCCTTACCCGCTCTTTCTTTGCTGGGTCACAGCGACTTGGTGTGCATATAGATAATAAAATGTTTTTTTATTATATCTCTGAATTTCATGTGCAGATCATTAATTTTGCTGTTTGATGTTTACTGACTGTGTCTGGGATTAAAGGAGCCGTGTGGACGGGCGACAATGTAGCCAGCTGGGAGTATCTCAAGATCTCAGTTCCAATGATTTTGTCTTTGAGCTTGGCAGGTATCGCATTTTGTGGAGGTAAGTATGTTACTGTAGGTTGTCAATTTATTGCATTATTTATTAAAGTAAGGCTCATTTTATTTTCTGCCACTGATTTATCGTCAAAACATGATGTGTTAAAGTGTAGAATTTGAGCCAGGCTGATTCTTGTCTGCTGTGTAGTTGAATTTCTTGCTTTTGTTAACCAACCCTCAGTATGTCTTGTATTCTGTGTTCTTGGGGTTCCAGCTGATGTCGGTGGGTTTGTTCAGGATCCGGAGCCTGAGTTGTTGGTGCGCTGGTACCAGGCAGCTGCCCTGCAGCCATTTTTCCGAGGCCACTCTGCGAAGGAGACCAAGCGACGGGAGCCCTGGCTTTTTGGGGAAGAAGTCACTGCAGCGATCCGCACTGTAATCCAGCAACGGTACAATCACCGACACATATGATGGGATTTTTTTGTACTGATCATAGTTTTGGATGGTTGGATGGCAACTCTGAGTAAACTAGCATAATTTAATTTAAATTACTCTGTGTCAAACTTTGTGTTTTATTCACTTGCACAGCAAAAAATGACCAAGTTTTATTAACAAATTAAGGAAAAAAAATGCTTATGAGTACAGACCAGAGGAAAGCTTTTTAAAGATGACATTTCTTATCACTTGACACTGCAATCAACACTGTTTTAAGTGAACAGACTTGCCTTTTCTGTCCTCAGGTACTGTTTGCTGCCGTATTGGTACACCCTGTTCCACTACTCTCACACCTCTGGCCTGCCCCCAGTCAGGTTAGTGTCACTGCCATCTGCTGTCCAGTCGCAGTACTGCGGCTTTACTAAGATACACTGTGGTGACTGAACTTTTTTAAGCCCTGCAGGGCTATGTGCATTTGATAAAGCAGTTAAATCAGAAAGCTAGCTGTTTAAAAATGAATAGAAAAATTCATTCTCTTCTACAGACCTCTGTGGGTGGAGTTCCCAAAAGAACAGAGCACCTTCACTGTGGATAACCAGTACATGATCGGTGAATAATACGCTGTTTTTGCATTGACATACAGTATGAATCATTATAAAGGTGAGCTGTGTTTTATTTCCTGCAGGAGAAGCATTGTTAGCCTGTCCTGTAACAGAACCGGGTGTTCAAGAAGTCACAGTCTTACTCCCTGGATCCACAGAGGTAAATAAACCACCAGGTAACTGTAACATATTCCTGTTACTGATACAGTTGCTACTGATGCTATTTAAATGTTTCTGTTTTAGATTTGGTATGACATCTGTTCTGCAAAGGCATACAAAGGAGGGAGGACTCTAAGTCTTTCGGTCACCCTGGACACTGTTAGTGTTTCATTACAGTTTAGCACACACTGGACTGTCAGTCGTTTTTACATCAAGGAAAATTAAAAACGTCCAAATCCAGACTGTAAGTCCCTTATATGAAGATATGGCTGTTTGGACAGGTTCCAGTATTCCAGCGTGGCGGCTCGGTGGTCTGTAGATCAGCAGGGAGGGGCACCTGCACCGCTGGATACCAGAAACTGCCTCTCGCTGTCACTGTAGCCCTAAACTGCCAGGTAACAACAGGAGGAAGCTGTGAATGTCTGTTGGGATCAGTACAAATACACATATGCAATATGCTGTTCATGTTTTTCCACTTAACTTTTCGGTCTCTGATCATACATCAGCTCTGGAAGGACTCATCTGACAAAACTGTGACCGAGCACATAAAGTAATAGATTACATTTTTCTCTCATCGTCTCATCTTTACTGTCATGCAAACAATCCTTCATGATAAAATCTTTTACTGGCATGTCTGAATGAAAAGGTTTTGTTTGACAAAAAAATGTGTCAATAGGTTCATTCCATAAATGAATATGATGGAGCAGGCTAAGTTTACAGTGTTTTTAATGGCCGTCTCTTCTTTTTGCAGGGCAGTGCGGATGGTGAGGTGTACCTGGATGACGGCCACTCTTTCAGCTACCGCGACAGAAAGGCCTTCTGCCTGCGCCGCTTCAGCATGCTGTCAGGCCGTCTGCTCTGCCGGTGAGTCACGCTCACACCTCCTGAAGAGGCCTCCAGTTTTAGATCGCGTGTGAAAAAGTACACGAGGCGTGTTAATTATCAAGTTCAGTCAACGTTAAATAATTGGTGAGTATGAAAATTCACACTTGATGGTGGTTTGATGTGTTTCTCTCAGTCCTGCCACCAACGAAGGAACATTTGACTGTGAGACTGCCGTACAGTCAGTAACCATCCTGGGGTTGAAGATAAAACCATCCACTGTCCACGTGCGTGTGTCGGGTAAGGAGCTCTGCCATTGTAAGGTTCTGTTTTGTGAATGTTTGGGTGTAAAACAAATTAAAGAAATGCTGCTTCTTATTTTTTGTTACTCGTCTGTTAGTTTATTGCGTTAGAACTTAATGACTTGAAACAAAAAAAACAGTCACAATTTTATCCTATTGTGATTGGTGCACAACACCCCCCCCCCCCTCCAATCTCACATCAGTATTGTTACGCGGTCCACAGCCTTGTCACCCCCCGGATTAATTACTGTAAGTCCTCCTTGTTTGGTCAAAAATCCCCGCGTAAACCTCAGCTAGTCCAGATCTCAGCCGCTCGTATTATAACCAGACAGTCAAGGTCATCCACCACCTCTTCCCCCATAGTTGTCTGACCTGGTCCAGATCAACACTCCATCACACTCCCTCAGTCCTCCAACTCTCTTCACCTTTCTGTCCCGTCCCCCCACCTCGCCACCACGAGGAGCAGGGCTTTCAGCTGCTTTGCTATCTGACTCTGGAGCTCTTTACCACCCGATATCAGAAATTCCTCCCGCTCCCTCTTTTCAAGTCCAGACTTAAGACTTGCCTGTTCATATTTGCCTGTTCCATATAACACTTTCAGATATTTCTGATATCTATTTGTTTTTCTTTTATCTTGAGCTTCCACAGTTACATTTTATGCCTGATGTGTTTTTATTGTACAATAATTTTTTCTAAAGAATATGTCCAGAGTGAGACAGTCCTTCTCTCAGGCCAGTGCAGAGACATAGATGTATGCTTTTATTTACTGGAGAATCAACTATTTTATTGCTCTTCTTGTCTGTTTTTCCTTAAAAAAAGCATATGAATTCCCTACAGTTTTTAACAAAATTCCCCTGCTGTGTGCTCACAGAGACCAAAAGAAGAGCTTATATTAAACCCATTTTAAAATCTCTGCCTTGGCTCCGCGTGTGCTTCCACTGTCTGTTAATGTTGTTAATGTGCTGTAAAACATTGTACACTTTTCGAGGTGTTTCATATGAAACTACAGTACGCATCTGTTCTTCATCCCAAAGTTTTTAAAGTAAAGTTTCCATCAGTCTCTCTCAGCTGCGGCTACACGTGTAGTTTGCCACCACTAACATGTGAATGTGGAGCAAGTGAAGAATGGATTTGTTGTAAAGAGCTTTAAGTGCCTTGGAAAGTGCTATATAAGTCTAATCCATTGCTATTATTATTATTATTGTTGTTATTAAAGTTTCTCTGTCCATTAAAGGTTGATTCTTGTAGCTTTGGTCTTTACCACCACAAGGAACAGTGTTTTTACCGGACAAGGTCTATATTTCTGTTCCTAATAATTAATTCATTCATTCATTACTTATAAGTCTGAATTATTGTTTTGTGTTTCAAAGAGCGAGAAACAAATTCTGAATCTGCTCTGTTGACTTCTTTAATTTTAACTGAAATATTCATCCATATTGACAAAAAAATGAGCTGATTCATAATTACAATGAGATCAGTAAGTCCTAATAAAATAAAAAGATTTGGTGGCTGACGCTGTGTAGCTTGATCATGACAACTTAGTTGCCTTTACACGTGTAAATTTGAAATATTATGATTAAATCATTTTTAGCACAACAGGATAGCAAAAATATGAACACTAGTTTTTTTATTAACCTGCTACTGTTTCTCTTCGGTAGTTCACACTGAGGCAGCTTAGCAGCTCACCAGTTCGTAACTATATGTTAGCAACACCAGCTTCTACTTACCAGTCTGGAAGCAAAGAAGAAATAAAATCTTGGAAAAGGGTCCATTTACTTCCTGATCTCTAAAATATTTCTTGGTCCAACATAAAAGATAAGATTCTTTTCTTTTTTTCTCACCAGGTGCTGAAGACGTCTCGGCTTCGTTTCAGTACAAAGTGGCCTGCTGCACGCTGACGGTGAACAGCCTGAACCTCAGCATGGTGCTGGACTGGGAGATACACATCAGTTAACGGTGGAAATGGCACAAACTGGTTTCCTTTTTGTCCGCGCTTCTTATTTATATGAAGACAATATTCAGTAACACGGTTGCAGCTGGTTTGGGAAGCTTAAAAGAACCATACTTGACTGAATAATTGGATAATTGAAGGTTTGAATAATTTTAGCGCACATGCTGTCTTCAGTTACAAGACGGAGACACTTTAATTCTGTAATTACTGGATCAGTTTTTATCTTCGGGTTTTATGACTTTTTTTCTCTTCTCTTTAGTAATGTGACTGAATTCTGGCCCATAAAGACAAACATGTAATGAATCATCCAGGCACATTTTAAGCTTTGAGCATGGAAGAAACAAAAACTTTAGAAACTTACACTCAGTAAATAAACGGCTTCTATTGTCCCTTTTAATTGCACATTTTCTCTTTTTTTTGTCAGTGTTGTCACAGTAAACTAAAATAAAGCCTGCAAATTGTTGAGCAACATTGTTTTGTTCTAGTGTTTTGCTTGACCTGACCTCCTCTTCATCTAGATATTTGCTTACTTAAGAGTAACACACACACAAAGAAGATGCTTAAATATGCCAAATTTTGTTATGGGACAAAAGGTAACAGATCCAAGTAAATAAACAAAATAACATAACCTACATCTTAAAAAAACTCTAGTAAAACTAAAGAAATCAAGCTAGTTTTTAGGTAAAAACAACAAAACAAAACTCTGCACTGCCTTTAAAATGTCTTATTCTTTTCTATTTATATCTTCATAAACGTGGCTGTCTGTAGGGGAATGGCCTTTTATGTCTAAAACACTGGATTGAATTAGTAGTTTTCCCACCAGAGCTAAAAATGGACGATACACCTCTTCACTCTTGGTAGCGTTGGCTTGCTGTGGTTATGCTGAGACTGCTCAATGCTGAGCTCCATTGAGAATAGGTTGAAAGGGCTTGAATGCCTTCTGCTGAGGCAGGGCATCTACCGACCACTCTTTACATGCCCTCTGGCGCGGCCCACTGGCCTTTGTGTCACCCAACAATGATGGCACCATAGCACAGGCAGGGAAAGATCATTGTTGGGCGTTGGCCAATGGGAGCACAACAAATGCATGTTGAGGTGATGTACGAGTTTTCTGTGCATGTGTGTGTGTGCGCGTGAATGGCAACGCAAAGGTGAATGCTTTTGAGGTGAATGTGTCTTTCACACTAAGCGTTTGCATCTACTCTGTGACGAAGTGGAGGGGGACGTCACACAAAGAAAGAGCCAATCAGATATTAGCTGTTTGGATTTATGCCAGGGTCTTTTGGCTCGTAAGACTTTAGTACAAGTGGCAAAGACCAGTTTTTTCGAAAAACAAAAAAAAAGTCATCCGGGGGAAGAGATGCCATATACACCGTCTGGCTTTTTCTGCGACCGGTTGATCCGGGAACGAGAGAGGAGAGACGGGGAAGGGTCTCTGAACAAGCCCATCCGCTTTAACGGCCAGGACTACAACACGCTGAGACAGGAGTGCCTTCAGAGGAAGGCCCTGTTCGAGGATGACTCTTTCCCCGCCACTGTGGAGTCTCTGGGCTTCAAGGAGCTGGGACACAAGTCCAACAAGGTCAAGAATATCGTCTGGAAGAGGCCCAAGGTAGGAGGGGGTTGGAACGTGGAGAGGCACGTTGAGTGCAAAGTTAAATAAAAAGGGGATGGATCACACGTGGGAGGTGGAGGGGTCATTTCTTACAAACAGTAACGTCAAACCGACAAGGAAAACGGCTTTCTTCCCCATCTTTTTCATTGTGAGAAATAGATTCCTACCTGGAGATGCAAATGGGGATTGAAATACTTCCCAGTTGTTCTACATGGATGCATTGGAATTGAATTACTTCCACACATGCCTGTGGTTTCTATTTCTGTTTTAATGGCTGGATTAATAGAGCTTTTTACAGTTCCAGTTCTCAATAAAAGGGTGAAAGTTTGATTTAAGGAGCCCGATTTCTTAACTCCTTGTTTGTGTTGTTGTCTGCAGGAAATCTGTGAGAACCCTCAGTTCATTGTTGGAGGAGCCAGTAGGACAGACATCTGTCAGGGAGATCTGGGTAAACTATCTGTTTATACTGTTTTAAGTCCAGAATTAACATCACAGTGTCAAACATTGCAACTTTTTTCATTTACTGAAGGGAACTCTTCAACAGATTCAGTAATTTAGATTTTATTTTTGCCCGTCAGAACCATAGAAAGGCTGACAAACAGAAGAGCTAAAAGAACCACTGTCTGGTTAAATAACTTTCTAGATTTTGAGGCTGACTGGTGCAAAATTACTCAACTGGCTGGGGAAAGAATGGTAAGGACATCAGTGTGCACTGGTGCTCTGTATTCAAGCAGCTCGGCTGATGACAGGTCTGCGTACATCCCATCCATCCCCTGCACGCGGCCTCTCGGTCTGCAGCGGCCTCCACCCGGATTGTGCCTACTCTTTTGGAAGGGAATCCAACCAGCAGCACTTCTCATTGTTGTTTAGTTCAGACAAATAAAGCAAATAAAGGGGCCCAGAGAGACAAAGGTCCTGGCAGACACTGTTAATATTCCCTGTTAAAAACTTACATTGTTCCCAGCATGACAGATAACACTCCGTCACACACCTGGACAATTAAAAAACACGACAGTCAGCATTTAGTAGTCATCTTTTTTCCTCCTGCATAACAAAATATATTTAAGAGAGGAGTTAATCTTGGTTTTTGGTTATCTTTTTACATAAATAACTTTCCCCAAAAGACATGTTTTTTACATTTGCTGGTTTTTAATGAGTTGAGAAAAGGAAATAAATTTAAATTGTTTTGCAGAATTAGACATAAGGTAACATTATCAGGCTAAATCTGCCTAAATAAAGCACTAAATACATTTTCTCCTAATTTGAGCTTCACAAGTGCACCTTTTAAACTATTCTTTCCTCAGGGGCTTAAAAAAAACCTTCCAAAAAACGTAATTTATGTATTTAGGTGACTGCTGGTTGCTGGCTGCTATTGCCTGTCTGACCCTGAATGAGAAACTCCTGTATCGAGTGGTTCCCCATGAGCAAAGCTACTTGGAGGGCTATGCTGGCATCTTTCACTTCCAGGTGAGAAACATATAAACTCCTGAGAAATTTACTTAAAATGATGAGAGAAAAATCTTAAATAATTGTTCAGTTCCTTAAAAAAGCTAAAAAAGAGTTATCAACTACTGATGATAAAAAAAATATTTGTGGGAAAATTTGGTAACAAAAAAAGTTTATTTTTAATTATTTTCTGACATATAGATTCAAAGACTTAAACAAGAATTTTTTGAAATTGAAAGCAACCCAAGAGAAAATAAAATTCATCTGATTCTCGGCATTGTTTTCCTCCCTGACTTGTTTCTATCAGTTCTGGCGTTATGGTGACTGGGTTGACGTCGTCATTGACGACCGCATCCCAACTTTCAACAATCAGCTGGTCTTCACTAAGTCGGCTGAGAGGAACGAGTTCTGGAGCGCCCTGTTGGAGAAGGCCTATGCCAAGTGAGTTATTTCAACCTTATATGTCTGATTTGATACGTTCCAAAGTAATTCATGTGAGAAAAATTAGATTTCATGCTCTTGGAATAGTATTAACCAAGGTAAAAGCTATATTGACATATTTAAATTAAGAACAAGTAGCAGGTTAATAAAAAGGGTTTAATGTCTTTCTGTGTCCAGGTTGCACGGCTCTTACGAGGCCCTGAAGGGTGGAAATACCACAGAGGCCATGGAGGACTTCACCGGTGGTGTCACTGAGTTTTATGAGATGAAGGAGGCTCCCAAAGAGCTCTACAAGATCATGAAGAAAGCTCTGGAGAGAGGCTCACTCATGGGCTGCTCCATTGACGTGAGACATTTTTAACTGACTGTGGGATAAAGAATGACTGTTGGTTGTCTGGCTCAAATATTCTGCTAAAAGATTCATTTAACTTCCATCAAAATTTAAAATGTTTTTGATAGATTTGTATTGCTAGTTTCTACCTCGTCTTAATGGCACAAGAGTTTCAGATAAAATCAAACTTTTACCACCCAAATTGCACAAAGATATATTGTAGCTTATCTTTGTAAAGTGAATGGTTTCTTCTTGTTGTTGCTCCACTGATTTATTGCAGTCGCTGGTTCCTGCTCGCTTTGAAACTCGTACACTGACGGGACTTGTGAAGGGTCATGCCTACTCTGTGACGGCAGTGGACGAGGTACAATAATATGAGATGCTCTTTACAGCAAATGCACGTCTCAGTGATCCTGCAAAATGCCACTCCGTAAAAGAAGTAATGACATCTGGAGTCATTCTTAAGATTAAGCCTACTTTCAATTTTCTCTACAGTGTAAATCGTCTCAGCACAAGGAGTCTAAAGTTCGTCTGGTGCGTCTCAGAAACCCATGGGGTCAAGTGGAATGGAACGGTCCCTGGAGTGACAAGTGAGGGATTATTCATAATTAAATCTTTTCTTTTCTACCCCAAGTTTCCAGTCACAACGCTGAAGTTAAATGCACGTTTTTTCATTCCTTTTTGTCCAACAGCTCCAAGGAGTGGGCCACTCTCTCTAAAGCTGAAAAAGACAAACTGCAACACCAAAGTGCAGAGGATGGCGAGTTCTGGTTAGTGGTGCACATTAATAATGATACTGTAGCTACTAAATGAGACGTATAAACTGGGTCTTCTATCTGGAGTCTGATTTTAACACTGGTCCAAAGTTTATGTTTGCACAAAAAGTCAAAATGCACCAAGTTGGTATAAACGCACTTTTCTATTCTTGAATGGCATGTTGGATTTTCCACATTCTCCCACCTGTCATGTCATACAGCCGTTATAAATAAAGCCAAATGTGTCCTTTGGTGTCATCCAGGATGTCATTCGAGGACTTCAAGAAGAATTACACCAAGATTGAGATCTGTAACCTCACACCTGATGCCTTGGAGAGCGATAAGATCCACAAGTGGACAGTTTCTGTAAATGAGGGCCGCTGGGTGAGGGGCTGCTCTGCCGGAGGCTGCAGGAACTACCCAGGTACACTGCAGCAGAGAATGGAACAGCAACTTCTGTCTGTCCTAAAGGAGCATTTGTAAGTAGAAATTAAATTCAGCATTCATTCATTCTTCTAATGCCCTGCAGACACTTTCTGGACCAACCCTCAGTACCGTCTCCAACTGCTGGAAGAGGATGATGATCCCGAGGACAATGAGGTAGTCTGTACCTTTGTGGTCTCATTGATGCAGAAGAACAGAAGGAAAGAACGTAAAATGGGAGCCAACCTCTTCACCATCGGATTCTCCATTTATGAGGTGTCCAGTTAGGTTTTTACTGACCGTTAGAAGACAATGAAAATATACCAGAGTGAAGCATTTGCACCGAATGTTCAGTCTTTGTTTGAACTGCTTTGTGTGATTGTGCTGCACCATGTTAGGATATCATCAGTATGGTTTTAATTATCATGACTGAAATAATCAAATGTGGATGTTGCTTTTGTCTTTCTGCAGGTGCCAAAGGAGGTGAGGAAGGAGGAAACAAAAGTTTCCCACTAGAGCAGCAGTTTGCAAGTTACTTTTTGTGTGTATTTCCATTCGATCATGTCATTTCCCGCATTCACCACTGTGACCACCCCCCTGCAGATGCATGGAAACAAGCAGCACATGCAGAAGGATTTCTTCCTCTTAAACTCCTCCAAGGCTCGCTCCAAGTCCTACATCAACCTGCGTGAGGTGACACAGCGTTTCCGCCTGAGCCCTGGCGAGTACGTCATCATTCCCTCCACATACGAGCCCCATCAGGAGGGAGAGTTCATCCTGCGAGTCTTCTCTGAAAAGAGGAACACCTCAGAGTGAGTGGGTGAGGGTGATCAGGGTGGTCTGCAGGGAGCGAGCTGGGTGGCATGAACAACGAATGCATTCATAGCTTTTCCCCATAGAGCATAATAGAGTTGAAGTTACACATGTTTGATATCAAATCCCTCTTTTGTTTTATTGATGTTGATTCTGTTTCTTCATAGGGCTGGGTGTTTAAGTCCCGCATACAGTGGGTACGGAAAGTATTCAGACCCTTTAGATCTTAGTTTTATTGCAGCCATTTGCTAAAGTCAAAAAGGTTAATTTTATTTCTCATTAATGTGCACTCAGCACCTCATTTTGACAGAAAAAAACAGAAATGTAGAAATTTTTGCAAATTGATGAAAAAAGAAAAACTGAAATATCACATGGTCATAAGTATTCAGACCCTTTGCTGTGACACTCGTATTTAACTTACATGCTGTCCATTTCTTCTGATCCCCCTTGAGATGGTTCTACCCCTTCATTGGAGTCCAGCTGTGTTTAATTACTGCCTATGTAAGACCCTATAGCACATGTCAGAGCAAATGAGAATCATGAGGTCGAAGGAACTGCTCAAGGAGCTCAGAGACAGAATTGTGGCAAGGCACAGATCTGGCCAAGGTTACAAAAGAATTTCTGCAGCACTCACGGTTCCTAAGAGCACAGTGGCCTCCATAATCCTTAAATGGAAGAGGTTTGGGATGATCAAATCAAATCAAATCAAGTTTATTTGTATAGCCCTATATCACAACAAAGTTGTCTCAGAGGACTTTACAG
>JBAMHW010000022.1:21541404-21582691 GCA_037177495.1 Rhadinocentrus ornatus | reverse complement strand
TGGGTGATGCATCAGGTTAGTGGGGGGGACACAGATGGTGAGGGGATGCGTCCAGGTGAGTGGGAGATGCAGCAGGTGGATGAGAACAGGAGCGCAGAGTTGGCCGGCTAAAGGTATCACTGGGACATCTCACGGTATGCCAGGAATATGGGGCTGGGTCGTCCATTAAGGAGGACAGCACCAGACTGGGCCAACAGTCAGAAATCTTCCTAGACCTGGCCGTCCAGCCAAACTGAGCAAACGTGGGAGAAGAGCTTTGGTGAGAGAGGTAAAGAAGAACCCAAACATCACCGTGGCTGAGCTCCAGAGATGTAGTAGGGAGATGGGAGAAACTTCCACAAAGCCAACTATCACTGCAGCCCTCCACCAGTCGGGGCTTTATGGCAGAGTGGCCCGACGGAAGCCTCTCCTCAGTGCAAGACCTATGAAAGCCTGCATAGAGTTTGCCTAAAAACACATGAAGGACTCCCAGACTGGTCTGATTAGAGCAAGATTGAACTTTTTGGCGTTAATTCTAAGCGTTATGTGTGGAGAAAACTAGGCACTGCTCTTCACCTGCCCAATGCAATCCCAACAGTGAAACATGGTGGTGGCAGCATCATGCTATGGGGTGTTTTTCACCTGCATTTTTGCAAAAAATTTCTGTTTTTTTTTCTGTCAAGATGGGGTGCTGAGTGTATATTAATGAGACATGAAGTTAACTTTTTCCATTTTAGCAAATGGCTGCGATAAAACAGAGTGAAAAATTGAAAGGGGTCTGAATACTGTAGACTGTATATCATAACCATATTGACAATTGATATTGCTTATCCCCCTTTCATATAGCTGGGTTTTTTTTTTTTTTTTTGGTTTTTTTTGGACTGAACTCCTGTTTTGCACAATGTACAGATCATTTTTGTACAGAATCATTACAAAAAACTAGATAAGGATCCGTTTTCAACAACACTCAGCCCTTTTGTATGTATAGCTCAAACAAAGTGAGTTGAATGGGGATTTCTCTGTCCCTCTATGTGCATGTAATAGTGCTGTTTTGTGTGTTAATGAGGGTGGAACAAAAACCACCAAGAACAAACAATTTTAACGGCAATTTGATTTGTAGAGCTGGAAGAAATCGGCCCCAGTTCGAAGCTGTTATGGAATCTTTTTTAGGACAAGCCACTTCACATGCGGGCATGATCTGGTAAATGTTCGAAATATTCAGTGCTGCATGCTCATGCCTCAGCAAACCACCACCTCTCTCCTGGTGCTGCCACCCCCTGGAGGACAAGATGGCAATGCAGAAGGACCGGGACCTGGTTTTAAATCAGGCTCTGTGATGGATGTGCACAGCAAACTCTTGATAGGCTTTGAATAAAAAAAAAAAGCTGTAGGTCACACTTTGTTATTGAGAATAATTAATAGGAATTTTCACTCACAACTAAATGAGTAAAATCAATAAGATGAGGCCTTCAGCTCACCGGAAGAACAACAGGTGGTATTAAACTAACACATTTAATTTGCAGCTTAATTTTTGTTGTATATTTTTATATCTTTAATGCAAATTGATTATGAGACCATAAGCCTTTAGAAAGAGAAAAAACATATGGATGTTTTACCATCTAGGTACATTAGATTTATTCCACTCATACATAAGAATTCAGGCTTATGGTCCAGATGAGATGATGATGTCACCGTGGTGACTGCTGTTTGTTCGTCTTCATCCAGGGAGATTGAGAACAGGATCGAGGCAGACCATCCAGTGGTGAGTGTGATCTCTCTGAAGGGCGTTTTCCACTTTTCAATAAATCACATTTGATTGTTTTGTTACTTTGACTTCTCAAAATATTTTATGAAGAAGCTGCATCAGGTAAAGTTCTTTGGGTTTCCTTATTTCATTTAAGTTGTTTTTTTTTCACAGGAAGCCTTGTCAAGTTAGTTAACAGGGTGATCTGACCTTGTGTTTAATCTTTCTACCAAGTCACACAGAATCTAGCTTTGTAGTTTACGTTAATGGAGTGGATTCACATTTGTCCTCTCCTGATGCCTCAGCCAGCGCCAGCCTCAGCAGGGGAAGAGAGCGAGGAAGACCAGCAGTTCAGGAATATTTTTCAGGAGATAGCCGGCGATGTGAGTACAGGAGCGCACAAAGCCGAGGAAGCTGATTTCAACAGACCTGTGGTGAATCTCTGCTCTACTGTCTTTCAGGAGATGGAAATCACAGCCAATGAACTGAAAAACGTTCTCAACAGAGTGATCACCACACGTGAGTGAAGTTTAATAAACTGGATTATACAATTTACTGAAAAATGCCAGTCTCAGTCTAGCAGAGGACATCCCACTGCGCAACTATTAAGCACTAAGACGGTTCCCTAATGCTAGAGCATTAAAGCATTTCATTTTAGAAATGTGTTTAAGGTGCTGATAAGTATCACTGATCCAGGTTTTATTCAAACTTTTCTAAATGTTTCTCACTCTTTGTGCTCCCCCAGATAAAGACCTAAACACAGAGGGCTTCAGCCTGGAAAGCTGCAGGAGCATGATTGCTCTGATGGACGTATCCTTTGTATCGAGTGCATCAGGCTGGATGTGTTGCCTGTGGGAGGCACAACCTGCCGAAACCGGTGGTTGGATCTGTGGTTGATGCTCACAGGGTCATGGCACCCCACAAATACAGTGCCATTTGCTTCTAACCTTAACTGTTTAAAATAATATGTCCAAAGTGCTTCTGAAGATTTTATTTAAATGTGGAAGTTTTTATTTTTATTTGATACAGGTTACACTGGCATTGGGTTGGGGAGAAATTTGCAAAGCGAAATGACTTTATTTGAGGAGCACGTCTTGGTTATCTGCTCGGATGTGACACTGAAATGTTGTTTATACACACCTCACTTCAAGAGAAGTTGGGAATATTTCTGAACTCTATTAGGAAACTTAAATTTTGCCATTTTTATTTTTTTTAACCTTCATTTTACAGAAACAAGTAAAAAAAATATCATTTTCACTGTCAAGACTGACCAGCTTTATTATCTTTAGAAAATACAAATGTATAATTTATAAAAAAAAAATTCCATTCTTGCTGAGCACAAGATTCCAGGAGTTCAACAATCTTAGATTGTTGTCCAATTCTCCTCTTTATGATTCTCCATAGGTTTTTGATAGGAGACGGATCTGTGCTGCAGCAATCAGTCAAACTCATGCATGGAAGTCATGCAGAATGAGATCTGTCTCGTCAAACATACATTTCTTTATCGCCTTTGTACCCTCACCATCTGTTCATCTTAGAAGAATTCCAGTCTGAAGAATTTGTTAGGGTTTCTGGACTCAGATGTCCTATGAATCCATTTTTAGTTGTTAAAATATCAAACTTCTATAACTTACATTAATTGATCAGTTTTGGAACTACAAATTAGTGAGTTATAGTGCATGCATGTTTTATATCCAATTGTGACACCCGCACCTGTAATCAGTTTAATCTGATTGTAAAATGTAGTTTAATGTTATTTGTATAATGGTTACACCTTTTCTTTGCAATTCTCCCAACTTTTTCATGACTGTGGTTATGTTTTTAAAGACAATAAGGTTGGTCAGTAAAAATAATTTCTTTGAACTTTGGTAGTATTTTAGAAAACTGTACTACTTGTTAGGGAATGAGAGCCGAGTGTCAAGTCAGTTGGCTGACATGTTGCAGTTTTTGATTTTAACTGTGAGTATTTAGATGGATGGGACAGGTAGACTCAATCTTCAGGAATTCCGACATCTTTGGAATAAGATCAAACAGTGGCAGGTGGGAATAATGCCAAAAATAAAAGAATTACTGTTTTATCAGCTGTATGCTTTGCTTTTAAAAGCAAAATAACCTTGTTAAAACTTTTTAAACTTGCAGTTCTTACCTTTTCAGTTTTGATGTTGGAGCAACACGGTGCAGTAAGTTGTCACATTGTAATAATTTACACAAAATTCACCATTTGTTTTCCTTTAGGGAATCTTTCAACACTATAATGCTGACCAGTCTGGCAGCATCAACAGCTATGAGATGAGGAACGCTGTCAATGACGCAGGTAATAATAACACATACAGGAAATTTCATTTTATACAAATTTAAAAAAAAAATGTATGTAGGAATATTTTTTCCCCTTTGTGATGTCACAAGAGGAAAGATCACAGACTCGCCCGTTTGAGCACACATTCGCTAGAAGGCGGAGCAAGTGAGAGAGGAGACAGAATTTTCTAATTCTTTGGCCTCATACGGGCTATAAGGACACATAAGACTGTTTAGAAAGGGAAATTTTTTAAAGTGAACTTCGCATTATATGGGACCTTTAAACTACAGCTTTTAGATAATTGTAGGTTAAAAGCTAGCACCAGATTTCCCTGCGGAGATAGCGTATACTTGAGTAATAAGCATATAAATATGTTTGAGTGAAGTAGAAGCACATCACTTGTTTACTTATATTTAATAATTAACATAAAACAGCTGATGATTTTATCATGGTCAGACATGATCTGTAGATATTGTTGGAGCAAATATACGTTGGACTCATTTACTTTTGACAGGATAAAAAATATTTTAATTAATTTAAGTGAGAATATTTTGCAATGCATAAATAATAATAAATAATCCAGTTGCATCCTGGCAAATTTATTCTTGCAGAGGAGATTCTGGGTGTACTTTACAAGCAGCACCTGTGCCACTGAACGCACCTCAACACAACATTTCTGCATTTGTCTTTCTGTTGACATAAACATTTCATTGAGATTAAAGCAGAAGATGGTGGAGTGTTATTTGTTGTTATGAGGCAACATTTTCTGATTTGTAATGAAAAGTATAATTCTGTCTTGACTCACAGCTCAAACTCATCCTTCTAAATGTTCTTGTCACTGTACAGTCATGTGTCTTATGTCCCGTTCAGGCTTCCGTCTCAACAACCAGCTGTATGACATCATCACCATGCGTTATGCAAACGAGAGCATGAACATCGACTTCGACAGCTTCATCAGCTGTCTGGTTCGGCTCGAAGCTATGTTCAGTAAGTCAGTGCCCCATCAACACTGAAAAGTATAAAGCATGAACTTGGTTAAATTTTATTTGCACAATATTCTGACATCATAATATTTACTAGCTTTGCATCCATATGTCACTTTGCCACTTTGTAAATGTTAATAAAGACATTGAAAGACATAAATAAGACAAAAACCCTCATCAGATTTTCAAGTCTTTAAGGTAAAAAAAGAGATACCAATCCAACACATAAAACAAAACCTCCTATTTCTAATCATTTATTTAGTCAGTAAATGATCCACCTGTACATTTCTGTGAGCTACAAACATTGTTTGGATCTGTCCTCCCTGGATCTGGTCAAGCCCCTGACTGCAGCTATCCATCTGCAGCTAAATGTTTCAGTAGATGGTGGACACCAGTGGAATTTAGGGAAACGTTGGAACAAATACTAGTGGAATCTTTTAGGATATTCCTCCGATAATACAAAAGCTGCAGCCAATCTGTCCCAAACCATGATACAACCACCACCCTTTTTCTCAAGTACGATGTGTTCCTCATGCTGAGATGAATCATTCTCTTTTATTAATGTTTTTCATTTCGACCAATAACAATAATAATATTTCTAAATTTAAAAAGTTTTATATTGTTCTAAATTCCCCACAAACGATCTGGCCTCCGCACTTGATCTTTGGCAAAATGCAGACGGCTGCGCTGTCATGGTTTTTTATTTGCAGTCCTCAGAAATCTAATTTGTCCATAAAATGAGGCATTTCCTAAAAGCATGTGAACATCAGCCATCATGTTGCCTGAACTTGACCAAATTTCTCTAAATGAACAGCTTACTGATGAAGTCACACACTTTTACCACTGTTACAGCCCCAGGCCTTGGCACGTCTGTTCAGATATTAGCACCTAGCTGCAGCTGAAACGCTGCAACTATACTGACTACATGAGTCCTTCAGTTATTGTAAAATAATAGAATAAAGAAACACAATAGAGAGTTAATTGGCAGTCACTTTGTTGTTATTATCCTTCACCACAGGGACGTTGCATTATGACAAAACTGTGATTTTGTGGATTTAGGCATCTTGTTATTTTTATCAAGATTTATTAAAACTATGCCCCAGGCAGGTGTCAAGAAAAAAAACAGAGCAAAGTCTGTTTATCCTTTGAAGGAGAATATAAAAAGTTAACATCTAGCTATCATGAGTCAGAAGCCCCCATGTTTAGTAAAGATGTATACATCCCTAATTAAAAAAAAAAAAGTCAGGATGGTGCATAAAATGTATAAAAATCTCACAAATCCACATTTTATCAAAGTGTAACAGAAAATATATCAAATATCGAAAGTGAGACATTTAACCGTTTTATGGAAAACATTAGCTCCACTTTAAATTGATAACAGCACATGGCAAAAAGTCAGAACAATGTTTACCCCTGTGAAGCACCCCGTCTTCTCTTAACAAGGGTCTGTAAGAATCTGCAGATAGAATAGAATAGAATAGAATAGAATAGAATAGAATGCCTTTATTGTCATTATACACCGGTACAACGAGATTAATGGAACCTCAGCTCATCTTTTCTTCTCAGTGACTCTGCCTCTCCTAGGTGCTCTTTTTATATCCAACATCTGACCTGTTGCCAATAAACTTAAATAGCTGCACAATGTTCCTCCAGCTGTTCCTTTTGTAGTACCAATAACGTTTAAAGCATTTTGTTGCCCAGTACCGACTTTTTATATGTTGTTGCAATCTTCAAACAGTAAAATGTCCCACTTGCAACATTTAATATATTTTCTTTTTTCTACATTTGGTTTGTAAGATCTGAAAAAGATTGCATTCTCTTTTTATTCACATTTTATTCAGCCTCTGGTGTTGCAGATTTTTCTTTTACCACCATATAATGTGTTTTTTTCCTGTGTTTAAATTGTGATGGCGTCTTCTGGTTCTAAGACCAGGAATGTGTATTTGGTCGCAGTTGCAGTGTGATGTTTCTCTTCTCAGGGGCGTTCCAGGCCTTTGATCAGGACGGGGATGGCACCATCAGACTCAGTGTCCTAGAGGTACAAAGTCATGACTATATTCTTGTAAAATCCTAAAAATGCAAAACAGAAATGTACTGTATGTATATTTCTTTGAAGAGCTTTTTCTATTTAAAAAATGGCTTAATACTTCCTATTGAATTATCATAAAACTGAGTAAGCTGTATTCGATAGTAGATCTCAAACTGTTTCAATTTTAAAGCAGGGGTTAAAGGAAAAATTATAATTTCTACAGTCTATTAAAGGTTTTCTTTATCTCCCCAGTGGCTCCAGTTGACCATGTATGCCTAAAAAAGGCTTATCTTTTTCCCGGTGAGCTCCAATCCACACGAGGACCAGACCTGCCAGCGTTTACCTCAATATTCAGTGTGCCCGACCGCCGTTTGCTTTCATCCACCTCACCTCCAGCCTTCCCTCCCGCAGTCCCATCACCTCTGCTCTCTCTGCACAAAAATGTTCCTCCATTTTCTATTTGCAGAGGGTCTCAGACTTTCTGCATTTTCTTCTCTGCCTTTGTCCTCCCATTTCCATCAAAATATCAGTCTCCTTTCAGTCAGTAGCGTTGTTATTATTTTTTAAGGACACCTTCACCATTAGATCATTCTTTTCTCAGGCAGCAAACACACACAACCTCTTTTACTCTGTCACAATACCTCACAGAACCCCTCTTATACAGCAACCCATTTCTATATTGGTTTACTTTTAATCCCTAATCCCTTCTCCTTTAAACACAGATTGCTTTATTCTGCTATCAAAGTGAGCAACAAGAGTCTTTCCTGTATTTGTCCCAGCGACCTGGGCTCTCTGGTGCACAGTAAATAAAACTGTTAAATAATGAACCCTCCCTGTTAACATTTCTAATAACACCTCTTCTTCAAGCAGGTCTTTCACCAATAGAAAATGATTTTATTTCATATGGGATAAAAAACAGTCCCATTTCATCCCACCAGCGTCGAGTTCTGCATCTTCTGTTCATCTCAGAGGCGGCCAGCAGGAACTCACCCCTTGACAACTGTCCAGTCCGCCAGTCTTTAACTCTGCATGTGGATGGATGGGATTCAAGAATGAAAACCGTGGAGCCAAACACAGACACTCAGAGTTCAAAAATGGATTTGAAAGAATATGGCTAATGGGTTGGACTGCAGCTTTTTTGTGATTTTTCTTATGAAGGCTTTGGTCAAATGAGTGTACTGCATTTTTAACCATTTTAACCAAATAAATAAATGTGTAGTTGTTGGTTTGACTGCGTTTCCCGTAGCTCTGGTGTGAAGCTGTATGGCTTTTTTTGTTTTGGTTAGTTTTTTTTACCTTAAAAGTCCCATATTGTGCATTTTTTCAGGTCCAACAACATTGTTTTTAAAGTGTATCATCCCAAATTCAGCCGGGGTCCTTAATTTCGCCATTCCAAATGTGGCTCTAGTGATCTGTAATGATAACGGGCTGTTTCTATGTTTGAACCTTTAAATGTTCATGAGTGGTCCATGCCCCTTTCTGTTAGAGGATCCGGCTTTCGCTGGCAGCCGCTCTGTGATCTTAGAGGGCAGGCTCAGCTAGCCGGGGGGCGGGTCAATGACAGTATTCACTACCGGGAGTAGTGAGGTAACAAAGGGAAACAACACAGACTCGCCCATTTGAGCACACATTCACGAAGAAGTGGAGCAAGAAAGCGAGAGAGGAGACAAGATTTTTGGGCCTCATACACAGGCTATGAGGGCACATTTGTCTGTTATATAACCTTTAGAAAGTGAACTTTGCATAATATAGGACCTTTAAAATAGGCTTGTTTTCTCCCTAAATTAGCATTTACAGTAAATTAAACAAAGAGACAACTTTTTCTGCTGTTGCAAAGAATTTTTATTAGATTGCACTTTTTTCTAAAAATATCTCCACAACTTTGATAGTAAATGAAAAACTTTGAAGAAACTCAGGAATGCCAGGTAAGAGGTAACCTGCACACTTTCCCGTCATAAATGAGTGAGTACAGTGACGACGTCAGGTAAATTCGGCTAAAAAAAACGTTTCCCTTCAAAAAAATAGCACGTAACCTCAACGGCTGTAATCTGCTCGAGAAAATCAGCTGGGCTTTCACGCTGGTTAAAACTGGTTTTAAAGCCTTTAAAAGGGGATTTCTGCCACCCATTGTTTAATGAAGGTGAGGTATGGCATGGGAGATGAAAATTCTTCCCTTCGAAAGCCTTCATTAAACACCTCCTTTAAATATCCTTCTATTAGAAAAATGTCATCACTGGGAAAAACTGCTCTGGCGCCTTCGGCAAATCTCAAAAAGTCCAAAAAAAAGAAAAACCAGTGCCTCAAACACATGACCTCACACTCACTTTTGGAAAACAAGGTTCACTTCACATGTTAAAACTTTCTGTCAACAGTCATGAGAAAAAAATCCACACAGATTAAAACGTACAAGAAACACTAGCACACCATTGTGTTCACATCTCGGTAAATTCTCAAACGGCAACCTCAAACCGAGTCCTTCCACACCCGAATGAGCAAAAAATAAACATAATGCTAGCTAGGGGGAAAAAAAAGATAGAAACTTTACTTTTCTCAAAATAAAATTAAAACCAAACTAAAAATAAACCCTCTTTCAACAAGAAATTGTTACGCTAATAAACACGGCTTTAATCACTCATTACAACCAGAAAGTTACATCAGGTCAATAATGATGATTTAATAAAAGAAAATAAAAAAAGTGGCTCAACATGACAGATCACAACTGCACAACTATAAAAACATCTCAAGCCATGCCATACTGCAGTCCAGTCTGGAAAATAACCTGTTCTTGTTGCAGCTGCAAGAGGAAAAGCGCAACAGATCCCTCAGCTACCGGCAACACTGAAGTTTCTTCAATGAACAACGGTTGTGTTCTGGTTTTTTCTTCGTCATACTTTGGTCAGTGAAAAGAGGAACTGCAGTGGTCGAACAAAAGGAGAAGGAGGAGTGTTTTGTAGAACGTATAAAAACAAACAAAACAACGGCAGAACAACCAACTCTCCTTTTGTGACTGTTTCATGGTTGGATTCCAACACCGAACATAGAGGATGGAGTTTTCAGTCGCTACTCAACAGGCTCGAAGGGAGCGCTGTCGAGTTGAGTGGGTCCCAAGAACTAGCCCCCCCAATATGGGAGGTTACAAGAGAGAGGGGGGGTTGAAGATTACAGGAAAGGGGGTGGGGCTCCGGGTGAAACTACGTTCCTACCACCAGCCCCTAAGGCTCCACTTCGGTTTCCTCCTCGGCATGTTTCTGCATGTGAAGTTGCATCATCTGCAAGACACAAAACAATATCAACCGGCTGTGTTTATGGGTTTATACAGCATCACTTCATTTAGTTTTTGAGTACTGCGCCGTGTTTTTGCAAAAAGTAATTAAGCTTATTCATATATCAGAAATATCATGGTTTAAAAGTACTAATAAAAATTACTGCTGCTTATTCTCCCGGTGCTGTGGCAAAAATTCAACGTTCATGCTCAAGAAAGAAAAAGACTACTCAAATTCTAAAAAAAAAAAAAAAAAAAAAAAGACAAAGAAAAACCCTGGATACCTGCAGGAGACTTGCAGGAATTAAACCATCTACACAGCGTGTAGGGACAGCTAAGCTGGAAATGTCATTAAAATCACTTTTTAATTCAGATTTTAAGTTTTTATGTACGGAGTGATAAAACTCAGCTTATAGGTCCAGTGTGTAAAATTTACCGACATCTAGTGTTAAAGATGGGCAGAGAAATGTCTTCAAATGAAGAAAATCTTCATGAGTTCTATCAGATACAAACACATTTGTATCTGTGAGTGGACCCACAGGCCGCAGGTGCAGTGACGGTAACTTCTACAAAATTATGTAAATGTAGGTTCTCATTCACCCAAAGAGATGTTTGCCCATTCAGAACCACTGTGGTAAAAATAACAGCATAAACATGGAAGCTGCCACTGAAAGCAAATAAAAATGACTCATTCTCAACAGTTATTTTGTTAGGTGACACCAATAAAAACACAGTTTCTGTAATTGCTGATTTTGCTGCATGCTGTAAGTTACTGCATGTAGATGAATGTTTTGAAGTCCAACACTTGGAAAAACCTGGAGGTGATTCAATCCTGCTACTGCAGTAAGAGAAACATACCTTTTATATATCAGCCATTGTGTATGGATTGCTAATTATTGGAGCACTTCAAATAAATAACCGTTTAAAGCTTTGATTGTCACAGCAGCAGTTGATTTTAAACATAAGTAAAATTTTGTTTAAATAGCACCTTTCAAGATATAAAATCACAGAGACAACAATGCATAAAAACCAAAGAAATTTTAAACTGGCCTTTTAATCACAGAGCCCACCAAGCTCAAGTACTAAGGAAGAGAGTTCCCGAGTCAGAACAGAAGGTTTAGCCTCCTTTTTGGTACTAAAAGACACAACTGTGCAAAAGCTGTTATAATGTTTATACCTGCTTGGAGCTGTTACGTGCGCAGAAAAGCTCTTCGCAGTTTTTCCAGCGGCACTTCTGGAAGTTGGCATTGGCGTGGTCGTTGATGAGATGCTGCAGCAGATGTGCCGTCATCCCGAAGACCAGCGAGCAGCCGTGCCACTGTCGACACGACACACGTTTATCGCACACAGTAGAAACACAAAGTATTTCTCTGATAACAATATTACGTCAATTCTGAAATACGTCTACAGGCAATAGAAATGCTCTCTTATCTGAACAAGACATCTACATGTGATTTTATTCTGAACTTCATACATCGCTGAGAGAGTAGAGATGACAGAGTGTCATGTTTCAGTGGAATTTGGTAGCAGAAAAAAGGTTTTTACAATCACAAAGATGAAGAAAACAATGCATTTTTTTGCAAGCTCCACTTGTCTCCCAGCCCTCCATCTTACCCAGCAGCGGTAGTTCTGGATGAGGTTCAGTTTCACAGCCTGCACGCTGCCATCATAACAGCCCGTGTAGATCTAAAACAGTAAAAGTCACATATAATTAAACATCCAAACTTAACAAGGATTATATTAGATTATTTAGAAAAGACATATCAGCTTGTCATAACGTTTTAATGGATTTTTTTAGAGGCCATTTGCACGATCTTTAATGCTAACTTGCTTTATTCCAAACATATATAACAAGTCATATATATGTTAAAGCAGATATGTCATGTGCTATGCTTTATTACCATGTTCTTGTGGACAGTCATGCATAACACCATGTCCATGTGTCCACCGTAGACCTGCATCTGGTCCTTAGTCTGTGGAGAGATTTACTCGTGTGATGGAAGAAAACTAATATGTTTAACATCAACTGGCTTTAAATTCAATTCTAAATCAGTAAAAGATTAATTCATCTAATACAAAAACATATCATTTTAAGTCAGATTGTTGGGGGATGCAGACCTGTATGTCGTAGACGCGAACCAGTTTGTCCAGACAGGCAGTGACCATCATCTTTCCCAGTATGGCCACTACAGTCACAGCATGAGTGTGGCCCTTAAAGACCTGCACCAGATCCCCTGTCTGTGGCAGTGTGGGAAAAATTGTTAAATAATATTCTACGATGTAATGAAACCACATATTTAGAAGAACTGAGCTTAAAAACATGTCAAACTGTAAATTGAACTCACATGGATGTTGTGAGCGTAGACAGAGTGATCACTGGACCCACTAAACACCAGATTATTGACCACCTGACAGCACGCAGAATCAATTTTTAAAAAATTGCTTTATTTGCAAACTGCGACAAATCTACCAACAGGAATCACGTCTCCCTGCTGGAGCCAAGATTTCCGACATGACCCACCTGCATGCAGAGCACACTCTTGCTGTGGCCCTGCAGAGTGTGCAGCAGGACTCCGCTCTTGGCTTCTCTCACGCTGATGGTGCTGTCGTAGGAGCCGACCAGCAGCATCTTCTGGGCTCCCTCCTGCAACGAGGCCAGACAGCTCACGGCACGCGGCCCATGGCACTCAAACACGTCCATCTGCTTGTTTGTCTAAACAAAGAATTAGCAAAAACGGACATCAAATCTGGAAGAGGATAGATGGATTCCACATGTCTGCAAGTCTCAACATAAAACTGGACTTACCTTGAGGTTAAAAGTGACAACTGTTCCATTTGCCAGACCAGCGTATAAAGTCTTCCATCGGCTGTGGAGGCAAATAACTCGGTCTGGCAGAGAGAATTGCTGCTCAAATTCCCATGTCTGTGGACATATAAAGACATGAAAAAATTAGCCCAATAAAATATCTGATGTAGCTCCAGACATCAGAAGATGCATAGTTTTTACCTTAAGACTGTAGCAGCGGATGGTCTGGTCACTGGAACCAGAATAAAGGCGATGGTGCAGGCATGGAGCTGCAGACACCAGCAGGCAGGTCACTTTGGAGGTGTGGCCCTCAAATACACCCACACATTGATGACTCTGCAACAAAGTGAAGATATTTTTACATATTTGATCCAACAACTGAACCAACCGACAGAAAGGAGCAGAAGCACCCACCACCAGGTCAAACGCTTTGATGGTTCGATCTCCTGAGCACGTGTACAGCAGCCCATTGTGGATCTGGATGGCGTTCACTGCCTCCTGGTGGCCTTCAAACATCCCCTCTGTGGGCATCTTGTCCTCACCGTGGTCAGAGGATACGTCTTAGAAACAAAAATACCCATGAGACATGAGCACAAGGATCAATTGGATAGTGGATTTTTTTTAAGCCCAGCTCCTAGCGTGCTAAAGGTTCTCCAGAGATCAACGCACCTGAGGAGGTCTTGAGTAATGTGATGGCAAACGGCAGATCACTGTGGGCAGAAATGTTGAAGATAAAGAATTAAATATAATGTCTGAACAATTTGTTATAACAGCAGAAGGTTAGTTGTGTTCACTGATTTCTGTCATACATGTATAGTTTTCCAGTCAGTTTACTTGGCTGGCAACCGAAATCCTACTTTCTCTTTTTAAATCAAACACTGACTCAAAATAATGATTTGAGTTGTATATGAGCAGTAGATCTTCATACCATCTCCAGAGTGAGGTTGTTAAAAAGGGCAAAATGATTGTAACTGCATACTAAGCTGAGTTTAAATGAATTATTCACCTCTCAGATGATTTACACAGATCCATGTTGCTGGTGGAGGAGACCTCGTTACAGGCCAGGCTCTGTGGTTTGAGTTTGAATGAGTCGGGGACCAGAGCTGGAACTGGAGCATCCATTTGGGGCTGTTGACAAGCAGCAGTGACCTCCATGCTTTCCTCTGTGTCCAAGTTCCTCAGATCATCTGCAGGAGGCGCTTGGGGAAGCTCCACCATGTTTTTCGGGGATTCTACCTTCTTGATGTCCTCTGTGTTCATGCTGCCCTCTCTGTCGTCTGCAGGCAGGCTGGAGGTACTGACCTGAGAGCCTCCACTGGGCCTCCTGCGTTGTCGCAGCCACCTCGGCCTAGAGGCCCCCTCGTCCATCTCTGTGTCACTGGTCTCAGGCTGCTCAGTCCCTTGAGCCTTTTTTAACGCCTTCCTCTTTTTCAGCTTCCTTACACGCCTTCCACCCCCCCCAGATGGAGAGGCAGGCATATTAAGGACTGACGAGGACTGTGTTGACTGATTGTCGGCCCAGTCACCAACACTCCCAACCTCAGAGCTTCTCCTGCTGGGTGAGAGTTTAACCAGGGTTGTGGAGTCGGACAAAGAGTTCTTACAGTTACTTGATGTTTGTACAGCTTTTTCTGTTGTCTCAAGATGCTCCGGTGACTTCCCTTGGTTATCTGCAGGCTCTTCACAATTAGTTTGGCAGGGCTCACATTTCCTTTCAGGAGATGACCAGTGGTTAAGGGTGGGATCTGCAAAAAAATTTAGTTGCAAATATGTCAACGCATTAGAGAAATAACTGTTCAATAAACAGATTCTGTTGCAGCTGTGATCAGGGAGCAATACAATAAATACTTAAAGTTTTGGAAGTCCTGGAGTCAAGTTGTTGCACTTTTCCTTTTTCTTACAAGCCGACTACTAAACTCTTAGTTAGCATAATCGTGTTACCTGGAGGGGCTGTAGCATGAGCAACTGGCAGCTCTGGAGGGGTTCCGTGAGCACAGTGGGTTGTACCGTCCATAGCGTCCAGCTCTGAGCTAATATGGACTGGGGACTGGGGTTCTTCCTTGATGAATACAGGCATGGAAGGAAGGCTGGAGGAGGGAGGAGAGGCACACTCTGCAGCATGATTAGGACTACAAACAGCAGTGCCCGAAACAGAGGGACATGTAACGGAGGGGGGCACGTGAAGCTCAGTTTCAAAGAAATCCATCGTTTCTTCTTTCAGCTTGACCAGAGGTGCTTCCGCCACAGTACCTGCAATCAATCAATAAATGAATAATTAACTAAAAAAAACCTCATCCCAACATTTACTTCACGTCACAAGTGTTACTAGATTTGTTCAATAACTGCTGCCGTAATAATAATAATAAAATATTTAATTCATTATTAAATCGGGAAATTAGCATCTGCATTTGTCCCATCTCTATATTCACAGTAATGGGCTGTCGAGGGAGCAGTTTGCGGGTTAAAGTCCTTGTTCAGGGGCCCACAGTGGTTCACCTCTGCAGCCAGTCCAGTAACTTGAACCTGGGTTCCCAAGTCAGCCCCTCTAGCCACCCGTTACCACTCCCCTGCTGTAGTTCTACTTTGTGCAGGGTGTCTGCACCAGAGGGCGGAGTCTGCGCACCACACAGTTGTGAAAATTGTAGCTCGTGACAAGTTACTCTAATCATAATGTGAGATAATATATCTTTCAGTTCCAGATGGCTGTGGTTACATGTTTTGTGATTTTGTAGATCTATTGTGACACATAAGTTGTAATGGGTGGGGTGAATGAGTAAATATGTAAATGTGTAATATGCAAATAAAATAAAACAAAATAATTCCAAACATTAAACCAAAAACTGTAATATATTTTAAAACATAAATAATATATAACAATAAAAATATTTTTTATAGTTATTTTATTTATTAAATATAAATAGTAAATAATATAAACTTAAATAAACTAAATAAATAAATAAACTATGTAAAATGAAAGAAATTTCCAATGGTTCATGTTTTCTGAAAGGATGATTAATTAAATGTTAACATCTTGATCATGTAGTAATACTTCTTTACAATAAAATAAAAGCAAATATTTGGAGTTTTTATCATTTATTATGCTTTACTGGTCTGGCCCACTTGAGACCAAACTGTGCTGTTTGAGGCCCCTGAACTAAAATGAGTTTGACACTATTGATGTAGTGTCATGATCCCAAATTTCCTAAATTAATTCAGCTTTTTAGGACTTCTGTTTTTACACAAACATAGCTTTACCTTGCATTCCTTTAAGCAACTCAATCCTCTTGTTTCTCAGGGTGCTCATCTCCACCGTCAACTGAACAAAGACCAAGAGCTTTCAGTAAAGCAATATTTCTGCTTGTAAATACTATGGTAATAGTAAATGATACCAAAACGACCAATAGCTCATTTAAAATATTAAGATGTGAGGTTATTTCTGTATTTTCAGGAACACTCAGAAACTTACACACAGCAACTTGCTGTTAAGCAACGGGTAATCGTAAACGGTGGAAAATATGACATACCTGCTGTTTAACCACCATGAGACGCTGCACCTCCATGTAGGCGGCCTCCAGTGCAGCCCGGGCCTGGATCAGGCTGGTGTCCACATTCTGCAAAGACCGACTCAACTCGTCCTCCCGCAGAGACACTGCAAGCAGCTGGTCGATCTGTAAACGCTCTGCAACAAGCACAAAGATGGCGTCTGAAACGTGAGCGGCAGTAAAAGAGCACAGTGTTTATAAATCTTTTTAGCCGACATCTGGATGCAAACCTCTTTTGGATTTGACCTTCATCCTTTTGCTATTGTGTTCCAAACAAGGTGTTTCTTTACTGGGAGCATCCTGCATTAAAGCAAGAGGAGGAAAATGACTGCACATTCTGCTTGTTTGTATAAAATTATAAAAGTAACCGTTTCCCGAACTCACCCCGGCTGCTCTTCGCCTCTTTCCTGTTCCCTGACCATCGTACTGCTCTGTCCCCGAGCTGCTGTCCCCGAGCACCGAATCAGATCGCTGAAGAACTTTCACCGTTGCAGACGTCAGTTTGTCTGGCTGCCTCTGTAATTTGGTCTCTGCGGGACATTGATTTCTTTCAGCAGGCATGCAGCTGGGAGAACCAGCAGAGCTCTGCTGCTCTGAGCTGAGGCCTTTGCTCTGTGTTTTCTCTTCTGAAGACAGAGATGAAAACAGGGACGGAGTAGATCCAGGTGCAAGGCTGCTCTCTGATAAGGAGCGCTTTCTGGAGTTGCCCTGGGCTGAGATGTCCATCAATGACTCCCACTGGAAACCCTCCAGGAGGGCCAAGTTCTCCTCCTCCTGGCTCTGGTACTCCTGGTCACATGGCACCATCTCAATCCCAAACCTGAAGAACAGAAGTTAAAACATGGGCTTTGAAATAAAACATACTATTAAAACAAGGTTCCGCTGGAATATCTGAACATTGGAGGAAAGGTTCACCTTGGCATGCCTTTTCCCTTGTCTTGCTTCTTTCTGACCTCCTGATACACGTGCTCCCAGTTCACATTGCGGCGTGACCCGGAGGAGCTGATGAGCTGCCGGACAGTTGGTTTGAGCCCTGATTCCTTCTCTATGTCAACTCTTCGGGACTCGCTCAGGTTACGCACCCGCCTGGCGATGTTCAGGTTTGGCTCGTGACCACCTGTTTTGCTCTTGGAGCTGATGTGTTTGGTAAGGTCCCGTTTTAAGGCAGGGGGCAGGTCCAGTTTGGACAAAGAAGACGTGTTTGATCCTGAGCACGTCTGTGTTTCGCCATTTTTGGAAGCGTCGCTCTCTGAGCTCTGCCCAGCCTCTGCAACCAGCATGGTCTCATCTGCTGGGCAGGTTTGTTTCTTCGTTTTCTTTTTGTTCTGTTCATCGTCTCTAAGTGTAGCTGCAGGCTCTGAGCTCTCCATCACAGAGGTGCTAACTTGCAGTGACTGGACAAACTGGCTACTGTCTGAAGATGGCTTTTCTGGCTTGACTGCATCAGTTAATACTAGTTTAGCTGCATTCTGACTCCGGCTTTTTTCTTTGCTCACTCCCATCGGACTCTGTCCCTGATCTGTTTGCTGCTCCTCCATAATGTGCCTTGTCATCTTGCCGCTGTTGTTACTGGAGCTATCCAAAGAGCCCCTCTTCTCAAGCACATTGTGTCTAGCTGTCTTGAGTGACTCTGGGAGGTGTCTTTCCTGCTTTGACCAAAGGAGCCCGACAGGTGGAATCTTGAGTCCACTCTGATTTCCAGGTGGTTTTGGCTGTGACAGAGCTTGACCAGATGCCTTGCTCAGCAGAGCTCCACTACCGACACCAGGAGCTGAGGAACTCTTCTGATCTCCATGTAGCAGCGGTTTAATAACCCTCTGACTAAAGGAACCAGATGAAGAGTTTTGGTGGCCATCTCTCTGAGAACTGCTGCTGCTCCTATCTGTGGGTGTGGGTTTTGGTTTTGTTTGATGCCTTCCACTCTCATCCTCATTTTGCCTGTTTGGCATCATCTGCCTTTGTTTCTGCTCAGGTTGGGACTGCCTGTTAACTTCTGGTGCTTTTTCTTGCTTTTTTGGTTTAGGGACTTTGTGGTACTTCTCTGATGGGCTTGTGTGGGCATCACTGTGGGGTCCAGATGTGACGGGATAGGGTGACCAGCGACAGCTTTTGTCTAGCTTTGGATTGCTACCGAGAGCCTTCGAGTTCTTACTGCTGTTTAGGTCAGATTCTGATGCTGCATCTCCATGCTGAAGTCCAGCATCCTGCTGACTTCCTTCATTATTCCCTTTACTCTTAAACTGGTTAACAGCCTGGGAAAAAAAACTGGGCGGAGTTGGAAATCCTACAAAGCTTTGGGGCCGAGCCCTTGGAGCATACTTGGAAATATTGTTTTGGCCATAAAGCCCATTACTGCTGCCTCCACTGCTGAGCCAGGGCAGTCGGCATTGTTTATTGCCAGAATATGAAACATGACCCCATGTCCTGTTGCTCTGCTCCCAGTGACAATCCTTTTTTGTGTTAGAACACTCTTCAGATGCGGATTTCTGTAAGTTTGGAGGCTCTTGAGCATGCCAGGTGGCGCTCTTCCCCTGTTTGTAGTGGTGCCAGAATCTTGCATCGCTTGCACTGACATTATATCGGTTGCCTTTGTACCAAGTATATTGATGATTGGATCCACTTAACCCCTGCAACGGTGGCTGCCACACATGCTCTAAGCGGTATCGCTCCTTAACTTCCTTAAGTCTCTGCTGAAAATCCTCTTTTTTCCTTTGTTCCTCCTCCTCTTTAGCAAGCTTTGCAGCAGCAGCCTCTTTCTCTTTTCTACAATTAAAAGTAAGATTATTACGTTTCTGCATATAAAATTTACAACTGCATTAACAAAACCTATATTTAAGAGGTCAGGGCTATCCATGCAGTCTGACACATCTGGAGTGGTGAATCAAGAATCAAGTATGGAAGAAATAACTTGTTTAAGTTGATAAAGAGTCGTGAACTAACTTAGTTACTTTTAGCTTTTAGATCATTTTAGTGTCTTCCACACCTTTTGCTGTAATTTACCAGAAATTAAACTAAATTTGATTAATTCACTTCCTTCATCAGCATCACGTTTAGTCATGTCAAGAATCAAAAAAGGTTTGGGAAAAGATAGCAATTAGCCAGTAGCTAAATAGGAAGCTTTTGATTCTTGGTCAGTAGCTGCTGGGAGAGCAAAACCAGCACACATAACCAATTTCTCAAAAAAGCAAAAAACAAAAAAAAACATGATTTTAACTTAAAGGTGTTTTCATGTGTCAAATATGAGTTCAATAAATAATAATTTAATAAATAAATAAATATGCCGTCACTACTAAAACGAGAAAACATATGTAAACATAACGATCCTACCAAAATGTGTATTAAATACTCAGATAATGTAGTTTAGAGTCAGATTCCTCCCCCTCCATGTAGACTTTAAATGGGACTCAAACCTGACTGCTTCACAGTTTGCAGAAAAAGTATGAAAAGCAAACCAGTAACAAAAAAAATCCTTTCCCCATATCGACTGTGCATTAATAGTAAAAATAAGTACCTATTTTCTGGACTATAAGTCGCTCTAAAGAAGTCAAAAAATACATCATGAGGGGAAAAAATAGCATACTAGTCGTCTCAAGCCTAAAGTGCCCTCTAGTGGCTGTAGACGGTAATATCTACTCCTTGGTTCTTGCCAGTCAGCATGAATTAACATTTAAAACATGTTAAATTATATATTAAGTCACAGGACCAGCCAAACTGAAAAAAAAGTGTAACTTATAGTCCGGAAAATACGGTAAATAAATGAATGTCCTCTGGCAGACATGCTTTAATTAATAAGTCGATTTCCTTTCCTTGCTTGTACAAGACTAGAGTTGTCACCTTAATAAACGACCTAAAAGAGCAATAAGCTCTGGTTAACTGAACATAAAAAATGAGTTTGCTATTGAAGCCCCCATGGGTTAAAAAATCATTCTATTTAATGACATACTATATACAGCAAGTTTCCCTTTCAGCAATATGAAGGCAAGCCTAAAACATCAGTATTTCAGCTACACTTGAGTCAGGGTAATATGAATCTCCCCTGAAACTACAAGTATTTTAGGTATTAAAGTTTGTTTCCGTGTGTGACCTAAAGTATGGTCAACAGAGGGAAAATACTACCTGTGCGACAACCTCACATGTTTTGCATTTAGTGGTCTCTTTTCTGACATTTTAATTACAACAGGGAGGTAAACATTGTGTTGTAGTTCAAATTAATTGCATGTATAGTTGATTTAAGGCTTGTGTTCTTACCTTAAACATGATAAAACAAACACAAAGTCTTTATCCCCTACTTAAAAGCCTCAGCAGACCTTGTGTGTGTGTTGTACTATATACAGGGGCTAGAATGTGTCTGGACTTTGCATGTGCAGTCATGCTTTTTTTTTAGCCTGCAGTCCTGACACACGACTCCAGCAGCAGCTCAATGTGAAGCTGCCACTAAAAGAGGTCTGTGAGCTCCACTGAGCGAAATCTGACTATACATGGCATATGTATTCACAAATTAGAGCTTATAAGCTCTCAATATATCTGTGGTTTAAAAAACATTACAACAGTGACGGTGAGTGTAAAAAACCTGGGACAGAAGTACTTCTGAATGAAACTGAGCTGTTTAAACTAAAACAATTAGTTCAGGACTTTCATTGTTTTTATTTCTATGGGTTTGTTTTTTTTAACAATAAGCATAAAAGCATCGGTTCTGGGCAATATTAAGTAGAAAAATGTCTTACCTGATGAGCTCTTTTCTCTTTTCTACCAGATCCACTAAGGTCTGGTCAAAGTAATCCTGCTCGTGGTTGTTCCCAACATTGGTTTTGTCAGCAGCCTCTACGTTCTGTTTGTGCATGGGGCTGGAAATGTGGCTGGCGTAATCAGTCAGGCTCACCACCTTCACCTTACAAACTCTGCACTCATGTCCGCAGTCCCTGGGAAGGGAAGGCGAGAGAGGACGTTCAATCTTTCCTTCAGGCATGATTCTGATCAAGTCTGTTTTCCTGCCTGCAACAATACACTCTGACTCTACTTTCTGTTACTTCAAAATATAAGTAGGGAGAGGAGAATACTCAACAATCCTTAATAAAAAATAACTTGTCCAAATTCTCTATCATCACAGATCAGGAGGTAGCTAACTTAGAATTTTCCCTCGATTAAAAAATAAAAGTTAAAATCTTTGTCATCCTGATCCTGTTTTTCCTTTCTTCAGCAGGCCATATGTGGCAGGGTGAGAGCAGGAAGAGCAGCCCGGCTGGACCCAGGCAGCATGCTAATCTGGCCGTTTAAGTCCAGCCCTGCAGCACGGTGCTGGGACGGGTGGAGGTAAGAGAGGTCCTCAGCTTAGTGCGCCTTCATGATGGTGTCCGCTGTGCTCTGACACTCTACACAAGGAAATGTCTGTATTTGACCTCTCACTGGGCTCCAACTGCCAGAACCCAGCCCCCCTTCCTCAGGACAGCATGTGTTATCAGAACAGACCCGAGGATCCTGACAACCAATCCTGTGCATAGCCTGTGAAACTGGAGCTGTGTGCAGCTGCTCATAGCCTCCCCTTCAATAACCTCTCCCAAGTATGCCATCCTGTTACTCTGATAGGGCCGGTGACTTTGTTGGCTCCTTATCAGTTTCTGTTTAAATCTGTGTCATGGTATGTCGCCTTTTCTGACCTCTCGTGCAGTTGGCAAGCATCAATAGGAAAGGGTTACTTTGTTTCTTGCACATTCTACCTCAGGTGGAAAATAAAAACCAGCAATTTAATTCAAGCTAACTTAAGCTTAAACCTGAATGAGCGCATTTAAGTGCTGCACTTTTGGTAAAATTACCACATTTTAACACAACCGTACAGTAATTATATTCAGATTTCAAGACAAATTCTTGACGATACTGGTCAAAATGATACCATCATTACATATAAATATTTGTATTAAACCCCAGCAACAACCTGAGCCTTGAATGCTCCTTATCAGATTCTTTTCAGCAACAGGCTGCATACTTTAAGTCTACATGGGAGTCACAAGCAAGCCAGTTGCCTTCAAACGGTCATGCCTGTTGTTCCAAAGAGATTGTGTCTAAATATATTTGGCGCAGTTGAGGCAGCTGCTCATATATCCACTTCCCATCATTGCAGGCACGTGCCCGTGTGCACACACACCATGACCCAAATAGATTCAGATAAAACTCTTAAAAGGAAGTCAAACCCCTTTGTACCAAGAGTGGGTTGATTATTATCCACATTAAATGCTCTTTTGCTATTATTTGGCAATAACAAACATGAATAATTAATGCATTCAAAAGTGAAGCATCTGAGTGTTGTCATCACCAATTTCTACATCAGCTTTAAATGTAGATGATGCATGATTTGATTTTAAACCATTTTTCTGATTATGTACGTTCCAACTCACCGGCCCTTGAGCTTCTCCAGCTCACGGTGGTGGAGCATACTTCTTATGTGCTCGTCCATCTCCTGCAGGTTGATATTCAAAGCAAAATGCTTCATTTAAGCAAAGATTTGCCTTTTTTAAACAGAAAACATGTTAACAATTCTTTAGTTGGGGTATTTACACATTTTACTAATGCGGGTTAAGATTAAGGCAAAAACACAGGAATACGGATTTGCACGAAAGCGGTTTAAAATGAAATAATAAGCTATTTAAATATTCATGATACAAATCACGTGAGATTAATTACCTGCTTGGAAACGTAGACCGTTTCGCAGAGGATACACGTTCTTTCTTTCGTCATTTTGAATGCAGGTGGACGTCAGCCCATCGCCGTTCTAAAAGAAAATCTGTTCAGCTTAAAGAAGTCAATAGCAACAGGTTAGAAAGTGCAAATGGACCATGTTACACCATCTTTGATTATGAACTGTGTAGTTTTACTGTGCAGTTCATGGCAGTAAACAGTTATGGGTGCAAAGTGTGCATCATCTGTATGTTGAAAGCTGAGCTCTCAGCAACTACTAAGATCTTCAAACCACTCCTAGGCTGGGTGGTCACGGCATATTTTTCCTGATCCACACATAGTTATTATCGACAAATGCCTCAGTACCACAGCCCAAATAGCAGCTACGTTCAACCTGGACACTGCTCTAATTCCAGCCTGCTGATGGAGCAACTCTGCGGCCAGAGGCTGCACTGAGGTCTATGTCTGGACTTGTTTTACATTGATAAACGGGGTGAGAACTCAACGCAAGCCACGAGCCTAACATTACCATGACAAGACAGAGCTGACCATTTAAGACCTCTGTGCTAGTTTAATGTTTATTTCAGGATGCATGGAAATTTTTATATAGCTCTATATTTACTCTATTATCTAAGTTGAAAGAACTAACGTGCTAAATTTTCAGAAGGAAATAACGGTAGATGCATTTGTTTATTTAACAAACAAAAACTAAGCCAAAATCTAGAAGCAGTGTGTGAAAAATGATCTCATTACTGCTGCCAGAGGAATTATCAAGAAGGTAAATAGCAGCCGAGTGTTGTTGATCAAATACACCTGGTGTGAGCACCTCTATAAGAGCTGCTGTGTGTGACAAGGCGCTGGTCTGGAGCATTCAGGTGTGCACTAACGCAAAAGAGGAAAGACACCTGCAGTGATCTGAGAAAAGCAACTGATGCTGCCATTAATCTAGGAAAGGTTGAAGGTAATTTCCAAAGTATTTGGAGTCAAACTTTATACAGTCAGAATGACTATTCACAAGAGAAAAACATTCACAATTGCCAATTTCTTTTAAGGAGTTTACATCCCATCGAGTTCATCCCTACGTTCCTCATTTGCATGATAAAATGTTAAAGTTCACAACAGTAGAAAAAGAGTTAAGAGGTACTACTTGTTTAGAAGGGCTGCAGGAAAAAACCAAAACTTTTCTCTCTCAAGGGCTGCTGGAACAATGTCTTCTGGACAGACTAGTGTGAAGATCTTTGGTCATAACTTGTCCAAACAACGTATCTGCACAAACATTTGATAGAGGGACCATGATCTGGACTTCAGCACCTTACAGCAAATAAACTTAACATTTCTCTCTACCAACGTGCTCTAGTTTTTGTTTTGTACTGTATTCACATTGAGATCAACATCTGTTTTTTTAAGGGTGACCTGGTCAAGATGTCAGCAACACACATCTTCAAAATACAGATTAAAAATACACAGGGCTGATCTGGAATCATCTGTGTGAAGGCTAAAGCTTGGCTCAAGTAAATAAAAAAAATATCATCAGAACGGCTGCCCGAGAATCTATTTACCTCATTTTAAGATTAGGTAAGGACCAAGCTATTATTATTAATATCATCATGTATCAGTGGTACTGTATATACAGTATACCCTTACCATTAGAGGGTGTGTTTTTTGTTGTTGTTTTAAGACCGAGTCGTCTAAAAATACAGTATCTCCATCATCTCCGTCACAGCGTCTAAGTACCAGAGGGAATGTGCTTAAAATGTTAGTAAGAACCAAGATCTACTCAATCAGGGAGTAAGTATGGGAAACGGGCAGGACAGAGCCAAACACCCTCTAATCAAGGATGATGATCTCTCGGGAAGGTTTAGTCAAACGAGAACAGAGAGCGAGGAGCAGCAACTTGGCTTGAGTTGAGGTTACTTTGTGATTACAATCAGAATCGCAGGGACACCTTCCCAGAGCTGTTAGCTAGCTGGTGCAGCATTATCACAACGCGTCGCCCCACTAATATTATAATATTATTCAGCAAATAAAAGCTAGTCAGCATTTTTAAAAAAACTTTTACTTTACAATTTTTGCATGTTAAAAAATCTGAATGGTAAATATGGGCAGGTCGCAGAGGTTGGACCCTTGTTTGTTGTTAGCATAGCTATAGGTTAGCTACTGTTAGCTGTTACGAGGGCAGACAGAATCCTTAATAATCATAAAATTAAAATAAACGAGCAGACCACTCGACTGTTATATAATCTATTCAAACAAACCATTATTTCTAACAGAAACATCACGAATCTAAATCTTTATTCTAAATCTTTGACAGAGCAGCAGTTCTAAAGTTAGCATGCTACCCAAAGCATGCTATTCAATAACATCAAAGTTACACATAAAATGTACCTAATTTACCAATTATACAATAATGATAGGTGTGCAGCTAAGATATATATATATATTTTTTTTTTCTTACACACTGTTAAGTATTGATACATGACTTTTGGCTACCTTTGAACCATCCAAACGTGTGCAGGTCTGTATTTACTCTGGCCAGTTGAACATCCTCCGATTACTTCTCGCCCCCAATTGAACCACAGCCCAGGATGCATTCAAGAGCATCATCACTGTAGTAAAATTTGGTTTCATAACAATCATCCCTACTTTTGAAAAAAACAAAAGTTAACATTTCACTCCTTATCTTTATTTATCTAGGCATGACGTATATTAGCCTATTATTATATGTAGGGTATATGCTACATATACATCTTAGCTTTAACATGGTTCAAGGATTGTGTAAAAAATAAATAAATTCTCACTTTTGTTGTTAAAAACTCTATAATATCATATAACCATGTATACCTTGTAGAAAAAAAAGATCCAGAACAAAATCAGGCATAATACTAACTTTACTTTCTTAAATTTCTTAAATCATAAACATAATAAACAATAGATTTACAATTTAAGTTAATCTTAACAACAGTCTCATCAATACAATAATTTATTTAGAAGACATTATGTTTGAATCAGAAAAACAGAAGTACTGACCGAACAGAATTTATACACATCAAAAATAAACAGTAACTGTAAAAACAAGATAATCTTCTTGCTTTGTGAAATGCCATTTTTTAAAAGTACATATAGTAATAATATTTTTAAAAAAAGAAAAAAAAAACTAAAAAAGTTATACTGTCATCTTAAGAACCAGTTTAGGTAAGGGTCACATTTTCTGAGTATGACACCTGAAACATATTCTAACAGTAACTTTTTAAAATATTTCATAATTCAGCAACATTTTTGTGTGCATGCAACACACTATGAATTCTTTGGAAAAACATTCCTGTAACCTTTGAAATGCAATATACACCTTAAGTCCCACTCCAGCTGATTTATGTTCCCATGTTTCTCATTATATTATTATATATGCATTTGCATATACTATATATAATTTTGGGTCTGAGATTAGAGGTATTAGACTATACAGTCATAGCAGCTGCAGCATTTATGGCTGATTTTACTCACAATATCTCTTGTAACGTATAAAAAACAAAAACAAAAAAGAACACATTAACAAGATTAAAACTTATATTCGATATGAGGACCACTTTGTGTGAATGGAAGCAAAACTATCTATCAAATTTTACATTTTAATTAATATTATGAATCATTCTCATTAGTAATAGAGAAACAGTTCAAGTCGTAACCTAAAAACATATATTAGAGTAAAAACAAAACTATGATCAGTTAGTTTGGATCATTAGACTCTGTTGGGTTGTGCCACTTGTGCTTTTTTTCCATTGTTTTTTAAGCTAGTATTTTAATTCACTTGGTTCAGTTCCCTTTCTTTATTTTTCAGATGCCTCTTACGCATCTTAATGATCCATGTTATAGTAAGTTTGGCAAAATTGGCAGCTTTGAAGAGAGCCATGAAAACACCACAGAGGATGGCCATGGAGCTCCAGGGATTTGCAGTCACTATCTGTTTGAAAATAAGCAAAGCTGTGGTTAATTACCCATACACAGATATTTATATATATGTAAACTAGTTTTTATTGAGAAGAAACTGTCTGGGAGAGCTTACCAGTCTAATTTCCTGCATGAACGGATCCCGCCATTCAAACACAGCAAAAAAGAGCTGGTTGGTTTGTTCTGGTTCAGGCCGCTTATCATTAAATTTCACCACAGCTGACTAGAAAATCAAACATTATTGATTAGAGTAATGTGAAAAAGCCTTTGAAATCAAACATCTTTGTATAATCATGTAAAAAACTGATGAATACCTCTTGCCGAAACTCAACAGCTTCATCACTTTTCCCAGACGTCTTCACCAATGACATTTTGACCCAGGTTCTGAATCCACCAGAGAAGGTCCACATGGAGTAATTTCTCTCACAGTTCCTCATAAACTCTGATTTGTTTACACTAGAGGGCCAGAAAACACAGGTCAGGCATGCAGCTGTCAGACTGGATCAAACTGCTTTTTATTGTTTAGTAAGAAAAGAAGCAGTGATGACAAAGACATTACCTAACTTTGTAATCAATAACTGACTAGAATACTTCCTCGTGTTATATAGCAGTAATGGCATTATCTGTGCTTCTTCCTGGCAAGAATGTAAACAAATTACCACCTTGTGGTTGTGATCAAAAGTATTCCTGGAAATTTCAAATCAGCTGATACTACGAGGACAAAATGTGAAAACATACGTCCAACATGGAGGGAAGAAAAACAAACACACCAGAAAATGTGTCAGTAAAAACAAAGGCAAACACGACTCCATCACTACGGGATGTTTGCACTTACCTGTTGATCAAGTCACTAAACTTAGCAAAAAGCATGTAAGTGATGGCACTGAAATCTTCCTGGGTTTCATTCTGACTGAACTGCATGAAGATAAGCTCTTTGTTTCTAACGTCAGATGGGCCACGGACCACCAAAGCTTGTTTCTACAATTAAAATAAATAAATAAATAAATCAGAGAGAGTGTGTTTAACATGTCAGCAGCCTATTAAAAAAAGCTTTTTGTAAGCCTGACACCTGCAGGCTGGTTCAGTGAAACCAGTAAATGAATGAGTTTAAATCTTACCTCTGTCTGATTTGTGAATGGCCCAAAGTATGTAACTTGTATAATCTCACAGTCCCCTTTCTGAGGCTTTCCAGGGTCCACTAGAGGTGGGATGTAGTTGTGGTAGTGATGTTTGCAGCTAAGCAGCTGAGCGTTGCCAGGATACAGAGCGATACCTGATCAAAGACAGAATTCATTCTGAGAGTCCACACCACTACAGATTACCTCAGTAAAGTCAAGGTACTCAACACACATTTACAGCCTGTCACATCCTGATCAAAGCTTGGTAAATAATATCATCCTTTTGGAAAGTTGTGGCTTTCAGTGAGGGGGTCACTCACAAAAAACATGATTGAAACAGATGCAGCAGTGTGTGGTGCTCTAACATGGCTCATTTTACCTCAATATTAATAATTAATATTTTTTACAATTGTCCCACTCGTGTCCTATCTGTGGGGCCAAAGGCTGCTCACTGGACCCTCAATATTTAGACCTGGACCTGAGTTAATTCTGGGAAAATAAATGCAAACCTAGAATAAGCAGGCTACCATTTGGCAACACATACTTCTGTGAAGATAAGTAGAAAAACGTAGGCAGATTACAGCCAGGTAGGGATGGAAAAAACCCATCAGCACCCAACCAGAGGATCCCAACAACTCATTGTCACAGATTTGCATTCATATTCAGTCTTAGAACCATGACTTTTGCCATATGATGACACAACATCTAAGATAATTTAGCAACACGAAATCTCCACACTTTACAATCATGCCAAGACCAAGTGGGATTTCTCTATCACCTCTATCATTGCCAAACTGATGTCGGATCAAATCTAATCGTGAGCTATGAAATTATTCCAACCCAATCCCACAATGCCAGAATATAGGTGTAAAGTATAGTTAAAAAGGCCTGATTTAACCACATCATTAATTTGTGAAGTGATTTTTACTAAGTGTAAATCCACTCACTTTAACTCCCCCAAACCACGAACAAAAGCTAAAGGTCAACAACAATTTTAACTGTATTCTTCCGATAAAAACAACCAACTGTGTGTTACTTTCAGAGCAAAAGATTAAATGTTAACATTTTATGATAAGACAGACATCAGAGTGTGCTTTGGATCTGTGGTTCAGTTCATTGTCCTACAACATTAGTGTGCCATTAACTCTGTTCACAGTTGGCGCTAACGTGTCTTTTCATGCACTGGCTTTACAAAACTTCCCAACATGTTTCAGCTTGATTGGATCATAGTAAACCCATGTTTCATGTAAATAAACACTAAGCCCTGTGTCACAGAGGTGCCTGAGAAACAAACAGGACATCAGCAGGTTGTCTTATTTTCTGTAAAATCCCATTCTTCATTTATAGTCGTGCTGTTACTTTCTGGGATACATTTGTTACATACTGACTAGGACAGATCTGGAGCTTTGCATGTACAGCAACCAGTCTATGAAGAAAAATAGCAACTGTTTTGTCTTTAACATCTCTACGGGCTGCATGTGATGGATAACACAACACTTGCTAGAAGTTCTGCTACTTTACGCTGAATTAAAAACTCCGCAGTGGTGAAATGAGATACTATGCGGGTGGTTTAAACAGGCTTTTCTCCTCACAGTGCGCACATAAATAGAATCGTTTTCAGCAACTTTTGATCCTTTCTGTAAAAAATACTGCATTTGCTAGACTAAAGAGCAGATTGCTTGAATGGAAATTAAGACATGAGACGTGTTAACCATGTATTCACGGCTGTTTGGAAACGGTCTCATTTGGATGCTGTTTTTACAGATGGTACTTTTCCCTAGACAAGAAAATGGCAGGAAAATACCCAACTCAACTAAACGTGTAGCATCGTAGCTAGATGGTCCCTGAACGTGGCATAAAACTGCTTCATATTCAGACTGTTATAAGAATCTTCTGAATGTGGCCTTTCAATCTGATCTAAATTCCCCACTTAGCCGCGTCCAAATGTTTCAGTCCAGGCAGGACATTCATCAGCATCAAGCGTGAAAACTTGCTTATTTATACCAACCAGGAGGAGAAAATGAGTCGACTTCTTTGTAGGTAACAGACATAACGGGCTGACGGAGTTTCTCCAAAAAGTCATTGATGGTCTGGTAGGCCAGGAAGACGGCCACCGCAGTCAGCAGCAGGTAGATGAAGATGAGCACCACCATGAAGACATTTTTCACGCAGCTTTTGCTGAATCTCATCAGTGGACTGTGCCCCCTGATGTCATCCACTGCAGAGGACAATTGAGGGAGATAAAAGTATGAGTGAAAGCGTGCACTGACCTTTTAAGACATTAAATGACTGCCCTCAGTGGTAGTACCTATAAACTGTATTGGTTAAAAATGTCTGCCAGTGTTTGGAGCTTCATCAGACACTTAAAGCAGAGAAAAATGAAATATGCATGAAAAGACTTCAACATCCGCCACTGAGCACAAGCTGCTACCTGGTGCGGTGCTGGCGTTGGGCTCCTCGCTCTCCAGGTGTTCATTGGTTTCATCAGCAGAGTCTTGAGACTGTGTGTTACCTTCATCCTGCTCATCATCATTGAACTGTGTGGTTAAGAAAACATTTAAGCCAGTATTTGTCATAAGGAACACAATAGATTTATGATGATGCAGGAAAAAGTATATAGATACTCTAAAAGGTAATTAAACTATTAAAACTGTTAAATTTAGCAGAGATAACCTAGTTATAATTTCACCATTTTCTGCTGACAGGTTGAAACTTTAATGGCTCCCAGTGTGTTACCCGCATTTTGAAAAGTGATGACCAAATATAATCGAGCGATTTAATAAAGAAAAATGACTTAAAATAGGAATAAGCAAGGGCTAGTTATTATTTCTGCTCTGAATGCAATTTAAAATGCAATAAATAAAGGTCTGCAGCATTTCAATGCAGCTAAATTTAATGTGTTGTTACACCTAATATCCAAATCTCATATGCATATTATGTTTGAATGTGGGTTTTAACATTACTACTCATGTAATAATGTTATTCGATTTATCACAACTGACTTTAGTTAAATAAATAACTTGCACCTCTGAAAGAGAAGATGATCATTTAGAAGACGCTGATTCCTTTTATAATTAATTAATTAATAAGTTAATTAAAACAGACTCCTAGACGTTTAAAAAGAAAGTGGCATTCATCTGACTGATTGTAGCGCTAGAGCTGCTTATTATTCATTATTGAAAGCGGAGAACGAGAACAACCCCAGGTTTCCTTTCGTCACGGTAACCAGGCTGACCAGGAGCCAGCTCTGCTGAGCCATTTCACTGTCTGCTGTAATGACCGCGAGAGTTTCTTCACTAAATCAATTGTTACTATCAGAGAAGAGCTTCATGACATCCTTCCTACTGTTAATGATGTCTCATCAAGAACAGCAGCTTAGGGACGCTGGAGAAAAGCGTCTGCAAAATGACATCTGTAGGACCTGATTTATTTTTGGATTGTTTTTGTCCCGTTGACATGAATAATACCATCAACATGCATTTTCAACCCCATCCCAACCAGACTATTGAAGGAAGTTTTTTCTAACACTGGTTCTGTTGGAGGTTTCGCTTCCTGTTAAAAGGTTGCTTTTTTCTTACCACTGTCTCCCGCTCAAGATGCATGCTTAAGATGAGGGATTGAATCAAATAGATTTAATGCAATCCACTCGTCTACTTAGCTGGGCTATTATTTTTTATGAATTATCGTATAATAGATTTGTTTTAAATGTACTACAATGAATTGTATTGAAATTGACTTAAGTGTCTTGAGATGACTTTGTTGTGAAGTGGTACTATTAAAAAAAATTATTTAATAAATCTTTTTGACCTCTTTAAACCTTAAACTTACATTTTTATGTAACATATTAACTTAAAAATATTATAACAATTAAATATAACATTTCACAAGGATATATTATCTATTTCTATATGTTTAGATATTTATTAAATGATAATTCACTTTGAACGGTAATTCCAGTACATAATTCAAATTGTCCAGTATTAATAGTTGTTTTTGTTTTTTATTATGTAGAAATTAGAGTGTTTTAACTCGCGCTCAGTGGTCACTTTATTGAACCAATAAAGCTAAAAGTTTAATTTTACTAAAAGAAGTTTCTATGTTTATGTCCAGTAAATAATGGAAGCACCTGAAAGCACCACGAACATAACCGGTGAGTCTGAGCTGCACCAACAACAGACCACAGGTTTTTAGGGATAATATGGCTACATTAAAAAAATTTAAAATGTAGCTTTTCAAGTGTGACTAAAATTAGATAAAAGTTCATTTAATTTGTCATAATAAGGAGCTGTTTGAAAGCGCCGTCCTCAGGTGCTGGTCACATGACGTGCCGTGAGCAGCCGACTGTTTTCCGACGACTCGTCTCTTTCCGAGCAAGTCCAATGAACACCAGAATAACTTAGTGTTACATTCGGGTTATTGGGATAAACATTCAGGAAAACAGCCGACACAAACACAGAGGAAGTTGTAGAGTTACCTCTTGGTATAACCGGCTGTTTTCCTTTCCGGGCATTCCTTTTCGCTTCTTTCTGCAACAACTTTCTCAGCTCTTCAGACTATTTGAGCGACGTCAGAAAACTACTTTTAAATGATGAACACATTTTAAGGAAATGTCATCTCTCCCTGCCCCGCACTCAGTTCCCAGGTTTCCGCTCTAACACAGTCCGTCACCCCCAGGAGGTTTGGTAACGGAGATAAAGGACCATCCCATGATAAACACTTTACAGGCCCAGTACTTCCTAAGTTGTCTTCTTGTTTCCTACCCTCTTCCCTCCGGTTGTACCCCAGTGCTGCATTTAGACGCTCATGGGAACAGTCAGTTTTACCACACTACAGAATATAAACACAGCTCGTAACAAAAAGGATATTTTTTTATTTTATTTTACAGTGTGATGCGACTCTAAGAAGAGTATTAGGGCCACTGGAAAAAAAACAAAATGTCAGAACTTTGACTTTTTGATTTCATTAGCTGTTATCCACAGATTTCTCTTTACTAAAAGACTTTGTAATCGTCCTAATCTGTCCAAATATTTGCTGATATAATAGCAAATATCTAGGCAACTATCAATAAAATATTTACAAAATCAGGCTAAAAACAGACTAATTCAACTTATGATCTTGTTTAGTTACTTAATTAGTAATTGATAAATTCTGAACAACTATTTCTGATAAGCTTTCAGTGAATAGAAGTTGGGTCAAATGAAAGTCCAAATGCATCAAGTGTCAAATTTGTTTCCTTTCTGTTATTTACTCTCCCTCATCACCTCATTCCTTAAGGACATCTTATGTTTTAGAACTGCCACTTCCTTTCTTTCTTCTCCACTTCTCTAATTTCCTCAGTTTTTAAGGACACACTCAAGAAAATGCTGATTAGTTGCGGGCAAATCAATCAAAATGTACCTATTAACCGTTAGCTCTTTGGGAATCACTTTTAACCCAGACCCACAATTAAATGCAGAACTTTCTCGATGATACGTTTGAGGACAATCATCTGGAAAATCTCCGAGGGTCAGTAAATGCAGCATAGTAATGTGACGACATGGAAGTGGATGAACGAGTTTCCGCATCAAACTAGTCCAAATATACTGCCATGGCAACAGCGCGATTTTGTGTAGTTTTTGTCGTCCTTTCGGCGACTTTAGTGGAAGATATTAAGTTAAAATTCAAACCAGCAACCAAACCAGTGCGGCTTTTCACTGAGGAGGAGCTGAAGAGATACGACGGCAGTGAGGTGAAGTTTGATCCGCACATCACGTGTGTGTGTGTGTGTGTGTGTGTGGTTTTTATCTATACTTTCCTGTGTATTTTCTCCTCGTTTTAGGATGACCAGCCCATTTACATGGCAGTAAAAGGAGTGGTGTTTGATGTCACTAAGGGAAAAGGTAAATGGCTTCGACTTTCAACAAGACATGCTCAGATTAATCTGTTCCTCACAAGTAAATGCAGTTATGATGTAAATTATGTAGCCCATGAGAAAAGTCTCTAGTTCTTCAACAAATACATATGAGTCAGACCAAATCTCTCTTCACTCATTTATTATTTAACTTTAAATTGACTACTTTAAATTAGTTCTTTATCTCACCTATTGCAGAGTTTTATGGTAAGGGTGCTCCCTACAACGCCCTGGTTGGGAAGGACTCCACTCGAGCTGTGGCCAAGATGTCCCTTGACCCAGCAGACCTGACATCAGATACCGTGAGTTCTCCTGAAACCGCCCTACCCCACCAACCTAATTGACTGGACTGCCTTGATTTAGTTTCTGTGGGTGAGGAATACTGAAATCTGACACCCTGTTGCAAAACAGCACAAACATGTGGAGAAATTACAGTTTCACATAATAACTTGTGGAGCTTTTGACCAATCTGATCAACAGGTTGGTGACATGACTATGTATTAAAGTAGAGACAGAGATAGCCAGAGTTCATCAATATTTGACAAACTGCGTCTTAACATTTTTAATTCCATCATGCTTTATTTAATTTTTTTAATTTATTGGTGAAAGGTCTGGAAACAGGCGGGCCAGTTCAGCAGCCAGACCCTTCTCCTGTGAAGCCATTCTGTTGTGATGGATGCAGTATGTGATTTAGCTGTAATCTTGCTGTAATCTGCAAGGCCTTTTCTAAAAAGGACTTTGTCTGGATGGGAGCAGATGTTACTCTAAAATATCCATGTACAACATTAATGGAGTCTTCACAGATGTGGAAGCTGCCCACGCCACTAATGCCACTCAGCACCATCAGAGATGCAGGCTTTTAACCTGTCTGCTGATAACGAGCTGGATGGCTCCTCTCCTTTTGAGTCTACAAGACACGGCTTCCATGTTTTCCATCTTGCCTCAGATCATTTTAAATAATGATAGAAGGCCCAAATATTTGCACAATAGAGCTTTAACCTGCATTTGTTGACAGTTATTTCTGGAAGTGATCTTAACTTCCAGTATAGAATCATGTCTGTTTTTAATGCAATCTGGGGGTCTGAATATTACAAGCATTAAGTTTTGGGCTGTCCCCTGCACACAGAGATTCCTCCCAATTCTCTGAAACTATTAATTTAATTACACACTGTAGATGGTGAGATTTTAGCTTTAGCAATTTTAAGTAGAGAAACGTTTTCTGAAATTGTTTCACAATTTGTCAGAATTGTCATTTGTCATTGTCAGATTTGTAAAACAACTGAGAGACTCTGCATTTCTGAAATGCTCCTCGGGTTGTATTGGATGTGTGCCAAGGACTTTTCCAGACTTTTGTTGCATGTGTTCCAACTTTCGTTTAGATGTGTTGCTGCCATCTAATTCAAAATTAACTAATATTTTCCACAAAATGATGAAATGCCTCAGTTACAACATCTGAGATGTTGTTTATGTTCTCTTTGAAATTGAATATGGGTTTCAATACAACAGATGCCTCTGCCCCAGCATATGACATCGTTCATCCTCTAGACCTCTGAGTCAGCAAAGGTGAACTCTGAACTAATAAAAACCCCTTTTTTTTATCTTTACCTCAACAGGCAAGCCTCACTGAAGAGCAACTTAAGTCTCTGAACAGTATATTTGAAGGGACATACAAAGCCAAGTATCCCATTGTGGGTTACACAGCATCACGGATCCTCAATGAGGACGGAAGTCCCAACGAAGACTTCAAACCGGAGGATCAGCCTCATTTTCAAATCAAAGATGAGTTTTAATTTTAACTCGGCTCTTTTATCTTTCTCATTTTTTCCAGAATAGTGATCAAAAAGTGCAACACAGTGCACGAGAAGACTGAAATAAATCATCCTTTTTACTTGAGCTGAAGCTTTACATGGTTCTGCAGTCATGGTGCTGCCTTATCGTGCAGCAAGCATTTTAGAAACTGTTATTAAGAGTTAGAGGATACAAGTTTGTAAAGATTTCTTTCTGACTTATTTGAAGTTTTTTTTTCCTGGGATTATTATGCCCTTCCCACTGCTGTTCCAGTTCTCCAGTTTTTACATCCTGCCTCAGTTGTCAGACTTCTATGTGCCTTCTCGACTGATGTATCGTTCAGCCTGATGAAACTCAAACATCCCTGTGTAGCAACAAGAAATGAAACACAACGTGTATTCTGCATTTATTGACTGTGTATTGAATGCAGCTGCAGTGGGGGAACTATCGGATTTAAAACACTACCAAATGGTTCTGAATTGATTTTGCCAAGAGACACGTGATTTTAGTTCTGCTGCAACTGATTTTGACGTCTGAAATATGTCGAAAGGCAAAAAAGTAAAGCCTGGCCTTATTTATGATTATTTGAAATGTTGATTAACTTTCTGCTGATCTCCGACTGACTGCATGTCAGGTCTTAATGTTGTCACTGTAATTCACTGTTTGTCCACAACAGAACAAGGATTGAACTGAAAACTAAATCTGCTGCGTTGTTCACGTTCACTTTTCTTTTTTATGTGATTTTTGTTTCTGCAGAATTGTCAATAAAATGTCCAAATTTGCCTCTCAGATTTGTCTCATTTGAATATAAAACAAGCTTATTCAGTAATATCAACACAATCTCTTTACAACAGCCCATCACTTATTCATGTAGCCTCCAATCAGGCAACATAAATGGCACATCTGGGCTTATATAACCGTGTGTTCTCTGATCAAAGGTCGCGGTGCTGGAAAAAGGTGATTGTCTTTGGGTGGAGCTCTACGTGCTGCCCAGCTGGTGGCAAACCTGTGATATTGTGTGATAGTAACCAAGTCAATCTTACCAGGTTTCTCATCACTGTGAGGGATCAGCTGTCGAGTTCAAAGGACAGAAACCCTGTTGTTGCATTCGAGCAGTGAGAACAGAGCTGTGATCTTTATCAGGCGGAAGTCGGGTGCTGCAGCCTCGGTCAGGCCAGGACACACCGCTGAACTGTCAAGATGCCCTAGGAGGTACGATCCCTGCTGATATGAAAAAGTAAATGTGAGAAAAATGGCTTCTTTATGGTTAAAATATCACATTTGAGTTTATAAATACAATGTTATGGCGATGTGGAAAGCAGGAAGTACCTTAAAAGTGAATACAGAAAGATTTGTTTATCACAATGAAATGAAAAACAAACGTAAAAGTGACAACAGACTTTTTTGAAACAAAATGGTTAATGCATATCAAAGCAGAAAAAGTTTGTTATTTTCATGTGATTAACGGCCTTTTTTTTGCTGCAGACCAACATTCACATCTCATTGATGGATTCAGAGCAGGAGATTTCCATCAAACCCAGCACAAAAGGGAGTCAGCTCCTTGCACAGGTTTGTATGCTGCAGTAAAGCACATAATGTCAGGGATTTTGATGTGGACGGAAGTTTGTGTTTCTGTGTTTCAGCTTTCTATGTATTAAAAAACACAATTTACTGGCTAAGTAACTAACAGTCAAACAATGCTAATGAGTTGATCATGTGTTTTGAGTGTGAAGTCTTCATCTGCAAAGAAGCAAGTAACTTTTCTGCTGTAACAAGGCTTAAAACCAAAGACACTCAAACTAGCCAAAGCTAAATAACCAATAGCAGGGCAGAAGAGTGGAAAGAACGATTTCCTTTCTGATTGGGTTTACTGCTCTTTCATGCTTGAGTCCTGAAGTTTTACAGCTGTTGGATGGTGTTGTACCAGTGCAGCATCAGCCTGCTACAGCTGATGTGATGTTTGTTTGTGCCTGTGATGAGAAAAGATGTTTTGGATTTTGTAAACATGTCTCTACTTTGCTGTTTGTGTGTGCTTTCAGGTAGCCAGCTCCATCGACCTGCGTGAGATTTGGTTCTTTGGACTGCAGTTCGTCAACACCAAAGGATCCATAAAGTGATTGCAACTTGAAAAGAAGGAAAGTTTGTGTTGTCATATAATTTGTTACTGTAACCTGATATTCCTTTCCACTCTAAAAATGCCTGTGGAGTTTCCCTGTAAAAGCTCACAATCTGGGGATAGTATTGGTACTTTAATGAATCATATAGAATATTTTTTTCATATAATTCTCTAAAGAATGCACCGTTATTCACCACTGAAAATAGGACTAAAATGTGGCTGCAATGCCCTGTCCAGGGGTAGCCAGGACACAACATGAAAATGACCCATCTTCCTCAACTCTCAAGCAGCCATGGAGATATATGGCTGAGATTAAGTGGCATGAAAGTTTATTTGGAAGTTGTAAGGCCACAATAACAAATAAGCTGAAACTATCCAAGCAAAAAGGAGGTAGCCTGAACCAAACAAGCAATTCTTACTTCATGACTGTGCTGCCATTATCTCAGACCTTCCAAGCTGTCAAACAGGAGCCAATCCTGTTTGAGCTACTGAAGGTTGAACCAATCACAGCCCGGCACCTGCACAGTACAATTTGCATAAATTATATAATCTCAACCATAACAGTCGTAACAGTGGCATTTGACATGGCTGTGGTTGCTGTTGCAAAGGGAGGGTATTAGTAGAAATCTATTGCCAGGTCATGTTCATGTTTAAGGACGTATAATATTGTTTTTTAATAATCTGTTTTTCATCATCTTTTTAGGTTTTATCTCAGAATGTGAAGAAAGAGACTCCCCGTCGCTTCAAGTTGAGGGTCAGATTTTACCCCAAGGACACTGTGAAGGAGCTGATCCTGAACAGCTCCAGGAAGTTCTTCTTCCTGCAGGTGAAAGAGGATATTCGTTCAAAGGATATCTGCTGTCCTCCAGAGACAGCCGACCTCCTGGCCTCATACGCAAACCAAGCAAAGTGTGAAGAGTATGGCATGTTGAATTTTTAGACATTTTAGGATGTCACTTAGATAGTGACTGAAAGCAGACCAGTAGCTGCACATTTACTGTCTTTACGTAAAGCCATTTTGACAGACATGTAGCTGATTGGCTTAAAAAACTTGCAAACCAAGTAAACATTTATTTATTTTAATGGAAGAAGAAAAAAGACAATACATCAATTGCGCCAAATGTAGCTAAAGATGTTTAAAGATGACAGATACTTTGCTCCTTAAATTTCAGTAACCTATCAACACCTTGAAAATAAACAAATTAATTTTATTTTACATTTATAATCTTTAATCATTAAAACAGAGGGAACTATTAACAATAAAACATTAGTCGGATACTGAGTTTTTTGCGAATTTTGGCCAAATCCAAATTATTCAAACAGTTGTTTGAAAAACTTGCTGCGATGATCGCTCTGCTCTGGGTGGCTGGGGCCCTGCACTGCAGCCTTATGGCTGTGGTGTAGGCCCCAGTCTGCCCTGATCGAGGTGCTGTAGGACATGGGTGGACTGGCTCCTAGTGTGGATGGATCCCCATGATATTGATTCCTCACAGCAGCATCAAGCCAGATATTTATCACGTTTAGTATTTTATACTTACATTCAGTTTGGAGACAGAAATGAGAGAGTCATGTTTGTACGAATCGGGTGCGTGCGTGCAACTGTGAAAAAGATTTTAACGAGTGTTTTTATTGATATGTAATATGTGTAAAGGCTTGCTTTATTTATAATATGCATGAATTGAAATATCCTTGAGTGTTTTTTAATCATGTAAAACACTTTGTGTTGCCTTTAGCATTAAAGGCGCTTTACAAATAAAGTTTGATTTGATTTGTTTCTAAGGTAAATCGCAAACAGTTGGAATATACTGATCTTGTAGAGTTAAGTGTGTCATTGTGACCAGGGAAGGGGCCATGATGGAGTACCTGAGGATCGCTCAGGAACTAGAGATGTATGGGATCAGCTACTTTGAGATAAAGAACACAGAGGGCACACAGATGTGGCTGGGAGTTAGCATGCAAGGGCTGAACATCTATACAAAGGAAAACAAGTAGGTCGTTCAACCAGTTTATAGTTGATTTCATTGCCTGAAACTTATGACGTTTTCATTGTTTTAATGAAGGTCAATCAGCTTGTGATCTATCAGATAGTTACATCTTGCTATTCTCTATTTTTTACTGTCTGAACAGCTAATTATTTACATCAAGGTTCTTTTGATTCTACTGCAGCATGAATCTTCTTATATTTCTTAACTTTTCCAGGTTGAAACCAACCAGTAAATTTCCCTGGAGTGACATCAAAAACCTTTCTTACATAAACAAGAAATTTCTCATCAGGTTCACAGACAAGACAGCTTCTGTAAGTATTTAATAAATCTCATAATCTTCTATTGGACTGCAATGATGTGTGCAAAATGTCTGTCAAACAAAAATAAGTAAAAACAACATTCTTAAAAGTGGACTAATCTTTTTCCTTCCTTTTTGTGTCTTTCCAAGAACATCATTTACAATTCCCCTCAGGAACATGCCAACCAGGACATCATACAGCTGTGCATGGGCTACCACAGTCTGCACCTGCGCCCCAAGATGGCCGACAGCGTCGAAGTTCAGCAGCTGAAGGCTCAGCAGAGTTGGTCAAAGAAAATGTAGACCAAGTTCAAAATAAACAAAAACACGAGATTTAAAGCTGGAATATAAAAGTGGGTTGTGATTATGTTACGTGATTGGTTTTGGCCTTTTTTTCCTTCATTTGACCAGAATCATGAGCAGCAGATGTATATCTATAGGGAGAAATGCATTATACTTTGTTTTCCTTAAATTAAAAGGTTTAAATGGTCCCAATGTTAGCTGTGAGACCTTACAACCACACTTCTGTAAGTTTCAAGTTGGATGACTTGCGGTGATACATATAAGTTTTTCCCACCACCAGATGATTTTATGCCCTCTTGTCTGACACGTTCTGCATAATAAAGCACATTCACATATAAACACAAACTAGACAGATGATGGAAGAGAAAGATTCTTTGTCATTGCATGTGACATGAAGATATACATATATATATATATATATATATATATATATATATATATATATACACACTGCTCCAAAAAATAAAGGGAAGACTAAAACATCCTAGATCTGAATGAATGAACTATTCTTATTAAACACTGTGTTCTTTACAT
>JBAMHW010000022.1:21513627-21533993 GCA_037177495.1 Rhadinocentrus ornatus | reverse complement strand
CCCTTCCAGATGTATACATTGTCAGTTTGAATGGCACTGATGCAGACTTTTGAACTGAATGCTGATAACAAGCAGTTTTAAATGAGCTTTGCTCCTTAAAAGACAGCAGGGTTTCTGAATCTTGTTCACATACAGCTTTTTCTTTGCATGAAAGAGCTTTTATCTGTGGATTATACACTGGAACGTGTTCACAGATATCTGGAGGTGTTTCTGAGCCTATACAATGATTTACATGACAGAATCAGGGCTTTTTTTAATGCATTTTTGAAGATAACAAACATTCAATCAACAGTTTCCCTTGCAAAAAAATATGTCTGAAGATTCCCTTGATCTTTTGACGTTATTATGTTCTGTAGATGATGTCTCCATAATTTTACAGCGAGTAAAAAATATTCTAATATTGCTCCACAGTTTGAAGATGTGGTACTTTACAGATTTTTGAAACTCTGCTCTCCGTTGCTGAGTAGAGTCTCTACATCTCTGGTTTTCTGCTACCCAGTCATGTTGTGTTCTGACCTGTTATCAATTGATCCAGCTCGCTTCAACATTTTCCTCAAGCCTTTGGTTTTTATATACCAACTTTTTTCTGATGTGTTGCCACCATCAGATTCAAGATGAAATAGTAAAATGCATCCCTTTCAAACTATCTTCTGCTGTGAGTAACATTCAAATCTGGGACCTATTCATCCAGATTTTTTCCTGAATAAGTCCTTGTCAGGCTTTAGACAGTAATGCAGTCACAATTGGCAACCAAAGATAGTAATAAAAAGAAAGGCATAGCGACGCAACATGTGCTGGATGCAGCTCTGTATGTATACACAGACTGTTGACGTTTTCAGCATTGTGGCTTTCTGACAGCTTGTCTCTCATTTTAGAGTCCTGGATCAATACAATCTGTCAAAGGAGGAGTGGGAGGAGAAAATCCAGGTTTGGCACGAGGAGCACAAATCGATGCTGAGGTAAGTGAAGGGGGATCAATACTTTGGTGTAAATGCATAAGGAAACTTTTGTTGTTCCCTCCAAAGCAAAGGCAGAAAATAAATAAATATTTACTGGATCTAAATGATTTTTTTTTTTAATGTGGGTTTGTCTTATTTCCCCATTGTCAACAAACAATCCATTTATCTCTTACTATGACTAAATGTAAATCTGAATTCCCTGAATGGAGGGGATTATGATGACAGTAAATTTGTGCTTTAAAATACAGTATTGTATCTTCATATTAACAATTAATAGGTTAATTAGGTTTCTACTTATTTAAAATCGTGTAAGATTGAATTTGGGATTTAAGAAAATTTCATAAAACATTGAATATTTGAGTCTAAATCCAAAACTGAAGTTGAAGTTGGGTAAATCATGTTTGTTTTATTAATCTGATATTAATCTGTGGTTTTCCAAGGCCAACCTTAGAGTCCACTTTGCTGTTTTCTATTATAATAGAGTAAATATTTAGTAAATGTAATTAAATGTGTTGATCTGAGCAGGGATGAGGCCATGATTGAGTACTTGAAGATTGCTCAGGACCTGGAAATGTATGGCATCAACTACTTTGAGATCAAGAATATGAAGGGCACAGAGCTGTGGCTGGGTGTCGATGCTCTGGGTCTCAACATCTATGCAAAGGATGACAAGTAGGACATCACATGAATCTCTCTATATATATTATTGCATTGCATATTATTCAGGTTGTGATCTATCACACATTCCCTTCTTGGTATTCTTTATTTCTTGTGCATTTTATCATTAATGTCCCTATGTACCAATTTATTTGTAGTTGTCAGACCTACTAACATACAGCTGTTGTCTAAACAAGCAGTCACATTTAGTCACTTACCTGTCCGCTCTTCATTTCACCTGATCCAAGTTTTGAATCATATAAATAAGCATGTTGATGCTTTCTTAAATAGAGGCCATTCTCCCAAATTTTTATATTTTTGTGTACTTAGAAGTCTTTTATTGTCCCTGGTGCTTCATGTGTGTGCACTTACCAGTTCTTTCTTATCTAACTTTCCCAGACTGACTCCAAAGATTGGATTTCCCTGGAGTGAAATCAAAAACATAGCTTACAATGACAAAAAATTTGTCATAAAGGCCATAGACAAAAAAGCCCCTGTAAGTATTTTATGAGAGAGTTTTTTGTTTGCTTTGTTATTTTTTTATTAATCCTTACAAGTTTGACTGATGACAGAATTAAACATAGAGCTAAAGAAGCTGGTTTTGAAATACCACCAAGAGAAATACCCTCGTAGGACACTGTCTCATTCTGTAAAATTTTTTGTATTATTCAAAGGACTTCGTATTCATTGCTTCACGACTTCGTGTAAACAAGCGCATTATGCAGCTGTGCAAAGGCAACCATGAAATGTACAGCCGCCGCCGCAAGCCAGACAGCATTGAGGTTCAGCAGATGAAGGCTCAGGCTAAAGAGATTAGGCTGCAGAAGAAGATGGAGAGGTAGGTGAAGTTGATGGAGAAATAACCTCCAGCTGGATCGAAATATGAAGGTGGATCGTGATTAAGATGTTTATTCTGGATTTGTGTATGTGTGTTCTGCAGGGATCAGCTGGAAAGAGAAAAGAGGAAGAGGGAGAACATCGAGAAGGAGAAGGAGGAGATGGAAAGAGAAAAGCGGGAACTGATGAGGAAGCTCTATGAGTTTGAAGAGACAACAAAGAGAGCAGAGAGAGGTGAGAAAGCTAATATTACATGTAAGCAGAGGTTATTAATAACAGTCACATGAAAAAGAAATAAGAGCTGAAATCTGTTCCAAGGTTTTATGGACTTGGATGGATTATCATGACCATGTTGATAAAAGTTAAAATACAGCCTCAGATGAGGAAAGTTACGCAACAACCATTAAGCCAAGACACGGAAGCAGAGGGTGGACAAACTAAGTAGACACTTTTTGTACTTGATTATCTGATTGTCATTAGTGTGAGCACCTCTGTAAAGCAGTTTACTCCTCGGCAGCATTCAGGTGTGTGTTATTACACAATGCAGGGGAGGAAAGGCGTCAGCGATGATCTTGGAGAAGCAAATGTTGCCGCTCCTGATTCTGAGGAGGTAATAAGGTCATTTCCATACTATTTGGAGTCCATCATTTTCCACTGGAAAGATTATTTCCACTGGAAAGTATTCAAGATACCTGATAATATTCCCAGGAGTGGATGTCCCAACCAATTCACCACAACGTCAGGTTGTGAAATGCTGATTGAAGCTACAAAAATAAATATATCCAAGATCTACATCTCAGACTCTGCAGGCCTCAGTTAGCATATTCAACCTTAGATTAAATGACTCTACAATTAGAAATTACTGAACAAGTAAGGCTTGGTTCTAGAAGAAAGCCCATAGCACAGATTTGACTTGCAAAGCTTCATCTGAATACAACACATGACTTCTTGAACAACGTCCTTCAGAGAGATGAGACTGAAGTGGAAATCTTTGTCCAAAATGCACTGAAAAAGACTCACGGTGTTGCAATGACCCAGTCAAAGTTCAGACCTCAACCTGATGCTAATGCTGTATTGGGACCTAAAGGGAGCTGTGCATAAAAATATTCAGAAATGTAAATGAACTGATTCACATTTGATAAAGGAATAGGTCGAAATTCCTCCGCAATGATGTGAGAGGCATTATACATTAAAAGCATCAAAAAGCTACTGAATCATGGGGGAAGAATTAGTTTTTCACACACATACACTCAATATACATTAAACCCAGCTCAGAAACTGGTCTTTATTTTGAAATAGTTTACAAAAATGATATCAGTTTCAATGTTTCAATACACTGAATCAGTCAGAAGCTGATAGGCATGATCTTACTGCCCTCTGCTGTTTATTCGTTTGACATATTCGATTTTAATATTAACTCCCTTTCTCTGCTCCTACAGTTTTTACATTTGAAGCATTATCAATGTTAATATTTAATTACTGGACTATGTTTTAACTTGCTACCAAACGCTTCAGTGGTTGCAATCACAACTAAACCTCAAATAGCTTCAAACAGCTTTTTGCTGTTATGTTCGAGATTTAATGGGGTTGCAAGTTTCCCAAAGTGGCTACAAGAGAAGACCACTTCAGCTTCTTAAACTTTTTTCTAAATAAATCTGGGAACTGCACCTTTTAAGACATATCCAAACAATTAGAAGAATATGGATATTGATAGCGCCATAAAAAGTAGTAAGCTTTTCATCTTCTATTGCTGTGCAGTGCTTAATAGATTTCCCTGTGTGCTGCCTTGGTCCTGCAGAGCTTCAAGAGCAGCTGGACCGGGCCATGAGGCTGGAGGAGGAGAGGAGGAGGGTGGAGCAGGAGGCGGCCCGGCTGGAGGCTGAGAGGATGGAGGCCATAATTGCCAAGGAGGAGCTGGCCAGGCAAGCCGAGGACCAGATGAAGAACCAGGAGCAGCTGGTGAGTGTACGGTGCACATGAGAAAAAGTCATGATGCACTAGTTGTTTAAGCTGCTGCTTTAACTAATAAAGTCTTCAGTGTGTTTAAGTCAGGCTGAGAAAATTAAGGAAAAATCTAGTTTTAATAAAACTTTCATGATTTTACAACTTATTTTATTCCTACTTTAATTTTCAGTTTGAATTTAGCTTTCATGTATACTTTATATACCAGAAATAGAAGTACTTAATATACGAATGCTGAAATAAGAATTCCTGCAGAGGGTTTTATTATTTTCCTCCCTTGAAGGTTCATCCTCATAAAATAATGAAAACAACATCCAGATTGTAGAGGCTGCAGAAGTTAACAGATACCTGCACTTGGGTACGGGTGTTTATCTTCACACTCTTTGTGTTCTTCTTCAGGCTGCAGAGCTGGCCGAGTACTCTGCCAAGATCACTCAGCTGGAGGATGCCAAGAGAGAGAAGGAGGTTGAGGCTGAGTCATGGCACAGCAAGGTAGATTTCCAACATGAGATCAAAGAATGCACAAGCTCCATTAGGTCATGGGAGGGGGGGTTTAAGTAATGTCACCACAAAGCATTTGGTCTCTGTTATAGATCAGTAATACTTTGTGCACATGCAAAAGTTTAATTAAAGCACAGTTTATTCAGAAACTAAGCATTATGATATGGATTTAAAGGGATATTATTTTTTATGTTAATTGTGGTTTTGTAAAGTACTTTTGGGCAGTTATTTTACCTGCAGTGAACAGCAGTAAGAATATTCCCAGTTTGGAGATTGTTTCAGACAGCTTACAGCTTCTTTTGCAGTCTGGGTGGAACATGTTGAAGTATGGAAGTTCTGCAGTTAAGAAAATGTAGTGACAACATGAACAACTGACAACAACTGTGTGATGCCAAACTCACAGGGAATAATAATTCAATGTTTTTACTTAAACTTTTGTTAAATAGTTTCTGAGTTTTAACTGATTCGGACGAGTAAAATGTGTTTCCTGGTGGTCTGATTCTGATACATTGACTTGGTCAGCCAGTTAGTCCCCCTCCTTGCCTCTCCAGTCTGAGAGCGCTTGATATTAACTACTTACATGTGCTTTACCCAAGATCCCTTTTGGCATATTTCCATTGCATGGTGCAGTACAGTTTGATTTGGTAGCATCCTTGAATTCTCTTTAAAAAGAAAAAGGAAAAACAACAACAAAACCAAACAAACAAAAGAAAAATTCCATTTCTCCCTTAAAGTCTGACTCAAGATACAATTTGAATTTATTTCTCTTTCTTTTCTTTCAGGCTGTAGAAGTGGAGGAGAATCTGATGAGGACAAAGGAGGAGCTGCACAATGTGAGACGTTCTGCAACTCCCCCTCCTGCTTCTTCCTCCTCGTCCTCCTCCTCCTCCTCAGAGAGTGATCATGAGCACAGTGAAGAAAACAGCGCTGAGCTCCATTCGCAGGGCATCGACGACCACCGCAGGGAGGAGGAGCGACTCACCGAGGCTGAGAAGAACTTGCGCCTTCAGAACCAGTTGGAGGTGAGCTCAGGGTTCAAGCATGCAAAACATTTATTACAGCTGAAATCTGCATTTATCCGTTACGCTTGTAACATCCACATAAAAAAAAACAAAAGAAGTTAAATATGCACTTAAATGCAAAGGTCTGATTCAACTTTAGTTTAAAAAGGGGGCCATGTAAATGTGAACTTTTTAAAAGACTTCTAAAATCACAACCAACAATCCACTTAAGTTCCTGTTTCTTTCAAGTAACTTTAAAAAATTTCTGATGATTTAGTCGGATCTTGATTCCTCCACAGGCCCTGAGATCTGAACTGGTACAGTCTCGCGATGATAACATGAAGACCCGCGAGGATATGATCCACGGCCAGAACCTCCGAGAAGGACGCAACAAGTACAAGACCCTCCGTCAGATCCGTCTGGGCAACACCAAGCAGAGAATCGATGAGTTTGAGGCCTTGTAAAAACCCCAGAGACCTGAAGACCTCTCCCAAATACCTCACATAGGCCCGGTTCAGCACGTTTTAATTTAGGCTAAATGTAATAATTGCAGCAACATGTGAAGTTAAAAAGCTAGAAATACGTAACTTGGATGGATTTAATTTTGTTGGTTGGTTGGATGTACTTTTTTTTTTTTTTTTTTTTTTTCAGTACTCAAATATGATATATATATATATTTTTTTGTATTTTGTCCCATTGAAATGTGTACATTACTCTAAAGACTGCATGAACAAACTCATATGAGAGGCTCTTTAAGAAACATATATCATTATAAACATTATTATAATTATTTTTCACAGTTATTTTATTATACCAAATGGAGATGTTCAAATTTTAATTTATTTAATTGACACCCGGTGATTCAAATAACTAAATGTTTTTTGGGGGGTTAGTCTATAAAATGTGACCAAATACAAAGAAAAGGCCTAAAATATGTTTGTCACAGCCTACCGTCTCATTCATCTTATACATTTTTAATTCAAATTTTTGATAGAATAAAGCTAATTAACATCAAATCTTGTCTGATTATCTAAATGACTTAACTGAGCTCCATAGAACTGAAAATCTATTTCCAGCATCCTCCACCACTTATCAAAGAGCCAAATAAGACCTTACTGACTATGCCGTTCCATCTGACTTTAGCCCTGCTACTCATTACGATAGTTAAAGTTGGTTTATTACTTGTAATCTAATTTATATTTAAAGGATGTTGCAGATTTTATGCTGCATATATTAGAAGTAGAAACAAATCAGAAACAGATACAGATAGCATCCAAAGGTCTTATTCAACTAAAAAAAAACATCTTATGGCATGATGCTGCCTTAAGATTTCATCAAGAATAACAAAATGTAATGACACAAGGCACATCACTGTTTAATAAAGTTAGGACTTCAAAATACCTTGACTTCAGATTTCAGGAGCCAAAGGTTAATGGAAATAAGCGCCATCATCTGGTAAAATCAATATATTACTTCTTCATGTTTAAACTGGAACTATCTAAAAAATTAGTTTAGAGATAGACTTATTCATTTTCTAACTGAAACGATATCTTGGGAATTTATTCTATTAAACATTTGGTGTTATTCACTTTGACAGCAGCAGTAATGTTTCACCGTGATGATGCGACAGTCAGATCTGTGTAAAGTCTTTTCCAGCACATCGAAAAGATTCTGGACTCTGTTGCTACTTACTCAATGAAAATGAAGTCTCATGCTTTTTTTTTTTAATTATTATTTTTTATTTATTTATTTATTATTATTTTTTTGTTTATTTTAGGAAAACTAATAACAAACTCCCTCATTTATTTAAATCCAAAACCAAATTCAGTCCTGCAGACTAACTATTGCACACATGTGCATGAACACATAAACACACGCCATTTGTATGTTTGATAAAATATCTCCATAAAAACATTTTGATTGAGTTGATCTTGAAATTTCAATCAGAAGTTTTTGATCATTGGCTTGTTTTCTCCAAAACATACAAATGTTGGGTAAAGGGTCGATGGTTTTTAAATTTTTGCAGGCTCAGACAAAGGTGTTTGAGTTTTGATAAATATTTATGCACTAGATACCTGAAAAGGTTGAGCTCTGTAACGGAATAAATCTTTAAAATATTTAACAAGGCCAAGCAGATGAAAACACGGAGCAGCTTGGAAGGAGATAACTTCTTTTTGTATGGATGGGTGACAACAGTTGGGCTTAAGACTCTTGCATTACTTCTGTTTGTTTAAAAACATATTTTAGTGTTTTTATTACGCTGTTGCTATGTGTTGCTTGTAAACTAAACTTGACCAGCTGTTTCATTCTATCATGGCCCAGATTCTTCATAGGAACCCTGTGTAAGTCGTCCTCACAATCAAGATTGCTAGGACATTCAAGTTCAAGTTAAAATAAACTCATCTTACTTGTTCCTTCTTTCTTAGCAACCACAATCTTAACAAGTACAATAAGAAAGCAGCCACAGCTTTTAGAATTAGTTCATTTATCCACAAAATAGCAGAAGCTGACATAGAATGACCCAAACCTACTGAAGTAACTCAAGCCAGATTTAATGTCACATAGAAAATAATCAGTTTTATAGAATTAATTCTGAATTTCCCCTGTGCCAATGACAACAAATGGGACAAGATATTGTATTTAAAAAGAGTCAAGTGTCCATTTTTTTCTGAGCTGTTGAAACTGCAAGTGAATGCAAGAGACTATTTTGCTGTGGACACTTGAGGTGTAACATTGAGGAAAGAAGGTGTACACTGGTGGCCCCGTTTCATATACTGCAGCATGGCTCTGTGGGTAGAGTGGTTGTCTGTAGCCTGAGGGTTGTGGTTTGATCCTCGCCCTGTTGAGTTCATGTCGAGGTATCCATGTTGAGGTGTCCCTGAGCAAGACACCTAACCCCAAATTGCTCCTGATGGGTCGTGGTGAACGCCTTGCATGGCAGCTTCCGCTGTCAGTACGTGAATGTGATGTAGAATGTAAAGAGCTTTGGGTATCATTCCGGGTACAGTAAAGCGCTATATAAATACAGACCATTTACCATTTATTTCTTACTGGGACACCTAATGGTGCTGAGCCATCATTTATGGTGGGAGAAAAAAAGAGTCAAATTCCAGAGCACATGTAGGAAGGAAGTTTTCATTTAATGTTTTAAGCTCAGTCTTTTTGTTTATTTAGGGACAAAAGATCTTCTCAGGATCTTCTCTGGTGTTCAGCTGGAAGTTTGTTATTGACAGATCCGAAGTTGTGTTTGAGCTGAAGAATCCTGCAGAAAAGGATGTGCCTTTACCAAATGTTTACACACCAAAGGGATGACTATGAGGTTGCTAGACAACTTAAAAATCCAGAGGAGGTAGTCTGTTTAAATAGCTACTAGGTAAATATTTTACTTGAATGAACACACGAATAAAAAAAATTATTCTAGGTGTGACAGACTTTTTGCTGAAGGCTAAGACAGCCACCTCTGTTGCTGGTGAGTGCATCCCTTTTCCCATAATGCTGCTTATTTTTACCCCCAGACACCCCAAGTGTGTGTGCGTGTGTGTGTGTGTGTAAAAACTCCAGCAAAGTGCAGCTTTTGATGTGATCTACATCTTCAAGAAGCCGCCTCTTAAAAGTCTGTGGGATTGCCCTGTGTGTCTTTTCTGTGGAATCTAAATATAAGTCGGTGACAAATAGTCCAAATAGCCTACAGTAGCAGCCCAACTGTGATGTGGGGGTGGTGCTGAAAGAACAGCTCCGTCTCCAAAAGTCCCCTCTGTTGGATACGGAGTCCGTCAGGAGAAGGTCGCAGAGTGCCTCAGCTCCCACATGCGCTCCATTTTCTCCTCCTTGTTACCATGAAGAGACAAAACGCCAGGACGCTCGCGCTCATCATCAGCATCCTCACCTACCTGGTGGTGGGAGCGGCCGTCTTCGAGACCTTGGAGTCGAAACAGGAGAAAAGTCACAAGAGGAAGCTCGACGCCAGAAAGTACGAACTCATGCGCAAATATAACTTGACCAAAGCGAACTTCGAGGAGCTGGAACACGTCGTCCTGCAGCTCAAACCGCACAAAGCTGGAGTCCAGTGGAAATTCTCTGGGTCCTTCTACTTCGCCATCACTGTGATCACGACAATAGGTGAGCAGCAGCTTTTCTTTAATGCGGAAAGTCAGGATTTTTTGAGATAAATAATGTGTCTCCTTTGTTTCAGGTAAGTGGTATTTTTATTTTATTTTTTTAACTTTCCACACTGATCTAAAGAAATGAGCCTGTTGCTTGAAGTGAAAAACTCTCCCACCTGTTCACCACTTAGAGGTATAGTCTTTGGAAAAGGAAATTAATCAGTTCCACAAATATGAAAAGAAATTTTATTAATGGGGAAAAAGTCTTATGGCTCAAATGAGGGTGCAAACTAAAACTATATTCACAATCAATATGGATGTGAATGAAGATTGTGCCATTTAAATTTCTTTTTAAAAAGTCTTAATCCATTTTTAAATAAATAAATGAGCAAGCCTATTCAATGAATAAGTTCAATTATTAATTAAAATAATTGAATAAATGAAAGAATGGCATGTGGGTATATTTTAAACCAAGTTCACCAAATATGAAGTTTTTTAAACACAATTTTTCCATTTCAGGTTTTGTTTTTTTTATAAAAGATTTTAAATTTTTTACATTTCTTTTAATTTTCTATAATTCATTAAAGTAAAGTTATGGCTTTACACGAGAATGGCAAAAAAATTTGCAAGGAGGAATTTTGTTTCCCACATTGTCACAGCAGGACTGTTCATATCTGAAAAAGTCCACACTCTGATGTTATAAAGGATTTTTGGTGATAGCATCCAAACCTAACCAGGATTGCATTAGGTGCTCATGGTTCAGTTACAGCCCCAGCGAGTCATTCTGTATGTGCGTCAGATGTGGTCCAAAGGTCAAACGTTTGGCATAGCTTTTATTACATGTTTTTTAAATGGCTAAATGTAATTTTACTGTCATGAGGTAGCTTTGTCATGAGTTATAGCAAGAACTATGATGACCTGACGAGGCCGAAAGCCTGAAGAAAATGTGGATCTTGTTTAAGACTAAAGAAAGCTTTAAATGCTTGTTTGGACTAAAACTTCTTTGTTGTCTGGAGAGCAAATCTGGGTGATGTTTAGAACTAATTTTGAGTCCTAATTTTTGGTTTCAGTTGTTATTACCTCATTTTTTTGGTTGTTGTGCAAGATCTTGCATAAAAAACTATACTCATTGGCCACTTCATTATGTACCAGATTGGACCCCTTATTCGATGTGACATAGACTCAACAAGGTTGCTGGAAGCATTCCTCAGAGATTGACATAAAAGCATCTTGCAGTTGCTGCAGATTTGTCAGCTGCACATTTATGATGAGAATCTGGGGACTGTAGAGGCCACTGGATTACAGTGTACTGTGGTCATAAATGTCAGCATGGTCAGCAAAAATACTCAGGTAGGCTGTAGCTTTTAAGTGCTGCTTAGTTGGTATTACAGGCCCAAAGTGGGCCAAGAAAATATCCATCACACCATTAGACCATTATTACCAGCCTCAACCATTGAAATGAGGCAGGATGGATCCATGTTTCCATGTCATTTCCACCAAACGACTCTACAATCTGAATGTGGAGCTGAACTGGAGACTCAGACCTGGCAACTGGAGACTCAGACCAGGCAACTGGAGACTCAGACCAGGCAACGTTTTTCCATCTTCTGTTGTCCAGTTTTGGTGAGGTGAATTGCAGCCTCAGCTTCCTGTTTTTAGCTGACAAGACTGGTGCGGTCTTCTGCTGCTGCAGCCCATCTGCTTAAAGGTTGGACTTGTGTGTTCAGAGATGCTATTCTGCAAACCTTGGTTGGAACCAGTGCTTATTTGAGTTTCTATTGTCTCCAATCAGTCTGTCCATTCTCCTCTGACTGCTGAAATCAACAACCTAAAGATGGTTGTGGGTAAAAATCCCAGATCAGCAGTTTCTGAAATATTCAGACCAACAACCATGAAAAGTTTAGTCACTTAAATCCCCTTTCCTCCTCATTCTGATGCTCAGTTTGAACTTCATCAAGTTGTCTTGATCATGCCTACATGTCACAATGTACTGAGTTGCTGTCATGTGATTGACTGATTAGATATTTGTGTTAACAGCCAACTAAACAGTTGTACCTAATAAAGTGGCCAGTGAGAGTATGTTGCTAATGATGGCTTTTACTAAAATAAACAACTGTATCAAGATATCCTCTTCCTTGATTCCCGGATGATGGCCACCGCCCTGTGTTAGAGACCCAGCATGAGTTGTGTTGGTAGGAAATCATGCTGGGTGACACAAAAATGACCAGAAATTAATGTATGTTTCATTTCCTAATTAGTTTTCACCTTTTGCTGTGAGATCAGGCTGAAAATAAACATTTTGCATAAAATAGACCTGTATAATAAATTAAAAATATCCCTTTTAAAGATGAGCATTAGCAAACATTTCATAGAAATATTTATTTATTTGAAGTATTTATTTGACACAGACCAAAATGCCATTCAAGGGTAGATTGTTTGTCTATTTGCTTATGGAAATTTTTGTCATTATCTTATAATAAACCAAATTTATTGGCACATTATGTGTAATCTGTTTTTGGCTTGTAAGTATGCATTATTACTGTTTGTCTTTGCCAACAATAATATATCTTCTTAAAATGAAATGGATTCTTTTTTAGTGAATGAAAAAATATATATTTCAGGTGCAATTTGTGTGTAGCTCTGAAATGTAAATATCATTTAAAATCCTCCCACAGGACCTGTTTCTGATTCTCTATCTGGCATCATGTTTTGCCACTTCAGAGTAATTTAGGCAAAGAATATGATGCTTTTCTGATTAGTGTTAACAACATTTCAGCTGACAACAGCGTGGGAGTTAAAAATAAATAGCTGTTAGTTCACAACTAAACAGTGTGACTGGACTATTCCTGGGGGATTCATTGAGTGTGTATGTGAATGTTGTTGTGCATTTAAATCAAGTTTAGTGTCACTACTAGTATTTAACAGAGAATTTAATAGAAGATAGACACACTCTAAATGGCAGCATGTGCACAGAGGTGTAAGTGTGTGTGTGCTCTCACTCAGGTTATGGCCATGCAGCACCCAGCACCGACTCAGGGAAAGTGTTCTGCATGTTCTACGCCTTGCTGGGCATCCCGCTCACCTTGGTCATGTTCCAGAGTCTAGGTGAGCGGATCAACACGTTCGTCAGATACCTGCTGCACCAAGCCAAGAAGTGCCTGGGGATGCATCAGACTGAGGTCTCCATGGCAAACATGGTGACGGTGGGTTTCTTTTCATGCATGAGCACCCTGTGCGTGGGGGCTGTGGCGTTCTCCCACTGCGAAGGATGGAGCTTCCTACACGCCTTCTACTACTGTTTTATTACACTCACCACCATTGGCTTTGGAGATTATGTGGCTCTGCAAAAGGATGATGCCTTGCAGAATGACCCCCGGTATGTTGCTTTTTGCTTTGTTTATATCCTCATGGGCCTGACGGTGATCGGAGCGTTCCTCAACCTGGTTGTGCTTCGCTTTTTGACCATGAACACTGAGGATGAGCGGCGGGATGCCAAGCAGAAGGCCTTGTTGTCTGTCAGTAAGCCTAGAGGGGAGGTGGCTCATCTATTACCGCTGTCAACCTCAACTTCTATCACACCTGTAGCAAATGACACCATGAAGGCTAAAGATTCAAAAGGTGCCTACACTGAGGTGCTGCATTTCCAAACTATATGTTCATGCTTGTGGTACAGGAGCAAGGAGAAACTGCAGGGCTCCATACCTAGCATGATCCCTCAGGAGCTGACATTTTCTGATGCCTACATGCAGCAGAACAGTAACTGTCCTCACTACGTGGAGCCTGGATCAACAGGTTGCGTTTGCAGTCCACGTCAGTGTACGAGCATTAGCTCCATAACAACAGGCCTACACATTCTCTCTCCATTCAGGGTGTTTAAGAGACGCAGCTCTGTCTAAGTCTTTCGCTACAGTAGCTCTTAGTGCAGCCAATCCAACACTGCCAAGAGGACAACAGCAAAGACATGGCTGCAAGTAGATATTTGTGGTGCTATAATCCCAGTATTCCAACAGTAGAATGCGCAAAAGGAAAAAGCACATACAGCACTGTAAACAACAAAGTCTTACTCAAATATTTAATTGAGAAAGAACAGCCTGGTATGTTTTTATTTTCGGCTTCCTGTGTGCTTAGAGAAGTCAGGTTGGTACAATGTCATGTGGGTCATGCTGCAGTGTATGTGGTGGACAGTGTACACATTTTGGAAGTAAAAAAAAACCCAGAACAGGTGCTGAGCAGGTGAAGTCTCCTGAGCAATGACACGGTAAAATGACAAGATGAAACGAGGAAGTACAGAGTTGTACTTCCAGCTTTGTTCCTGCATCATGAATATGTCTTTATTTTATTTCTTTTTTATTTAATGTTTTTTTTTCATCCCAGTTGTTGTAACTGGCCTCTTTATGTTGTCTTCAAAACTCATTTAAACAAGTCATGATTGTGGGAGCTGCAGTAGAGCTGACGCATACCAATAACTTCATATGACTCACATGTGTAGCTGTCCTTGTTATTGTGACTTCAAGTCCTCAACATTACCGGTGCCTCAGCCACAAACACTACATTATGTAATGTGACAAGTGGATACTCAAAACAAAAAATAAAGCCAACTGTAAAACTATATAAGCAAATAATCACAAGTTGACATTCACCAGCACTGAGAAAAGCACAATTAACTGGGTCTGTGGTGCATCACTTAAAGCACTGCTATCAAAAAATAAAAAATAAAAAAAAGACGGTTGAGATAAACCAACAACTCTAAACTCAACATGATGAGCTTTACCAACTTTTTATTTACTACACAGATGATTTCAGGTGTTTTTCTGTTAGTTTATCCACATTTGGTTGGGGATTATTAACTCTTTGTTTAAGCAATACTGAGTCAAAACATCAGAGCAGACACAGGTCTACTCCTGTGCTTTCCAAAAGAGCTGGTTTACACAATCCTACCTAGTACTGTATGTGGCACAGTTACTGCACTATCAAAGGATCTGTTCAACATTTTCAGCTAGTACTGTCATGCCAAAGTTTATATGAGCATATCAGCTCTTATGTCTGCAAATTTATCATGAAATGTAGCTTGTATGTGATTTTTTGGCTGCTCATTGGCTTTGTGAGACTTAGATTAAAATATAAATAAACCCCAATCAGCAATAGAAACAACCAGTGCGAGTGTGTCAAAAGTTTAAAGAACCTCCCTACAAACACCTTTTAGACTTACTAATTAGCACATTGATCATTTGTGTAAAAAGCACAAAAATGTGAAAACTCAGTAGTGAAAGATTAAAGAAATAATCATTACACTGGTTACATCACTAGTGTGTGGTTGTTTTACAAATGAAATAAACAACATATAACCTGTTAACTGTTGAGCTTTAGAAATTGCGTCAGGTCCACTTTGTTATTTTTCAATAGTCAAGCTTCTCTCTGACTCATGCGTTCACTTTTCTTCTTTGCTCTCATTTGTAAATGGTTTGGGTTTGGAAATCCACGGTTAGGGCCACAATGATGTACAGGCATAGGGTTAACATGTTTTATTATTTAGGTCACGGTTGCTATCATGCCACATGGAAACTGGCATACTCAACAACCTTTTCACCATTATGACATTTGGAGCAACAAACCCTTCTTCAGGCTGTTAGTTTCTATGATGTGTCAACATACATTGATACATACAAACCTCAGATTTATAGCATTAAATCTTAACCCTCCTGTTGTCTTCAGGTCAAAAATGACCTAAAAGTGTGTTTAACTGCAGAAAAAAAAACCTTTACTGTTGCTTCCTCAAGTAGAAATTGAATAGTTGTTATTCCTAAAGTGACTTTAGAAAAAGGGAAAATTTGCTTTAATTCATATTTTTCTCGTGCAGGTGTACCATCACCTTTCCACAACCTCATACACAACTTTCTGAGATCAAAATACAACCATTATGGTGTTGTTTAATAACACGTCTGCATCCAGTCTCTAATCTGCTGCTGATGACAGAAGCTTTCTGACAGAATATGTCCAGCAAGCAGCAAAATATGAAATATTTCACAAGATCTTGGTGGTCTGTGTTTTATAATCCTATGATGGATACATGGGAAAACCAACCAGAGGAGGCCCAGAGAAGAATCAAGGGATGCAATTTGTGTCACATGACAATTTCCTCACCTCTCATGAAGTCAGACACCAATTCTATTTGGGGTAGATTGCAATGGCTGTCACATTTAGAAAGAACAAGCCTGAGCTTCCACTGGTGCAGCTTGCACTGAAAGGGAACCCTCTCATCAAAGTTTCCCTTTACCCCCACCAACATCCCACGTTTCTTACATCTCAAAGAAACACATTAGTTCCTGCATTCAGAAAAGAGAGCATCTCTCCTGCACCATCATTGGAAGGGTCTTCACTAAATTGAATGCAAAACTACTTTTTCCACATTTGTAGTACGTTTTTTGCTGTTTGCAGGAATCATCAGCCTTGGTCCTCGAGGTCCACTGTCCTGCTGGGTAGTAGATGTTTCCCTGCTGCAGTTTTCAGCATCTAAAACTTAGAGAACAGTGAGCCTCCAGGACCAGGGTTGGTGATCCCTGGGCTGTACATCTCTTGGAAAAAAAAAAAAAAAAGATGAATTATAAGTTGTATCTTCTTGCAAAATAGATTCAGCATTTAATATTAAATTAAACTGATTTATTTTAGATTATTAGAGAGGACTTGTCATTTTTTTCCCAGAGGACAAAAGGTGTATACAGAATGTAAAGACAGCAGGAAGGTTTGTAAGCAAAGCAACACCAAAGTTCAGAATTTTGCATCAAGAGCCCTTATACACTATATAAATAAAAACAAATAGAAAAGTCTTTGTAATTTGTCCACCACAAAAGATTTTAATTATAAAAACTGTTAGAGATAATAATTAGAACAGGCGTACTGTTTAGATACTGGACTATTGTCTGATTGATGCTACAAAGTGCAGCTTGATGTTAAAATTTTATTTCATCATGTTTATTTTTATCATGTTACTGAATATTTCTTGGTTTTATGTCTTTTCACTTATATCACATGTCATAATTGGTTGTTAGAACTTGAGATGATGGATCAGAACATAAAGATTAACAATCATGAAGGGCTTTAAACTTCACAATTAATACATTTTTATGTGTGTGAATTGATCCATTATTTTCTAGTTTGATTAATTATCATCCAGTACACATTACAGTGAATTATTAGATTAACAAATCTTCCTCTCTGATGCAACCATGGCTTATAACATTATAGTTTTGGACAAACAATCAGACAAATAAACTGATTACATGTTTTGTGGCTAGCTTGGGCTAATTTCTAGCCTGGTGAATAAAGAAACTCCTTAGGATTAGAGTCTTAGATGGATCGTCGTCACAATTAATATCCATCAGAGCCAGTGTGCGAACCATACTGTGGGCTTTGTCGGCAAGGAAGATTACAATGCCAACTGATATTATAGCTTTCCCACAGAACATAGGCGTACCAATACATAATAGTTAACAACTCTCATGCAACAATAATGCATAACAGATGCAATTGTCCCTTTCTCTTTTTGCAAAGACCACCTTACCTCACCTTTTCCAAAAGAAAAAGAGTTTTTGCATCTCTGCATCTGGTGCAACCAAGGATCCCATCCTTGTCGGCCATGGGCAGCAATCCTTACATTCTCTCTATTGCTGACTGCTCCAGCCAGCAGCAGCGCTGGCAGCAACCTTGACCGTCATCCCTGCCCCTTCTCCGGCAGGTAACAGAAGAGCTGGGTGGTCCAGCGTGATACTCGCTAGCCTCTTCCTCTGTTGTGTTAACATTATTGTCAAACTCCCCTCCAGCTTCTTTTGACTTGTCTACTGTATGAGATGTAGATGCTACATCCAGGTAGCCTTTTTTTTTTTACATTGTGTATAGTTATTAGCAGAGACTGCATGTATTTAAATTAGGCCTACAAGAAGTTTAACTTGCAGCGCCGCCACGCTTCAGTGGTCACAATAATCATAGCATCCAGAGTCATACTTTAGGCTAGATCGCCATACATTTTATTGTCCCCCAAAATTTCATAAATCATGTTTCTAGGGGAGCTCATGTATCATTAAGGGGAGCTATAGCTCCCCCAGCTTCCTTGTAGTTTGCACCCTGATCAAAGCTCCACTTTTTGATTGTGGGCTTTTTTTTTTTTTTTTTTTTTTTGTGACAAACCTCTAAGAACTGAATGACTAACCAAAAAAAAAAATCAGCTCTTCAGATATGAGGCATTCAAAACTGTGTGACTCACATCTGGATGAAACATGCAAACTATTCTAGTAGCAGCGTGACAGACTTGAAGGGGGGAGCGGGGCAAGGTTGCCATGTTGGTACAATGGATAATAAACTGGTTGTCAGTCACAGATAATCATAAACTAAGTCTGAGTGATTGGTGGAAAAAGCAAAAATCCCCTTTCAGATCTGACTATGTTTGGGTGCTTTGTGTTGTACTTTTCTCACTTTTATTTATTCCTACCGCTACAACAGTTTTAATCTTTTTTGGTTGTTTTATTTAAAACTCAGTTTCTTACTCCTTTTTAAATTAAAACAAAGAGATGCTGACTGAGTCATTGAGAAGTTAAACAATTGTGAAGCTAAAAAGCGTAAGGCTGAAACCAACACTTGTTTTTATTATTGATTTATTTGCAAAACCAGTTGTTTGTTTATAAACAGTCAATAACAACACAAATATGTTAAGTTACAATGCATTATAATAAGAATTAAATCTATCAGAAAATATCTGGAAGGCAGGGGCTATAAAGATTAATTGCTTATCAAAATTGTGCCTCAATCAGCAAATTGAATTGCCCATTTGTTTTACACAAATTTCATATTTTCTTGGCCAGAGGGGATCTTTTCTTTTCAACAGCAAGAGTTGTTCACCTGTTTTCTCTGATTATTAGGAGCCAATCTTGGGAGTGTAGGAAATCACTCTCTGAGGCTATGAGGGAGCTCTAGTAAATGAGCAACAATATTTTTATTCCAGTATCTAGAAATAAACTGATCATCACAAACAGATGATCTTAACATGTGTCTGTGGGTGGATTTTTTCTTTTTTCCTTTTAACTTATTGGCATTTATTTTTTGCTTCGTGGGTGAAATCCTGCTCATGTAACACATAAAAACAGGTGCAAACATTACATGCAAATGCTTGCCGGGTGTTTTAGAAACTGCTCTCATGTAGAGAAATGGAGCTGCTGTGCTGGGTGGAAAAAATAAAACATTTTGGCTGAGCAGTGGTCTATTGTACATGTTATGTGAGAATTGTTAGCTATAAATAAGAACTACGTCATGTTGCACCAACATGTTTCTCCAAGAGCTTGCATGGAGTGGACTATCTAATAGAAGACAAAAAATTGTTCTCAACACTCAAGAATTACTTGAAAATTTCTTGCCACGAGATGCAGTTGAGACAATGAATTTATCTTAAAGCCTACACATCACATCTGTGAATAACATTGTATTGTTTATGATGAAATATATTATTATTTTATCCAATAAATTACTGCTTTTGCTTTTAAATGTTGCTCATTTGGATGCCATTACCATACAGTCACATAATGAATCGTAACAAAAAGGTTTCTTTTATGATTATTATATATTTCTGAGCATGATATACATCCCGCCAGCTGTAATCGTGTGATTTTAACATCCCCTCTATTTGTCAACACATGCTTTTTTGGGGGGGGAGTCTGCTGAATGTATAGAAATGACCATTTGGACCAGATGGTTTCACCCTTGGAATTCTGACTGAGGTCCAGTTCCGGACAACATACAGCAGGTTAGTCACGAGCAAAAGTGTGACAGTGTTATCATTACGTAATATCTTGTCGCAGTATGTATTTGTTTTATGTCAAACTATTTAGAGCAGGACTACTCAGTTCAGTCCTATACTGAGTAAACCTGCAGGTTTTCAATGTGTCCTTGCTCCAACATACCTGACTCAAATTAAATGGCTCTAACAGCCTATCAAGTTCTGCGTTCTGTGTCGAAGCAGGGAAACATCTACTTGCAGGAATGCCGCTCTTTATTGGTGAAGTTTCAGATCCCTGACTTATAGTATTTCCACAAAGATAATGTTTTGAGTTATCTTTGTTTAATGACTTATCTGTGCACAATTTATTCATTTTCAGTAAGTTTAAGGGGTTTTCTTTTAAAATGTTTTGCTCCTCCAGTCCACAACTCTCCACAAATATCTTCTTTTGGAGCCTTTTCTTTGTGAGCCATCCCTAGTTTCAATGTGAACATCATCTCGTTGAAAGGTTCTGTAATGAAACACTTTTATTTGTTTAGGCAGGATCGGAGGAGGTCGGTAAATAATGAAAACAACAGACAGTTCT
>JBAMHW010000022.1:21494204-21513527 GCA_037177495.1 Rhadinocentrus ornatus | reverse complement strand
CAATTATTTTGGTACACTTAGCAGCTGCATAGCTTGTTTTCTCAACCTTCGCAGAAACCAAGAAGTTTTATACTTCAGGTTCTCTTAAAGTTGCCGTTCAACCACCAGACACTCAGAAGGCATCATATTTGACTTTGATACGAGGCAGAATTTAGGATCAATGGCAGCAAGATGCACAGTCCTGCAGGTAAAGCAACCCCAAGTCATACGTCTGTTATGGTGTACAGCTACAATGTTCTTCTGTAAACTCTGCATATTGTTCTTATGGAATAACTCAAAGGTTGATGCATCTTACCAGAGCATACTATTCCAAAAGGGGATTTTTGCTTATATGTTAACTGGTAAACAGTAGTTTTGGTCCAAAGTTCTTTTCTTTCTTACTTTATTCGTGCAACCTTTTGGGATTACAAGCAGTGAATTTTATTTTTCACATTATTTAGATGCCTTTTTAATCCTTTTGCAAGACTAATAAACACCAACAACTTTCTCTAATAGCCGTAGGTCACATTTTAACAAAGAAAGAGTGCTACAAAGAAAACTGTACGTCAGAAATTTAAATAAGAGGATTTCCATAAGAGGTGTTGTCACCTGAAGGAGTTTTAGTCATGGTTGACTACTGGTTTTCAAGAATTTGAAAGAATGGTAGATATAAAGGTGCAGTAATGTGTGAAATCCCAACTACGTGTTTAAATCTTACGTTTTCATACCAAGTAGATTATTTTGCATGACATTCCCTTGTTAAAAACAAATGTCTTAAAGTCAAAGGAGGAAAGTGCATCAACAAATTAAATGACAAAGTTGTTTGTGGGAAAATGAAAACATTTTAATTCCTATTAACACTAAAGGAACTAAATGTAAGAACAAGATTATCACATCAAAGTGTCAGTCGTTAAGGGCAATTAGGAATTTTATCTCATTATTAAAATTTGCTTGCCACTGCAACATCAAACCAGATTGAGTGACCTGGCCCTGTGCCTGTGAATCTGCCTGCAGCCATTAGACATTCAGCACAGAGAGGCAACAGAAGGAGCATCCATTCGACAAATCCCTGTATTGACCCCCCATAGCTGGAGCATCTGCTGTTTTCTACTTTGGCCACAGACCTGAGTATCTATGTCAAAGACAAAAATAGTTCAACTGAGAAGGTCAGCTATGACATTACATCATCTATCTTATTTTTATTTTGGAGAAAACTCTGGGTAGGTTACACTTAGGATTTTTCTCACATATCAATAACTCTTATTTAACTCTTATTGTGGACTCATCAGACCACAAGACCTTCTTCCATTGCTCCACAGTTCAATCTTTATGCTCCCTAGCTAATTGAAGCCGTTTTCTCTGGTTAGCCTAACTGATGAGCGGTTTTCTTATGGCTACACAGATGTTTGGTTCCAATCCCTTAAGTTTTCTGCATATTGTGCTCTTGGAAATGTTCTTACTTTTACTATTAAAGATAACCTTGAGTTCTACTGGTGTTTTTCTTCTATTTGTTTTCACCAAACACTTCAATGACCATCAATCACCATCATTCAGGAATGTGTGTGTTGTAGCAGGGAGATGTGGAAAACCTGCAGGACTGTGGCACTTGTGGGACCAAAATGAGGAGCCCTGCTTTAGATGTTTTCTCTGCAAGGTACATGCCAATGACTTTACCCTTTATAAACAGACATCTTTTCCACGACCAGAAGATTAGCATTTCTACATGGTTATCTGCAAGATGAGCAGCTACTGATAGCATCAGTTTTGGTTAAATAACTTGTTGCCAGCTGAAAGATAATTGCCCATGCAGTAATTATGGCTCGTTCCTTTTTGCTTAGTAAAATTCAGGTGGCGACACAATTTTAAGTGTCGCCTACATTAAAACTTTAATTTACAAATGATAGAGATAGCCTTCCATAGTAATAAGACTAAGAATCTGAGTGAAAGCCAAAACTGTGGTCCGTGAATTGGAGCTAAAAGATTACATAACTCGTGTAACGAAATAACCTGCGCAGCATGCTGTTGTTGTCTGAGCGTCCATGAACGTTACATGTAGGAGCTGCTGCCCCTTTAAAAAACAGTTCAACATTCAAAGAAAGTCTGCCATGCTCCAAAATGGACCTGAGGGAGCTGACTGCGAACGCCTTGTCCCAGAATAAGACAGCGGCCCTTCTGATCGGCGGAGCCGGAGCTGCGCTCCTGGGACTCGGTCTTGGATATAAATACATATGGAGGCCAGAAAAAGTCGTCCGTGTGGGTGTAGTGTCGCAGCTTGTCATTTACCCCCTCAAGTCTGGTAAAGCGGTGTCGGTGGCGCTTGCAGAATGCCAGAAAATGGGATTGAAGTTCGGAGAGCTGCAGGATCGGTGAGTATTGCGCAGAAAGTTTTCCAACTCTCCCTCTGTCATTCATGGCCCGTTCAGACATGAGCATAGTAATTTGAGTTGCTGAAACAGTTGCACAAGCATTACAAACTCCAAGTTCTACTCGTAAATAAAATACAGCTCACAATTTTTAAATTGTCCAGTTAAGTCCAAACCTGCACAGCTGTTTGCAGTTGTCCCAGATTAGACCTTTTCATGTTTATGCTTGTTAAACGAGACTTTGCAGACTACTAATAGCTCTTTGATTTCACACAATTCAGCATCCTTTATTGTAGATTACATTCAGTGGGCTTGAAAGGCATATTTATTTAGGCAGAAGTGCAAACAAGCTGGAAACTCATTTAGCCCAAACCTTAAACATGTGAATTAAAACATCAGAAAAATGTTAAAGAAATCTGTATATTTTTATAATGCTTGAGCTGGTCCAAGTGTTAAATCAAACATTTTGCAGTCCAGACTTTTTTTTAAAGCAGAGAACAAAAATAAAATCTGATGTAAAATCTGAATTTCTGCACATGTCCCCAGCCGTATCCAAGGCAACTAGTGGTTCCCCCATGTTTGCTTTTCTTCTTTCCTGTAACTCAAGGCTGTCAAGGGTTCAGAGTGCAGGTTTGTTGTCCAAACTTAGACAGATATACTGATTATGCAGGTTGGAAAATTCCACATTTTGTGTGTGTTGTGTTTGCAGACACTGGCTGGTGGTGACTGAGGATGGGCACATGGTGACAGGCAGACAGCAGCCCCGTCTGGTGTTGGTGTCTCTGACCTGCGAGGGAGGCCATGTTTGTTTGAACGGACCAAACATGGAGGAGCTGAAGTTCCCCATCAAACAACCCAACAACCCGATCCTCAACTGCAGGTTTGTCTATTGCTGTCCTTTTAATCCACACAATTTTCTACTGAATGTCTAAAGATAATTTCTCCCCAAAACTTTTTCTTCCATTCAACATGTTGAATGCAGTTTTTAAGAGCAATAAGGTTTGTATCCCTATAGTTACTAATTCATTTACACAGTGTGCGTGTGTGTGTGTGTGTGTGTGTGCGCATATTTTTGTAACTTGGATTTTGAAATTTAGCTCAAGAGGCGCTTACTGTTAATGGTTTGTCCACTCAGCAGCCACTTTACTAGGTTCACCTGTTTAATCGCTTTTTAAAACAAAAAGCTAATCAGCCAAGCACGACTTGCAACGTTGTTGGTCTGTTTCAGTAACTACAGATCTACTGGGATTTTCCCATGCAACCATCTCTGGGGTTTGCAGAGAATGGTCTGAAAAAGAGAAAATATCCAGTGAGTGTCTAGACCAAAATGTCTTGGTGATGTCAGAGGAGAATGGGCAGACTGGTTGGAGATGTCAGATAGGTAACAATAACTCCGGTAACCACTGGTTCCAACCAAGGTTTTAATAGCATCTCTGAACACACAACACTTCCAAACTTGAAGCAGATGGGCTACACCAGCAGAAGACCAGACCGGGTCTCTCCTGTTAACTAAGAACAGGAAACCGAGGCTACATAGACTTATCGATACTGGACAACAGAAAATGGAGAATCATTGCCTGGCCCGACGAGTCTCCATTTCAGCTCCACATTCAGATGGTAGGCTCAGAATTTGGTGGAAACATCGAAGCATGAATCCATCTAGCCTTGGATCAACAGTTCAGGCTGCTGCCGGTGGTGTGATGATGTGGGGAATATTTTCTTGGCACACCACTTACTGAGCATAATCACCACAGCCTACCTGAGTATTGTTGCTGACCATGTCCATCCCTTTATATGACCACAGTGTAGCATCTTCTGATGCTGCTTCCAGCAGGATGATGCACCATGTCACAAAGCTCAAATCATCTCCACCTGCTTTCTTGAACATGACAATGAGTTCACTGGACTCCAACGGCCTCCACAGTCACCAGATCTCCAGTAGAGCAGCTTTGGGAAGTTGTGGAACGGGAGGATCTCATCATGGATGCAGCCGACAAACCTGCAGCAACTGTTTGATGCTGTCATGTCAATATGGAGCAAAATCTCTGAATGTTTCCACCACCTTGGAGCTGACAAGACTCCAAGAATTAAGACATTTCTTGTCCAACTCGTTACTAGCTAGGTGTTCCTAATAAAGTGGCCTAAGTGTATAAAGCCTTTACAATTTACGTTGTATGTATATGTACCCTAGATGTGTATGCTACACCTTTAGAATTAATTGCTGCTGTAAAAAGTTTAAATAATCAGATAAATGGTAGAATTATTTGTAATATTTCTCATATTTTTTGTGGGGTTTTTTATACATAAAAATTGTCTCTTAATATTTGTTGTCTTTCCAAATGTCCACGAATCATAGTAAAAGAGTCAACCTCCTCCGTATTAAAATGTGGAACCACTGTTTGTGAAGAATTTTCTGTTCTTTGTGGTATTTATTTCTCTTCTAACTCGGTTTTCAGACTTGCAGCATGTTTTTGTTTTACAGAGTCTTCAGTGCTGACATTCAGGGCAGAGATTGTGGTGACGAAGCATCTCAGTGGTTCACCCGTTATCTCGAGGAAGAGAAAACCTTTCGTTTGGTCTACTTCGAACCACAGATGAGGGCCAGGAGGTCAGCTGATGTTGAGCCTCTTTTCCCCAAAAATGAGGTAGTTAATTTGTGTGTCTACCTCCTGTCTTGCTTTTTGTTCTGCTTTACGTCTCCCCAGTGATTGTGTGACTATCCTGATGTGTTTAAAATGTTTATGCAGCAAGTGGCATACCCAGATGTAGGGCCAGTGATGCTGCTCTCCGAAGCTTCGGTTAAGGATCTAAGCAGCAAGTTGGAGAAGGGTGTCAAGGTGGAGCAATTCCGTCCAAGTATTGTGATAAGCGATTGTGAACCATTCAGTGAGGTGTGTCATTTAACCTTTTTCAACAAAACAAATACTCCTCAAATAAAAATAACAAGTACAAAAGGTCTTAAAATAGCAGATGCAATGTGTCTGTAAACTACAAGCCTGGAAGTTTTTGTTTAATTTCTCCTTCCCGCCCAGAAATATGATCATTCGGTTCTTTACCTCTGACTAATGCCTCGCCCTTTTCAGTGTGAACTAAATTTATCTCCAACTGCTTTGCTTTTCCAGGATTCATGGGAAGAGCTCCAGATTGGCAGCGTGCGACTGCAGCGTGTAATGTCATGTGGAAGGTAACACAGCTGACGCTTTACACAGATTTTAATGAGGGAGAGAATCACTTAATTTACCAACAACAGTGAATTCAAAGCAGCTGCCAGGCTTGATTTCTGGGACACAATGGAAATGTTCGCATCTTTCCTGAACAAACTCATCTCTAATTTTTGTTGGCAGATGTATTTTCACCACAGTTGACCCAGAGACAGGTGTGATCAGCAGAAAAGAGCCATTGGAAACACTTAAAAGGTAACATTTTAACTTCAGGGAAGCTTATTTTTATGAATTTAGTGGTAAATGCATAAAAAAAAAGGTCATTGCAGACTGGAAACTTAAACTAAAGATGCATTAATGACCAAAATAAAATTTTTCTGTTGAAATTTTTATCAAAATGAATCTGGAATAACCATCTTGCCTTTCTTCCCTCTTTCATTCATTGACTGTACATAAAGAAAAGCAGCTTGACAGCTAGCAATTAGCAGCAAAATAGGTCATATACCCCATCGCACAATACAAGCTGGTGAGTTTAAATGAGCTAAACTGAGAAAAAAAAAAATTAATGTTCGGCTAAAATAAATACGGTTCTTGCCACATTATATTTATAGCTTTAAAAGGGATGTGTGTACATAACAGAGCTGCTCTAAACCAAGTAGTTGTAGAGGGACCTGCAGACCGCTTCATGAACCACGTGATTTACCATCATTTTCAGAAGCTTCTGGAGGACTTGAATCAGTGTTTGTTTTTCAAAAAACACTTCTACAGTGGTTGCAGGTTTTCATTCACTTGGTAAGAAATGTTTCACCACCGAGCAGATGTAAGGACTCTGAAAGTCTCAAGGACTGGGGAACTCCCTGAAAGATGAGGAACCTGCATGGGTTTTTCTTTTTGTTTTGTTTTTCTTTCGGTTACATAAGTGCTGCAAATAGCAGTAAAGAAGTGATGTAATGGCTGGCCGGCAGGTGGCAGACAAGATAAAATCGGGGCAGAACAGACCAGTCATGTCCCTGACTGGCTTTATCATTTTCCTGACATGGATTTTCCCATCTGGGATTAAATTAGAAATACCACACTGCAGGATAAAGAAGGCATTTGTATTAAAAAGAAAAAATGAAGCGGAGTATTAAAAATATGGTTTAAAAAACTATAAATACATTTATTTTTGGCACAAAAACAGATTTTTTAGTTTAAAATAGTAAAATTGTGTTTTAGCATTGGTTCTGTTTGGAGAGGCTTGATAACTTCTACTGTTGGTTCTTCTTTGGGATAAATTGAGGCAGCAAGATAAGAGTTCCAGCCCCCGGGCAAGCGGTTGGTCTGTTCTCTGAAGACCTGGCGGTAGCAAAGCTTCCGCAAGACCTCGCTTCATTTTCAGAGAGCCAGGGTTTCCCCAAATACCCCACATTCCACTTCCATGCTAGGAAAGTATAAAAGCAACTACAATCTGCTGCAGCGCCTGTACATGTGCATGTACATAAAAGAAAAAGTGAATCTTCCTCCTGTAATTTCAAGAATAAGTTTTTGGTGGCCTGAAAGCATCAAATATCTCTAGAAAAAGACTAAACCAAATCAAACACTGACTGATTTTCTTTTTTTTAATATTTTTATGTAGAACCACCAAAGCTTTTTCCTAAATGTTTGAAAGGTGAAGGTGAGGATCAGAGGCTGCAAGAGTACTTAGTCTTTACTGAAGTAGATGAATGTCCACCTTTTTGATCGAGGGGAATAAAACTGCTTTAAGTAAAGAATTGATTAAACTTCTTTGCTTAAGTTCAAGTTCTGTATTGACACAGTTGTCTGTGTGTGCAATGTATGAATATTAAGATAAATTAATGTTTTGTTTAGTTCTAAAGTCGGAGTTGAGTCAGTCTGATGTCTCCTTGTGAAAACTCTTCCACAGCTATCGCCTGTGCAAGCCATCTGACCGGCACGTCTACAAAAAGGCTCCACTGTTTGGACAATTGCACTTGGTGAAGAAGACCGGGATCCTTCAGGTCGGCGACGATGTTTACAAGATCAGCCGCTGATGGAGGGAGTTGGTGGAGAAACATGATTCAGCAGAGGTCGGACATCACGGAGCAACTCCACGCAAAAGACTGCTCTAATATACATGAAATGTATAATGAACGCAAAAATTAAAGCACTAAAGTTGCAATGATAACAAAAAAATACTAATTAAAATCATAGTTTTTTGTTTTGTCATTCCACTGTATTCTGTACATCATTACCACTAATGAACTCTAAATTAAACCTTAACGTGCAAATTAAGGTTTCTGGTTCTTTATTTCTGAAGGTAAAAGCTGCTGCAGACTTGGTGAAGTAATATAACACCACAGAATAAGGAGGTACTGTTGGGCCAGTCCAATGTGTTGGCAAAAATGCCACTTTAATGTATTCATTGTCTGTTTTGTTTAGTTGCATGAGCATAGAAAAACCAATACACTGAAATTCATAAATGTTGATGTGGATCTTGATCATTTTATGGTCTGCAATACTTAGTCGGAGAAATTCCAGTTGCAGCTTGTAGAAATATGTAAAAGTGTAGCTATAAAATAGATAATTGTGTATACATACAGGTATATTGTGCTAGAATTTAAGTGGTGAAAGAAGCTGTTGAATTTAGATACAAATACAAATGATTTCTACAAAATGGGATTTGGTGTTGGTCCTGGTTGGGGGAGGATATGCTCTTCTCTCCTTCCAGCTTCCATTAGTTAAAATAAAGATTTTTATTATGTATTTTTTTATGTGTTTTTAAAACTTCTAAATGGCAGAGTAACACAATGAGCAATATGACTAATATTGATGGATATTTTTAGACAAATATTTTAAGATGAATATACTGTAAGTATTGTTAGGAAAATTCTTTTCCAACACCAGAACTGCAATGCTAAATCTTTAACATAAGGAAGAACCACAGAGAGTTGTTATTCAAATGTATACAGGAGTGTATGCACCATACAAGTAAGATGGATACACTGAGTTGTTTCACACATTACAAGGCAGTATAAAGGGTGGTTCGTGAAGTCCTTCCCTCAAACATTACACAAGTCTCTGGTTACAGTATTTTTCCACTAATGACATGGAAAATGAGAAGCATGGGTAGGTTAGTGTCCAGTCTCCTCCTGGTACAATCGCGACCTTTCATCTCATCCACAGCTCGACCTTGGTTCCCAGCATAAACCAGCACACACATACGCAAAGAATGCTGCTGAGTAGTTTTTCTGCCTCTTAATGATTAAAATATAAAGACTGGTACAGAGTTGATTCATGTGTGTGCTGGAAGATTTGGGCTCCTCAACCTGAGATTTCTTGCAGTGCAACAAGTGTGCACATTTCTAGCGTCGGACGTCCCACTGGACTGCAACTCTGAATGTTTCTTCTTTTTTTGTTTTTTTGCCCCAGTTGTAGTTGCATGTAATGGCCAGCAGGGAGCGACATGGCTTCAACCATAACAAGAGGAGGAAGTAAGGAAAGCTTTCAGGTTAAAACAACCATTGTCCATTGTTTTGGACAGTTTAGTGTCACTTTTTGAGGTCTGTTTGACAGAAAAATAAACAGTTAATTTCACATTTCATTTATATTTTCCTTTTTCTCACAAAGTTCAGCTATCCAACACGTACGATTTGCTAAATTTAAATTACAAAACAACTTTGAGCTTGTGCCTGAAAATGGACTCAAACAGAGAGGTATAGTCCCAGCTCATCATGGCCACTCAGAGAGTTAGTGGAACAGTGTCACATTTCTCACAAAGCTGAGAGATTTCCAATCAGCTGACTTAAAGCAAGAGAACTATACTTTCATTTTAAAGTGAGAGGATCAAACATAAGCCACAAAATTATATAAATAGCTCCAAATGCCATCTGATACTGGGATTTGACTTATAAACCAGAGATTTGTGAATTAACTATTTTCAACTCACTGTCAGCTTCTGTTTAAGGGCCCACAACTGTTTACCACAACACATTTCCCCGAGCCCTGTAAAGATAATGGCAGGTGATGCTACAATGCTGACAACGAACATACATATTAAAGTTTATTGTTATGAGTTGATAAATGCTATAAAATTAACACTCAAAATCAGTCCTGTTTTTTGGTATCCTGCACTTGTTGCATGTCAGCTGCCTGCATGTCATTCAAATCTGCAAGTATCCTCTTTCCAGGAGAAGAAAATTTCACTTTGTGTCAGTATGTGTCTGGAAACTGCTTTGGTAATTAAAATGTGTAGTTTTAACACCTCACAGGGTCATCCCTGCCAACAAAACAACCTCAGGTAATGACACACAGAGCTAATGGGAGCTGTTGCACCACAGGAGAAGAGTCTCTTCCGGCCATCTGGTTGACTTTACTGCTGTAACAAAAAAGGCACTTAGAGAAAGATCTAGAAATACACTTTGATGCAATAGTGTTTAAGAAATAAATCAAACATTAGAGGGGCATTCAGCCCACAATACCAAAGGTTTGTCAAAGCTTTATATTTTAGCTCTAATTTTCTTGTTTTTCAAGTTTGATGCAAATAGATATATTTGATAAATATAATACATAATAAATTTGTGTTTTACTGTATGTTCTGCTATGACTAGGTACGACTCATTTTGTGGCATATCGTATTACTATACAGCATCATGTTATGCCATGTTAAGTTTATGCCACGTGGTTTGCTTGTCATTGTAAGTTATGCCACAATGTGATAAGAAAAGCTTTAGTTATGAGTTGACCTCTACAATGTTGTGTAACATTTTTTGAAAAGAAAAAGAAAAAAGTTTTAATCTGCATTCATTGTATAACCAGGGCTGCACAGTGATGTGGTGGCTAGCGGTTAGCACCGCAGACTCACAGCAAGAAGGTTGCTGGTTCAAGCCTCGGCTGGGAGGAGGTTCAAACCTGGAGGGCAGTGGTCCTTCTGTGTGGAGTTTGCATGTTCTCCCCGTGTATGTGTAGGTTGTCTCTGGGTATTCCGGCTTCCTCCCACCATAATAGACATGTACCCTGCCTCTTACCTTCAACTCATAATGGACAAGCGGTACAGATAATGAATGAATGTAACCTAATCTCTTACATACTCCAGCTCTACTAAAATAATTTAACAACAATAAAACATTCATGCCATTGTTAAGTAAATAATTTTGAACTATCACTTGAAAGCATAAATCCCCCTCAGCATGTTTTAATTTTCCATAATCAGGCACTTATTCAAAGGAGATAATCAGCTGAGCTGGCTTCCTGTAGAGTGTGTGAGAATTTCCATGGTTAAGACGGTATGTAGCTCTCACTCTTTGTTGTCAAGCTTTGTCATCCTATTTTTTCTCAAAGTTTACTGCAGCCTTATTCGAGACACATAAAATCCATAACATAACATGAAAATTGGCAGCAGGAAAAAAACGCTGTGTGATTTAGATTTATGCAACCTCAGTAGGCAGCACTGCACGTGGAGGTCAGCGAGGCTTGTTATTTACAGCCGCCAGTATACGAGCCACGGTCGCAGTGGTTTTAGCCATGAACAGTGCTGTGGGGCTTAATTACAGAGAGTTCTTTAAAATGCACAGACACTTTTCATGTTTATTTTTAACCCTTATATGTATGGTTTAATTAGACCGTTTTAACATCACTGAGGTTTGATATAGTTTTTTTTGTGTGTGTTTGCTGCTTATTTTGGCTTCAGATTATTTTTGCTATGTTCAAATTACAGAAGTAGCAGGAACCAGTGACTTAAGTCAAAAATAAAACATCCAACAGATACGTGCTTTATATACATACATGTCTTCTCAAGTAGAAGAAAATAATAGAATCACTGTTTTGGGCATTTCTAAAAGAAATACACAAGTTTAAACATGCTAATTAGTCTGCAGTTCAAAGAGGGTGCTAAAAGACTATAACAAGCTGTTGCACCTGGTTAAATTAAAGGGACCGTGGGCCCAATAAGAGAGCAAACAATGGAAAAGATGGACTCCTTCAAAGAGATAATTCAACACAGATGCAACAAAAGATTGTAGTTGTTCCCTGTTGGCTGTGTCTAAAATTTAAAGCCAGTACAAGGAAGGCTCTAAAGGAGGAAAGGTCCAGGCAAACGGAGGAATAAGTCAAAACATCCAAACAGAAAATTCTCAAAGATGCCTGATTAGAAAATGTAAAACTATTTTCTGTTGCAGAAAGACTGAAAGAAAAGTGATTTCCACAATCACCGCTGATATAAGTTTGTATTTCAGGTAAAGCACCAAAGGAGACGGCAGTAGATGTACACGTGTACATTTAAATTATGGATACTTTATTTCATCAGTCACACTGTTTGTAATTTTTCTTAGCATAGAGTTGTTGTTTTTTTTATTATTTATTTTTAGAAAAGACACATCAACTCAGTAACATGGTGAATCAATAAATATTTAAGGTGGAAATTGTTTACGATTGTCTGTAAGAAAGCTCCACCCTGTAAAAGTGATCTGAATAGTTGTTATAATTTAAATCAACACCTTGCAAAGGAAACCAACAAACTGAATCAAAATTTCTCTTTGATTCAGTCCCCATTATGAAGCACAAGGTCATAAATGTGGTAACAATGCTTTCATCCTACTCAGCAAAAAATCAAATAAAGCAGTTTCCAAATATGCGAATGATGCGACAGACAACAGTAATTCTTTCTCAAACAGAAATATAGAAAAAGAATATTTTGTCATAATAGAATTTTAGCCTTTTAAAGCACTTTTGCATCTTTTTCTCTGACTTCTTAATTTATCTTGTTTTGCTTTTCAGCCTCAAATTTCTCTCATAGTTTTATATGAGAGGATATAATGTTCATTTTCAGGTCTTTTTATCTTGAGTCCAGTTTTCTTTTTCTTTACTTTTCTTGTTCCATTTTAGTTTTTTGGAGTGTTTAATATTTTGCTTGAACTGTCTGTGGCTATTTTATGTACCTTTGACAGTCTTCATCATAGCTGTCTTCTTCCTCTGTGTCGCAGATTTCTTATTCACAGTTTTCTTCTTCATTTGTGCCTTGTGAACTTTCTTATTCAGCACTTTGTTTTTCTTCCATGGTGTTGGCTTATTCTTCTTCTTTGCATCCTTATTCTGTGGTTTTGTTTTCAGCTTTGCAGCAGCGGCCACCGTTGTCACGCTTGTTGCAGCAATCGTAGGTTTGACCTGGCTTCTTGTCATTGGAGGTTTGGTGGTGAGTTTGAACTTTCTTCGTGGTGGTCGTGTTGGTTTTTCATTTGTGTTCAGCACAGTCACTGAAATGGCACAGATGTCAGTAAGTACCCACATTCACAACTCAACAACCACACATGTTGTATCTTGTAAAACTGGATTGAATATTTGGCTCTGAAACTGGACCTAAATGTTTGAAATACTTGTCTATTTCTGTTTTAAATAGGTTTGATTTAAAAATGGGAAGCTGCTTTTTTTAGTTTTTATATATGACCTCAGAGGGATTATGCTGTTTGGCAAAATATATAATCATTAAAAATAGAGGGGAAAGCAGCCTAGTCTCAGAAGAAGAATAAGCCTGCTGGGACAGATTTTTTATTTTCAGACATTTTGTGTTTTAATTAATCTTAAACATTAATTTACCTGTTAGATCATATGTAGGATATAATTGTCTAATGTGCAACTTGACTGAACCAAAACATTTTTCATCAGTAAAATAACAAATTTTAGTGGCTTCACCCTGCAAAACAAGATCATTAGAAGCCAATTCCTCTTCTAATGGCCTTCGGACAAGTCTGCGCACCATAAACATCATTAAAAAATGACAGAAAAGATGAAAGAAGTGTCAAAAACTATTTAAATGTCTAATGTTATGTGGTGACTTACGTTCCCGAGGCACAAAAGGGAACTTTTTTCCCCTCACTTTAACAGGGGCTGGTTTCTGCTTGCATTTCCCTGGAGGAGCTCTCCTGCAAAAGTTGACACGTTGAAGTTTAATTTCAGAAATGTGACAAATTTTCATATTTTTGTGTTTTTTTTCTATTATTATTTTAGGGCATTTTATATAAGATTACAACATGATCTTGATCAAGTCTTGAACTACCCCTCATTCCTTTATAAATTGCTGGAAAACAGATTCAGCAATGTATCGGAACATATGCAAACAAAGTTGAAAATACAGTATTTAAGGTAAAAAACAGTGTTTGTCCAATTCTAACAAGCTTGAAGGTGTGTATTTGGTATAGCCTGCAATTTTTCTTTAATTTCTTTAAGAAAGGAATAGCTCTCAAAGGTTCTTGAAGGACTTTCCAAAGCTCTTTTGTGGATTTTTGCTGCCTTTTGTTCTCTTTTAAGATGATCCCATGCTGTTTCAGTAATATCTAGGTCTGGACTCTGGGGAGGATCCAACCCTCTATAAGACCTGTTGTCACAGATTTTCAGTCCAGTTCTTGTGTCATTATGCATATCTCAACCTTTTCTCCCTGTTTCCCTGCTGTATAGAAGCCACCCTTCCTTGGAGACCATTTCTTATGAGGTTTCTCTCATGTCCTGAGAGATGGATCTGAGAAGATTTTTTACTGTTTATCTAAAGCAGAGAGCTTTTTATGCTTGCCAGTTTTGTGCATCTCTTGTTAAGTTTCTTCACTGCAGGCCATGCTGAGTAATGCCAAGTTTTTTGCTGACAGCGCTTTAGGAAAACTAAATCTCAACTCTCTTGAAAAATTTAATCAAGACCCATTCTTACTGTGTACAGTATGTGACTTATAAAAACCATACATCAAAAATACACATGAAAAATCCTTACAATCGTTTTAACAAGAAAAAAACAACAACATACCAAAATTACACCAACAACCAAAATAACAACCAGTTTCAACAATGGATAGATATGGGTCAGAAATGCATCACAAAAACTGAAGCAGACCTGCCATTAAAACCAGAACTACTTTGCTAATAAGTCAATAAAACAACCCCTTTAAAGACTAAACAAACTAATACAAAGATTAATACAGACTGAAGGTTGCAGATGGTTTGCATTAACCTTACCTGTTGCTTTGCCTTTTGGTTTTATATTTTAAAGTCTTTAGTGACTTTAGTTGATGAGACAAGATAGTGGGATACAGTTTCCCCCCACTTTTAAGTCTAAACCTCATCATTCCCATTTTGAAACAAAAGGCTTTCCAAAAAGGGAGGAAGGTAGAAAGGTTTTATAACTGTGTATAAATATTATACAAATGAGATTAGCATTGGCATGAATGAGTTTGCACCCTCCACTATTTCTTTATTCCACCTCATAAGCCTTTTTGGTCAAGAAACAAATATGAAGAAATACATGGTCAAAGTCAATTTTTGAGCCTGTGTTGTAAAACTGGAAGGATTTGCATTGTGGAGCAACATAACTATTTCAATTTCTGTCCTTATATCAGGTTTCTTGAACAAGTGTGCTTGTGTGTATATATATATATAATTTACACCATAACGTGGGCAATATGATTCCTTTTACATTATGAAAGTAAGTAAAGGTGCTTTAATCAAGTATTGTTCACGCAGAAGTATGTTTATCTGTATTTGTCATTAATCAAACAGAACTACAAATATTCTCAGGATAATTCCCTGAACTATAATACAACATGGGATCCTAAATATATCAATTTTAATATAAATTTGCTCACATTACTCCTTATCCTCCTCATGGTAATGGTTTGGATCAGATCAGATTTAAAAAATATCTGCACAGATGTCCTCAAAGTTGAGAAGATTAATAAAGACATGCAACTGTCAGTCAATAAGGAGGATTTTAGGGATGTTCAGTGGATACAATGTGTGTCTGATACCACACCTTGATGGGTCCATGAATTTAAACACTGTTCCATGAGCTGACATAGTGCTGGGGTAAGAAGTGGCCAGAAAATACAGCTCTCCTGAAAAAGCACAATCAAATTCTCAGCAGTGTTGCATTATTATAGCCCAGACCTAAACAAAGTAAGAACCTAAGCAAATGTTACCTGCTTCGTCTTCAGCAAACGAGATGATGAACTTGTGGTGATGATTGATGAGTCCAGGAAAAGAGCAAGTTGTTGCATCACCCATACATACACTCCTCTCTTTCCAGTTTCCTGTTGTCTTATCTTCTTCTAACGCCATAATTCGTCTAAAACATTGACAGGAATAATTAATATTGTTAAAACCAGCAAACATTAGAACCTGAGTCAAGTTTTATAAATAAAAACAAAGGGAGCTGTGGGCTCATGTGGTGTGAATTCGCCAAAAAAGGTTCAACAGCTGTCAAAACAAACGAGGATGACAATAATACTTCTTCTTCCTTGCTGAAAAAGCTAACAGAAAACATTTGTTTTAAATTTTATTCGGCACAGATCTCTTACCCACTCATAAAATCTCCAAAAATGTACAGGCCGTTCAGATTGGGTGATTCACATCCTCTGTACACATATCCCCCTGTCACAGACTTCCCAACATGATGGCTATATGCAAATATAGGGAGGATGTCATCTGTTGTGGCAGAGAAAGACACGCTGGATTTAACTCAAATCTGAATCTTTTTATGCCAGAAATAACAGGTGGCGAAGGTATAAAAAAATAGACTTTGATTTTATTCATGAGGGAGCATTTAACCTGAGAATACTTACTCAAAGATGAGTTGTGGCACAGTTTAATATCATAGCACTCAAAGCCCTCTTTTGCCCTCCATCCATAGTTTCCTCCCTTCTTTATAATGTCAATCTCCTCATAGCGGTTTTGACCAACATCTCCACAGAATATTCGGCCCCTGCCGTAGCGGCTCACCGGGTCCCCGCGGTCCACAGAGCAACGCCACATGTTTCGGACCCCATACGCAAACACCTCTGGCCGAGCATCTGGATCATTGAGGAATGGATTGTCAGAGGGAATCTTGTACTGTCTCCCACTGGAGTCTCTTCCATCCACATCAATGCGGAGAACTTTTCCCAGCAGAGCACTCCTGGGAAACAAGAAGAAAACACAGTGGAGCATCTTAAATGCAATGAATCACAAACAGTTGTTGATAAAAAAATATAAAAAATCTGTTGATATACAAAGCAGATCCAATATGCAAACTAACCTCTAAAAGTGTTCACTGTAGTTGTAAACAAAGTTTACACTAAGTTATAATCAAAGAATATGATATTCTTATTATTACAGTGTTGTGGTTTTAACAGATAACCACAAATGTTAAAAAAATATCTAAAAAAAAAAAAGGATAACTTAATTTGAAAGTATTTTAGGTGCTCTATTTTAGAAGATTGCCAAACCTAGAAACTATAAATGATGTAAATCCTGCAGGTTAAGGGTAAATAGCTGAAACAATAAGCTTAATGGATGAATGAGTGGGTGAGATGGAAAATTGTGATGCAGTACAGTTTCAACCATGCAGAGTGATTGACTTAATTATTACCAAATCAATTATGGAAAGCTGAAAAACTACGGTAAATCCATTAAACTTTGACTCCTATGGAGGTTGTACTGTTGAGGCATGTTCATGGCTTGAGTTAGTTTTATTTGTCTGAAGATAATTTTGAGGTATGTTTTACAAAGCCAGGAAACTGTAAATATAAAGCTGCTCTGAGGGACCACCTTTAGTCTCAAGGAAATATCTCTTTCTTGATGAGGGTGGTCTTTTATCAAGGATGACATCTCCAACTACTGAACATACAGTATGGTGTTCCTAAGTGGAGGAAGTCCCCCCTCTGGTATGAATCAAGCTTTTTGCCTGGGCTGCTGCAATGAGATTAGGACGAGAATTGGCAAAGAAGATCCTATTTATCCATTTTTAGGTACTCTTCATTTGCTTCTTGTTAAATCCAGAATTGAATCTAAAATTCTTCAACTTGCATTTAAAGCTTTTCATGGCCAAGCTCCATTGTATCATAAAGATCTCATAGTTCCATATTTTCTCAGCAGAGCACCTCACTCTCAGACTGCAGGTTGTGGTCCCTAGAGTCTCTAAAAGTAAAAGTAGGTGGCAGGGCCTTCAGTTATGAGGACCCGCTCTGTGGAACCAGCTACCAATTTTGGGTTCAGGAAGTAGACATCCTCTTTACCATTAAGATCAGGCTTCAGATTTTCCTTTTGATGAAGCTTAGAGTAAAAGCTGGCTTGGGTGCCCTTTAGCCATCCATTTAGTTAGGCTTAGGCTGCTGGGGGACGTCCCATGATGCACTGAGCATACCCCTCCAATTTTCTCTCTTTATTCTTTATTCTCTATGTCATTATTACTGTTATTAAAATTAAATTGTGCCTCTTTTCTTTCTCAGCAGGTATTCCTGACTTAGAATTATGGTGCTTGTTACCCCTCTTTTCTGTCCTCTCCACCCCTAACTGGGGAGGACTTGGGAGAAGTTGGGACTGTTAAAAGGTTTTTTTTCCTTTCTACTGTCGCCCACCACCTCATGCATGCTCAGAATAAGGGACAGAATCAAAGGGAAGATTCAATGTAACTAGCTGGTTTCCTCAGATAGCCAATGAGTTTTTTATGAATTGTTTTATATAAATGCATTTTATTACAAATTGGACTAATGTGGATCACTAAATGGATTTGTTTTAATTGAATAATAATTGGACTATAATGAGTTTTACTGAATTAGACTGTCAGTAAATGTGCTTTGAGATTTGAGACTGCTTTGCATTGTGGAAAATCCCCACTTTCTCCAATTCTGAGCTTATAGCCGCAAAAATTTTGATATTCTACTGCCAGCCTTAATAAGCTTTCTGGATGTTCTGGGTGGCGTAGATGGCCAAAAGAGATTTGGCCTCCTCGTCGGTCCATTTGTCACTGGCTTGGTCCATTGTCGTGTTGTTGTCTGTAGCTGAAACCGCAGCGGCAACAGTGAATTTAAAAAATGCCGGGGTCACAAGAAGCGGAAGTAAATAAGCAGAACTTCGGTAAGGGGCGTAGCAACGGATGACCAAACACCTACGTCATGAGGGTTCCGATGGAACCACGAAAAGACCCTGTTTCGGAGCAGAAGCTAAAATGGCCTGGTTCCTGAAAAGGTTATAGGAACTGCAAAAGGTTCCTACAGTCAGAAAGGGGCTATTGTCCTGCATTTGGGTACTACCGCTTTTTTTCCACTCATCCACACCTCATCGCGTCATAAGATGTTTTGTGTGTGTTAAAAGATATATGAGCAATATTATCCATCAGTACAATAGCTGTTATGTTTCTCATTTGATCTGCAGAACACAAACTACAGTCTTGAAAGGGTGAAGTGAGGAGACATGGAAGACTGGAGGAATATGGGTATTTTTTTATGTGTTTTATGTGCATCACATTTCATCATAACTGCTTGGGACAGCTTAAGGGCCATTATTTTTCTACCCTAAAGGCAGAACAAAGCATTTTGTATTCTTCTAATTTGGTCTGTTTTCGGGTCAAATTAATGGACTGTTGTTGATCTGATTAGTTAAAATCATAGTCAGTGATGTTATTACAGATGACTGCAAAGTACAAGCAGAGCATATCAGTTTTCTCTGAAAACTTTCCAGACGGTGGAAGCAAACAACATGGTGCTTTGTGGTTAATGTATCAGTACTTAATATAAAAGAGAAAGCATAATTCTGTGGGAATATTCTTTTAAATCTGTTCCTCAAGTTTTCTCACACTTGAAGAAACCTGAAACCCCTTACTTGTTTTGTGCGTTGCCATACTTCCCAAATGGATCCCCAGCTTTTCCACCATCACCAGTGAAGATGTACAAATAACCATCTCGACCAAACAGCAGCTGGCCTCCGTTGTGGTTTGCAGCTGGCTCCTCAATTTCTAAAATAACCCTGAATTTGGAAAAAAATGTACAGTTTAACACAGTTGCATATATTAAAGATTATATATATTATATACCTTTGGTTTCTTTAATAGATCG
>JBAMHW010000022.1:21474220-21485025 GCA_037177495.1 Rhadinocentrus ornatus | reverse complement strand
ATTTATTTATTTATTTATTTATTTATTTATTTATTTATTTATTTATTTATTTATTTATTTATTTATTTATTTATCATGCAGAGTATGCCATATTTGCTGCCTCATACGCTCTGTTCTTATCATTCCTCTATTTTGAAGGCTAATCTATCGTCTTCCGGTTTTGTTCTAGCTAACACTGTATGATTTGACGGGTGGCTAAGGATAAGGCGATGGCGAGTCTGGCAACAAAACATATTACTATCGTAATTCTGCAGCTGATATCCCCCGCCATGGCACCTTAAATGTGTGGAGGAAGACGTGGATTCATGCTCAGCAGGTGATCGGGGACAGTCTACTTCTCTTCGCTGAGTCGAGACGCTGCCCCCCTGAAACACAGACGGCTCCGTGGACGCTAGAGTAGCCACAATGAGCTCAGAGCATCAGAGCGACAACGAGGACGCCGATGAGTCGCAGGACAGGCCCAACACCGGCACCGTCTCCGACAAAGAAGAAGACCCTGATCTCAATGAGTCGGGCGAGGAAAGTGACATCGCTCGGAGGGCTCGTCCTTCGTCTCCAGAGAGGAGCGAGGACCGCCCGGAGCCAAGTGCGGGATCTCCCGTGCAGGAAGAACAAGAGCCCTGCAGCAAACTGGCTGCCGCGTCGCAGACTGGGAGCGGCGGGAGCTCAAACACCGACAGTAGCAGGGGCGACAGCCTGTTTTCCTGGCTGCAGAGCAGGACTATAAGACGAGGACTGTTTGTTGATCCTGCTAGGGATAACTTTAGGATAATGACTAGTTTGTACTGTTCCATGAATCCGGCTGCGGAGTCAGTCAACCTGAGCACCCAGACGCATGGAGCTGTTTTTAACCTGGAGTACTCCCCGGATGGGTAAGACAAGAACACACGGTCTTACGTTTTAGGCCAAATAAATGATCTATCTTTGATATAATATTACTAGTTTCTCTAAACTAAGCCTTTACAGTCTTTAAGAAAGACACCCACAGCAGCCACATGTAAAGAGTAAGCCAGGGTTCAGGACTCATTGACTAGACAGCAGGTGTAGGAAGTAAATCCTGCAGCCAAACCAGGTCAAGCTTACCAGTCTGGGTCACATTTGTCTACATGCTCATTTGAGTGCAGGATATAACAAGTCCTTCCCGCGCAGTGAAGTGTTACTGATGCTTCAGCTTGCAGCCTGACAGGTAGTTTATGCTCTATTGTTCCCTCGCTGTCATAGTCTTCCATCTTTACCTGTGTATGCATGACCTTTAGTCCAACCAGTTGAGGCAGACGGCCACCCTTTCTCAATCTGGTTTTGCTTGTTCCTGTTAAAAGGGAATTCCTCCTCACCACTATCACCACTGCCCCATACATGCTCAGGATAGAAAGCTGAATCAAAGGAAAGATCTGTTAGTTTACTTAATTATTAGGAATTGAATGAATTATTTAGGCAATATTTCATTCTGAATTTGCTAACATGAACTCTATTATAAATTGGACTAATGTGAATCAGATAATTGTTGTTTTTTTTTATTTGATTATAACTTGCCTACAATGAATTAAATTATATTTTCAAAAGTGCCCTGAAACGACTTTCCTTAAATCAAACTGAACTGAATTAAGAGCCTTGCCTGGAGATTATCAAAGAAACGTCTACTTTTCTCCTCTTGTGTGTCGATCCTTTGATTTATGTGAGTACGTTTTCTCAGGTCTGTGTTGACGGTGGCCTGCGAGCAGACTGAGGTCCTCCTGTTTGATCCCATCTCATCCAGACACATCAAAACCCTGACGGAGGCACACGAGGACTGTGTCAACAACATTCGGTTTGTTTCTCTAAGCTTTCTCTGAGCATTTAAAATAGCAAAATGCTTCAGGCTCAAAATAGGAATATATAAATAGAAACATCCAGAATGACATCAATAGTCTTTAAATTAATTTTATCTGTTGGTTACCATTTATATTAAACTCCTGTATAAAATGCTGAGCTCTATTACGTACAACCTGTCTTTGTAGGTTTTTGGACAATCGTTTGTTTGCCACCTGCTCTGATGACACCACGATAGCATTATGGGACCTTCGTAAGCTTAACTCAAAGGTTTGCTCGTTGCACGGTCACGCCAGCTGGGTGAAGAACATCGAATACGACACCAACACTCGCCTCCTTGTCACTTCTGGCTTCGATGGCAATGTCATCACATGGGACACTAACAGGTGGGTTTACTTTTACCATGTGTAGCGTGGATGTTTTAAGGGTTAATCATGAGAAAATAATCATGTTGAAAGAAGAATCTGAAGATTGGTTCTTTGTGTTAACTGTCACATATAATTTGATCGGTTTAAGGTGGTTGAAATTAGTCAGTTTTTGCCTTGTTGGAATTAACAAGGGTATACTTATATATTTTCATTTATGCCATTAAAGCTTAGAAATAGCAATCACCCATCTCTTCATCCTTTCATCAAATAAAAAACAATAACCGCGCGTCCCTCTCCCTTTTTTTTTTTAAAAATCTGAACACTCCATGTTTTTGAGTCCTTTAAGTAACATTTTTATGCTGCTTATTTAACCAAATGATTTCTTTTTTGCAGGTTTACAGAAGACGGCTGCCCGCACAAGAAGTTCTTCCACACCCGCTACCTGATGAGGATGCGCCTGACGCCCGACTGTTCCAAGATGCTCATCTCCACTTCCTCAGGGTACCTGCTCATCCTTCACGACCTGGACCTCACCCAGTCCCTCGAGGTGGGCAGCTACCGCATGCTGCGAGCGCGGCGGACTCCCCTCAGCTCAGGTTAGAACTGGGTCTCTTTAAAATGACTTTGAATGCATTGACTCCATCTGCTTTGCTCACATTGTTGTCGGAAAGCACGGACGATTTCTGTTCATAGTTTTGCACTTTGGAAATGTCAAAGTGTTGTGAATGAATCAAATTTAGCTCAGTTTCCTGGAAACACTGTAGTTTCTTTTCCATCATGTCTGTGTTTATGTTTTTTTTCCAAGTTTCACCTTGCCATGTTAATTTACCCCATCTCTAAAGCTTTTAATTAGCTGTAGCTCCTTGTTGAAGCCCCTTTATCTCCTTGGAAATATCAAACCCTGAAAGACTGGGTCTCTGCAAGCCTTAATAATTACAACCTTTAAAATATTGGCACACAGCAGTTAGTTCCTGTGAAGATGTCCGATCTGGACCTTTTGTCTGCATTGTGAAAATCAGACTCATGCCTTGTCATGTGAACTAACCTCCGTTTACTTGGAGGTCATTAAGCTCCTTTTATGTCCCCTTCTTACTCAAAACCGTTCTAACAAAACCAGATAATGCAGTTTGAGGTCAAATCTCTTACATGTATATTCTCAACTAGACTCAAATCAAATCAAATTTTACTTATAGAGCACTTTTCATACACTAAGTACACAATTAAAACAAATCATGCATATTAAAAGCAAAATTTAAAAGCCTTCACACATCAAAGAATGGAACAAAGAATAAAAAGGCACAATCGTACACAAACTCACACTCATACAAACATGCACACTCCCCCCACCCGTCCATACCCCATTCTATACAAGCATAAACTCTCCTCACTAATAACTGTCTTTGAAAAAATAATAATAAAAGGAAAACATCTGGCTTGACGCTGCTGTGAGGAAACAATATCTTGGGGATCCAGTCACACCCATGTCCACATAGGGCGCCAACACAGGAACCACCCAGGTGAGGACAGGCCAGGGTCTGCACCACCGCCACAGGGCTGCAGTGCAGGACCCCCAGCCACCCAGAGATGGTCATCATGGCAACAACCGCTCAGACAGAGCAGGCAGAGCGACCGGTGTGAAGGATCCCCAGGAGGAAAACACTGGAGTTAAAAAGTAAAAACAATAAATAAACTTATAAACAATAAGAACTGGTAAGAGTGACAAGAATAAAGAAAAATAAAGGAGTTCAGTAAAAATATGAATAAAATAAAAGCGTTTATAAAAACTGTACCTGGGTGAAAATGAAGAAGTAAAACAATAAAACAGAAAGCCAAATAAATAGGTGGTAAAAATAATAGATTATTATATGGTTTAATATGCAGAAATCAAAATAAAATCAGCTATATACTGGATTTAAAAGAAGGTCTTTAAAATGGATGTAGTTATGCCACAGAAACCCGAAAGTTATTTATTTTTGCACCTTTTTGCAAAATCTACAAAGCATAGAGGTGTGCTATGAAAAATTCCCAATAAAGCAGCTTAGTCCTGATTTTCTGTTGTTTTTAAATGTGCAGGTTGAGCTATAACCACAGCTTGATTCAACAGTCCTGTTAGGTGTTAGGTTAAACTTTTTACTGATAGCATATGTCAAGCCAAGTAAAATCCTCTAATCTGAGCATCACCTAATCAGTACCATCCATATAGTCTAATAAATCTGACACATCCATGATTTTATTTTAAATGTCATCATTTGTAGTTATTCAGACTTTGGAGATGGTTGGATGGAGGAAAGAAATGTAGAGCAGAAGTCGTTTTTAACATGTTCCAGTCTTGCTGGGGATCATAAGATGAGGGGGAAATGCAGGATTAAAAGGTTCTGCAGAAGTCTTGGAGCTAGCCAACCAGATTCAACCATTCAGACCTGAAAAAAGCGTTGTGTAAACACTCCCTAACCTGATTGACCTTTATTTTCTGCAAAGAAAAACAGTAGAAACCTCCAAAGGAAATGTGTGTCAAGCTTGTAGGATTATTGGCTAAAAGCTTAAGGCTGCCTAAGGTGCTTTAACACGGAGCTAAACGAACAGTCTGAATACCTGAATAGATTTGAATGTTTCAGTCTTTTGTTTTTAACACTTTCATTTAACGATATTAGGAAGTATTATGTGCAAATTTTGGGAGAAAATATAATGAATCAATTTGAAAATGAGCCTGAAACTTTCCACACGTACTATAAATAATGCTTCCTTGTATGAACTTGACTATTATTCTCTTACGTTGTCTGAATAGTAAATGTGATTTATTATGTGGAAAAACAAAGATTGATTTGTGATTTTGTAGATGGAGGCACGTCAGCGTCCAGGTCAGCTGGTATTCCTCGCCATGGAAATGACTCCAGCAAGATTCACCCTCACAGAGAAGGTCCGAGACAATCTGGAATGTTTTCAGACTGGTATTACCTGTGGTTCCTGACGGTACAGTTATCATAATCTTTATCCTCACAGGTCTCTCTCCCAGGAACAGCCTGGAGGTTTTAACTCCAGAGATCCCTGGTGAGCGGGACAAAGGGAACTGCATCACCTCCTTGCAACTCCACCCGAAAGGCTGGGCTACTCTCATCCGCTGCTCTAGCAACATGGACGACCAGGAGGTGGGAAACATGCAGCTGCTGTGTGCTTTATACGCCTGAAAGCAACTGTTACAGTTGTCATTTATTATCTACTTACTTTATTGTGACAAAGTGTGCATTTACAAATCAACAAAAATGAACAGAGGGTGGGGGGACGTGGGACGTTATGCTAACAGACGGGAGAGAGAAGGGAAAGCAAAACAAAAGAGGAGCAGGTACGCAAATAATTAAAAGTGTAGAAAATTTATAAATACAATAAACGATGCAGTCCTTAGGATGGCAAAAAAATAAATATATTAATATCAAATAAATATATATATTATAAAAGAGAAAAGAAAAGAAGACTTAAAAGGACGAAGAAATAATCTTAATCTTTTATATATTGTTACAATAAATAAACATGAGTAATTTATTATCTAGGTTTTTGTAAAACGATAACGTATTACATCCAAATCTGAATCCAAAAACTTTTCCCCAGCTTGACTTTTTATTAAAATCACAAATATACGCTGCAAGCATCTGTGACAGAGCCCCTCGTCCCTGAGTCGTTAGACCAGATGTTGAAAGGCTTTTAAATGAAATAAAAAGTAAACTTCTCAGGTTGTTTTTGTTTGTTTTTCCGGTTCAGACAGTGGTTATTTTGCTGTAAATGCACCAGATTTATGATATTACCACGTCATTTCAGAGGCATATATGGCAGATCCCCTGCCGGGGTGAACACCCACCTAGACTGTATAGTTGGTACAAATGGAACAGGATTATGTTGATTCTAAGCAACAAGATAGTTTTAAGTGGATTATTACATCCAAATTAAATTTCTTACATTTCTGGTACGTATTTTCCTTTGTAGCACATTTTTACACTCAAAGACGAGTGATGCAGTAAATCTATATCATTGTGGCAGAATGTGTTTTAAGGAGACGCCCTCTCCAAACGACACATTTTCCTCCTTTGTTTCTAATTGTGAGAATGAGTGAACCCAGGAACAAAGATAATGAACATGAAATCAGCTTAATTAATCATAAACCGGACCATAATATGCTTTGGAACAACTTTGTTCAAACAAAGCTATCTTTAAACAATTTTAATCCTGAATTTAACTTCTGTAGACAAGTCTGCCTGTGATGTGGTTAGTGTGTGGTATGTGTATGTGGTAGCACTTAATTTAATTTGCCGCCAAGCACTCATTTAAGAAGCAGAGCCACATTTCCACAAAATCTCATTTAAATTACTTTTATTAAAGAAAAGAAAACGTGCAGCACCCATGTAAAGTCTTGGTGTGTATTTTTATCATGATTATTTAACAAATAACATTAAAAAAAGACGGTTTAGTGCAGCGCTGTGGAAAATGTACTTTCCCTCGTACATACAGCGATACCTCCAGATACGAGTGCATTGACATACGAATGTTTGGAGATACGAGCTGTGAATCGACCAAATTTTTGCCTTGAGATACGAACAAACCTTTGAGATGCGAGCATCCGAGCCGCCGCCGCCAAACAAAGACCCACAACAACGTGTGCTCTGTTTCCCCCGCCTCCGCTTCCCGCGTCTCCTATTCCTCCCAACTCCTCCGCCTGTTTGCTCCTCCCTCAACCTCCGTGCGCATCTTCCGTTGGCTCAAGTCGTCTGATCTCCAAAGTAAATAATAAACTTTATAGTAAAACCAGTTTATTTTTTAACATTCTCTGTTATTACTGTATGCTTTTATACAATATTTGTCATTTATAAATACAGGTACTGCACATTTTTCATATTCAAAACACATAAACGAAACAACTGAAGTGGATTTTGCAAGCTGGAACAGATTAATGGGATTTCAATTAATTTCAATGGGAAAAATTGCTTGAGATACGAGCAAGGTCACAGAACTCGTATCTCGATTTATTTCACTGTACTTTCAATGTTTCTGATCAACAAATACATGTTAAAGTCAGAAAATGACCTGAGTAAATACAAAAAGTAGTTTTTAAATGATGACATTGTTTATTAAGGGAAAAGAGTTATCCAAACTACAACTATGTGAAAAGGTTATTGCCCCCTGAAGCTAATAATTGTCATCCTTGGCACATCAACTCTTCTTTGCAGAATTGTACTGATTCAGCCACATTGAACGGCCAGTCTAAGATCATGTCACAGCATCCAATCAGATTTAAGTCCAGAGTTTGACTAGGCCACTCCAAAACCTTTTTGTTTTTTTCAAGCTATTCCAAGGTGGACTTCCTGCTGTGCTTGGGATTATTGTCCTGCTGCATAATCCAAGTGTCATCGAGAGCTTATGGTTATAAACTAATGGCTAGAGATTCTCCTTCAGTTCATTGTTGCATCAATCACACCAAGTCATCCAGGTCCTGAAGCAGCTAATCAGTCCCAGACCATCACACTGCCACCGCCATGTTTTTCTGTTGGGATGATGTGAGATATTACGAGACAAACGCCTTCCAAAAAAGTTTCAATTTTGTCTCATCAGTCTTCAGAACATTCCCCAAAGGGATGATTAAAATGTCTTTTGCCAAATGTGAAACTGGTCTCTTTGCCCCTTATAGTTAAATCCTGAACACTGACCCTAACTGAAGCAAGTGAGGCCCACAGTCCTTTAGAAGTTCTGGATTTCTTTGTTACCTCTTGGATGAATCACTGGCCACTCCTGGGGAGGTTCACAACTGTTTTCTCCTTTTCAAGATAAACACAGCTTTCACGGTGGTTCGCTGGAGTCCCAAAGCCTTGGAAAGGGCTTTGTAACTATTTCAATTACTTTGTTTCTCATCTGCTCAGGATTTTTTATAGAATAGGACATGATGTGTTGCTTTTTGAAATCTTTTAGACTACTTTATGTTATGAAAAAGGTTCTTTTTGAGTAATAACTTGATTGATAAAAGCCACTAATCTATTGTTTGTTAACTGGTTCTTTGAGCAGCATCTCTGCAACAATAACAGGCATGATTACTTGCATTGTCTATATTAGTGACCCCCATTTTTCTTTATCTTCCTCTCCAGTGGACGTGCGTGTATGAGTTCCAGGAGGGAGCGCCTACGCGGCCGCTAGTCTCCCCACGCTGCTCCCTCCGCCTCACCCACTACATCGAAGAGGCCAACGTGGGGCGAGGCTACATCAAGGAGCTGTGCTTCAGCCCGGACGGACGGCTCATCTGCTCCCCCTACGGTTACGGCATCCGCCTGCTGGCCTTTGACGAGCGCTGCAACGAGCTCGCCGACTGCCTGCCCGTCCAGACCAGCTGCCTCAGGGAGATCCGCTCCATCTACTCACACAGCGACGTGGTGCTCACCACCAAGTTCTCGCCAACACACTGCCAGCTGGCCTCGGGTTGCCTCAGTGGACGTGTGGCTCTTTACCAGCCCAAATTTTAGCATCCGGGGGCGTCAACTAAAAACCTGGCTAGGATGTATTCAAGAGTTCCTGCACAGAACATTTGGAATACACCAATGAGGCTTTTTAACTCTTGATACGTTTGACAGCTACACAAATATCTGCATAAAAACCTTCCATTATTCTTGTATATCTTTCATGCAGAACACGTTTTCTCTGCTGTGAGATTGTTATAACATCTTTGCAGATATTGAAGTGTCAAAGCATTTTTGCCTCTTTAGTATAATTTTTTAAATCAAAACCATCAAAAGGACCAGATGTGTTGGATTCTCTGAATGCACGTTTCAGATCGTAAGCGCTCCAAAAAAACATCATTACTCTTTGGGCTTCAGTTGACCTTCAAAGCTGAATATTGGGATTTTCTTAACTTGTGTCAGGTATTAATTACATGGAGTCCCAGGTCTGTAGCTGTGAAGCAGGCTGACTTTGGGTGCTAGCTGTCAGCCGGCAGCCACTGACTGTAAGCATAACTCAATACTTATCTTTGGCCCGTTAACCAGGGGACAGCAGTGGATGGACACTTTCAGCCTTTCTGGTCCAGAACATCAAGATTTAATGCAAAATAAATAAAAACTCTAGGCAACATAATAAAAAAGGCCACTTGATTTTTATAGACTTTACTGTCTTTCAGACTGAGTAGAAGGTTTGAAGTCCAATCTTCAAAGCTCTTGATGCGATATGGTATCAGGTTGTTTTTTGGGGAGAGGGGGTTCCTTTACAGTCAAAAACTTTGGTTCTTTTCAAACTCGGCAGATCCAGATGTCATCTCGGGAGAAAAACACTAACGATGCAAACACAACAAGAGACAAGAGGGCTCTTGTGTCTGCGGTTGAGCGTCCTATTCGGCGTCCTTCGCTGCACCTCCTGCCGCTTGCTGCTGCTTTGCTCATGCCTTTGCCACAGGTGCTGCTTCTCTGCTCATACAATCTGAACTTTGACTTCAAGGACCTTTCCTCATTACCTCCCTGCTGAGTTTTGTTCTTCATCTCCTTCCACTGTCACGGTCCACAGTGTTAAGTGGTTTTCTTGGTGTGTTAATGTCGGCACTACTTGTAGCACGGCGGTTTCGTTGGAATGTGTGGTCATTTTTTTTTGTTTTGTGAGGCCGTTTTAGAATAAGTTGCATTGATGAAACTTTTAAATGAAGCCCATGAATTTAAACGTTATGCTATTTTGGCTGCTGGCATCGCCTAATCTGACACGATCCAAACCCATTGTCAGTACAAAGTAAATATTACTTACATTTATATATATATATATATTTAAATCAAGGCTGATATCATTTCATATTGTTTGTGTATATCAAAGATACTCCACATACACCATGTTGAAAATTCGACATTTTAAAAAACAATTCCCAGATTCATAGTTTCATTTCTTTTAAGAAAGCTCTGAAAATTAAAACAGGTGATGTCTTTCATTTCCAAGAGCCTTACTCAAATCAGAAGTACATATTTGTTGAAGACTACTTAAGTAGGATGCTGTCAGCAACATTAGGTTGCATCTATCTTCTCATACCGTGGCTAACTATTACTTTTATTAGTATTCGGGCAACAATCACGCTTTATGGGTTTGGATACACAGGTAATACTTAGTAGAGCTAACGTTTTGACATTTTCTTAAAAATTGAGATTAACGCCAGCCTAATTTAATCATTTACAGGATGAAAATGGTGCCTGAATCTGTTCCTGTCCACTTTTCCTGTCATTTTGTTAGTTTTCTAGGTTGCCAATCTGCTTCTACTCATGTCATTAGGGAATGAAATGATTGCTTTGACCGTTCAGGTGTCTGCAAGGCTTTCATGTTTCCAGTGTAGGAATAACTGCAGTGAGAACTCACCTGATAGTTCCACGTTTATGTAAACTGGCTGCAGGACTGACCTGGTTATGAGCAGTTGATAACTTAAGGTAGATAAAAGATAAACACATACTATGCATACCTGCCTTTATGATGATTCTCTTTTCTAATTTATGCTCTGTTACCTTGTCAGATGCCAAACTATGATTTTTTTTTTTTTCCTTTTCACTTTCTTATTTTTGGTAGGGGGGTTGTAGTAAAACATGAGCTGAGAACTAAAAGTGAACATGTGGTATCATGTGTGTGTGTGTATGTGTA
>JBAMHW010000022.1:21438994-21455276 GCA_037177495.1 Rhadinocentrus ornatus | reverse complement strand
AGTGAAAGCACCGCCAGCATTCAAAGTGACCAAAACATCATCCAGAAAGCAGGAACTGAGAAGTGGTCTGTGGTCACTGATTAACAATTGATTGTCAATCAGTGTTGCTTTCTAAGTGGACAGTTTGATTTTACAGAAGTGTGATTGACTTGGAGTTACATTGTGTTTAAGTGTTCCCTTTATTTTTTGAGCAGTGTATTTAAAGTGTATGGTATTTAAGAATTTACACTAAGGTATGTATGAATATTTAATTTGTTTCTGAAACAGCAACAACTAACCTTATACTGTTAGTCAGAGGTTGGATACATTGGCCGTTAGTGTTACTGGAGTTAGTCATCAGCTCCCTCCTTCTCCTGGGAATTTTATTTTATTTTATTTTTTTAGGTTGAATCAAGAACTGAAAGCTTTACTGTTGTAAAGTTGTAGTTTTATGTTTTGCCCAGGTCAGATTATCCTCAGCACGCTGTGTGCCTTCCTGATGAAGACCAGAAAGGTGTGGTTATTCTCTGCTCACATGCTCCCCCTGCTGGCCCGACTCTGCGCTGCTCCTCACGCCACTCTGCTAACGGTTAACACATTCTCCATGGGCCTGACTGGAGCCGGGATGGCCTTGTTCCTTCTTTCAAATATCTTTGTGCCATATCGTCTTGCAAGGGCTGCCTATTCAGAGCTGCTTCACCTTGAGGTGCACTATCTGGATATGTCTTTTTTTTTGTTGTTGTTTTTGGATTGATTGTATTTAGTTTTAGCGTCCGGAATGGTCCACATTTTTTTATTTAATACAGAGGTGATTTGTTTTTTAGGTGTTTCAAAGAAAGTTAAAAGATTTTAGCTTTTTAAAACGTATTTAATTTTACGCTTCTTATCACATCTGGTTTTCCCGTCCCTCAGGTGATTGAGCTGTACAGACTACTGGCTGTGGGGCTCTCCTTTTGGAACCACTTTGCTGTCCCAGTGCTCTTTAGTGTCTTTTGGTTAGTTCTGTTCATCGTCCAGCTGTGTTCAGATGTCATGTCTGCCAGCGCCTCAGCAACCCATCAGGGAATCATGTTTATCCTTCTCACAAGGTGAAATGTAATTACCATTTGTACACACTCCTCCTTTTGTGTGTACATATACTCTATGATTTGCTATTTTTTGTGCTGTGCTTGCCAACTGTTGCAGTGTGTCTGAATGCTGTGCCACACCGTACTCTCTACTGGGTCTAACCTTTGTGGTTTCCTATCTGGCTCTCGGACTTCTCAACCTATGCAAGTTCTACCTGGGAGGTTATGCAGCTGTTCAGAACGAGAACGTCATGCACAGGTGAGACGCTCTCACTGTTTTATTGGTTTCAAACAGAAAAAGACACATATACCTGCCTGCCAACATGTGTCCACACAGAGTGAAGAAAAAGAAACTACACAAACATGATATAAATTTGAGTTAAATAAAGCAATTGGTAGAGGAACAAACAAAATGTTCTGGAAAAGGTGGGAATTTTATGAATAATAAGCATTATAGTTTTCCACAACTGGTGTTGTTAATTATAGGATTGACACAATCACAGAAATACATCCAATTATTACAATTTGTTTGTAAACTTTGGAGAAAACTTCGTAAACAATACAGTTCAAAATCACAATGTCGGATCACAATAAAGAAAACAGTCATCAATTTTACCTAAAAAATTTGGTCACATCTTCCCAAATGTTTTATTTCATTGATAAAAGGTTCTTTGATCTCACTGGCCAAAATCCAAGTAGGTTAAACCCACATTGTGCATTTAAATAAGGGGTAAAATAGGTTGTGTTGGTCCATTTATGCGTTCAGATATAATAACCAACCTTGTATGATATTTAAATGGTAAATGGTGTGTATTTATATAGCGCTTTACTGTACCTGGAATGATACCCAAAGCACTTTACATTATACATCACATTCACCCACACATTCATGCACTGATGGCGGAAGCTGCCATGCAAGGCGCTCAACTACGACCCAGGACACCTCGACATGAACTCGACAGGCTGAGGATCGAACCAGCAACAAGACAACCACTCTACCCACTGAGCCACGCCGCCCCATTTTAACATTCATGACAGACATTTAAGTGCTGCAACAAGAAAAGATAGGAAAGTGCTGTTGTTAAATTTTTATATTAGTATTTATTTGATTAATTGCTTTGTCTGATTTAATTTAAAAGTAGAAAATACAGCAAACAACGTCCCACCACTGCTGGTAATGATGATACAACTGCTGTTCCTTGTTGAAAGTGTTCGGTTTATCTTATTATTTTGAAAATATTTAGATTGGTGTTGCAGAAAACACAGTTTTTAGAAGATTTAGATGATTTTCCTATATAAATTACTTTAGTTAAAAGTAACTCTGTTAACAATTTGAGTTTTTGTTTCCATTTTCTGATCAACTTTTAATTGTACTTGTTGTCAGAGGTGTGACGGAGGGCGTGACTCTGCTCCTGCTCGCCCTCCAGACAGGCCTCTTGGACATGCAGGCACTGCAGCGCACCTTTCTCCTCAGTATCATCCTCTTCATCGTGGTGACCTCAACTTTGCAGTCAATGATCGAAATAACAGATCCAATGATTTTAGCCCTGGGTGCTTCGCGCAACAGGTAACAGCAGCGAAATTAATCTTACTTCCTTGGTCAACACACAAATGAAGCTAAGATCACCTCCAAGTTTTATTTTATTTTCTTTTTCTGTTTGTTCTTTGCTTTTAGAAGTCTGTGGAAACACTTCCGTGGCCTCAGCATGTGTCTGCTTCTGCTGGTTTTTCCAGTGTTTATGGCTTATAAAATCTCCCAGTTCTTCCACATGGACTTCTGGCTGCTTATACTGGTGTCCAGCTGCATGCTGACCTCCCTTCAGGTAAGGATAATGTCTGGTCTGCCTTGTAAAAAATGAAAATAATAAAGATGTTAGCCCCTCATTGCATGCATCTTTATTTGGTTCAGTGAACAAAAACTTTATATAGCAGAAAATTAGTATTTTCTACGAGAAGCTATGTCTTTAATAATGATCTTTCCTAAACATACAGCCTTGCCTTATATTTCCTTTCAGCCACAACAATGAGGTTCATGAGTTGTCTTTGTGTCTTGTTTTAGTGTAGAATTTATCAACCAGTGGTTTTCTGAAGTTATGTTTTACCATTTTAATGATTTAAAGTTATAAGAGTTTTCTTAATGATATCCATTTCTTTTTTTAGTATTCCCAATAAGTTGAAAATCCAACTAACTGGATGTAATATAATTCTAAAAAAGATTTATTGAAACATTAATCTTGACCTGAATGCTACCCTCCATGTGAACTTGTATGTGGGTCAGTGCATGACTTTAGTACTGATGGTATTACATTCTAGTTGAAAAAGGGAAGCTTTGTTAGAATTACATTAAATGAAAAATTATTTATTTATCCCCTGAGGATTATATGGTAATGTAGTTTTTTTTTTCTTCTATTTTTTTCCTTTTTTATTTAATAAAATGATTTTTAATTAATTTTATGAAAATAAATTTAAACATAAAACCAGTTCATTTATTTTTTAAATTAACAAATATTTTTATTTAATCCTTCCTTTAGCAGGACTTGTTGAACTTAAGATGTACAATTGGAAATTTGGCGCCATCTAGTGGTCATATCAGAAACTACACTGTACAAGGTGTGGCCCCTCCCTAAAATGTATATCCCAATTTAGTAAATGCATCCATCAACCATCTTTTCCCTAAAAATAAAAAAAAATTCAGCAAAGTTATATACATACAAGTGAGGCACCTCTGCACATTGGTGTCACTATTTTAGCTCATAAAAGGTGCATGTGGCTAATCTGCTCGTAAATACGTGTTAAAGTAATTTAACAACCCAGGTCTGTAGCAGGTTGGCCTTTTAGAAAAGAAATGCACTAATTTGAGACTTAAAATAATCCAACTTCTGTCATAACATCTTCTATACTGGTTTAAATTATTTTAAAATCATTAATGATCTTTTTTTTCATTCCAGGTTACAGGCACTATGCTGATCTACTCCCTCTTCATGGTGGAGCTGTTTCGCAGCGACCCGATCGAGAGCCTGGATGAAGTGATCTACTGGGTGAACGCTGTAAGCAGGGTGCTGGAGTTTATGGTAGCGCTCTGCGTTGTGGCTTACGGCACCTGGGAGTCACTGTTTGGGGAGTGGAGCTGGATGGGCGCCTCTGTCATTATCATCCACTCATACTTCAATGTTTGGCTCAGAGCTCAATCTGGCTGGAGGAGCTTCCTACTCAGACAGGAAGCGGCTAAGAAGATTAACTCCCTTCCCAAAGCCTCACCTGAGCAGTTGCAACAACTGAACGACGTCTGCTCCATCTGCTTCCAGGTCTGTTGCTCATTCAAGGAAAGATCGTCTATACACATTGTTCACACTGAACTGTAATCCTCATTTGGTCTCCACTGTTTCTAATTTTCAAGATCATGGAGTCTTATCTAAAAGTTATAACTTTATTACCTTCAGATTCGGCTCTGTAGTGTCAATATCTACCATTATTGATTGATCTTTTGTGACTAACTGATCTAGCAGGAACTTAACCGCAAGCTTGTTTATTAGCTAAAAGACAAAGACTAAATATGAGCTGTGCAACATTAGTTTAATCTTTAAAGGCTAAATAAATAGCATTTTTCTGTAAAATAATTTAAAAAGTTCTTATTTGTTGCGAGGGATTAAAGGAAGCTTCCCTATAAACAATCCACAATGTCTTTGTCGAGCTTTTCTCCTTTCAAAATAGGAGTTACGTGACGGAATAACTTTGGACCGTGTAGCTCTTTGCTGCTACTTCCTGGTTCCTTAACCAATCATATGCGACTCCCCAAGGTTGCCATATAACAGGGCAGCGTTTGGTATTTTATGTCAGCAAAAGAACATGCAGTAATGATGTTTTGGCAAAGTGAATAGTGTGTTTGTCCTTATAAACTTGTGAAATTAATATCAAATTATTTTTTAAGTGAGACTAAGGGAAAACAGCCGCTGCGTGGCACTTGTTAATTAATGTAGCTTTTGTTTACACTGTATTTTATGCTAACGTAAATTAGCGTGTGAAATTAGCGCTAGCATTGCAAAGCACAGCAGCTTACTGTGTGTGAATCCTCTTCGCTCGTCATGATGTTTGCTGGTGCTATGTTCTCCGTCCTTTATAGACCGTATATAAAAGAGCCGTCCTCTCACAAACTGGCAACCTGCACGAAACTCTCAGAGAGGGAGGGAGGGAGGGAGGGAGGGAGGGAGGGAGGGAGCGAGAACGCTCTCTGTGTTTTTCTCTTTCGACTGCGATTCTGATTTGAAACACTAGGTGTCAGTGCTACTTATTTTCTCTTTAAAATATCAGTATAAATGATCACTGACTCAGGAGTTAATATTGTAGCATATGTTTGTGTTTATTGCAGAGCAAAAATAGCTTTTTAGTTTGTAGGAAACATATTTTCAAATGCAACACTATCCAATATAACAATTCACAAGCTGTCTGTTAAAAAAGTAACATATTTAGGTCTGATCAATTAGCTTGTGTACTGAGATGTAAGGTGATGATTTTTTGTGATTGTTTCATTCGGTCCCTAAATATTTAACGAATGGGTAAATTTTCTATTTTCTTTATGTTTTATCTTTAAAAACTTAGATACTTAAAATTAGCTAAATACATGTAAACTGAACTAAATATGCCACAATCTGACTGGAAGCTTTTTGAAGTTGCTCAAGTAAAGTAAAGTTGCCTGCTGGATTATGACATCTTTTTGAGATAATTTTTTTAATATAATTAATTGAAACCAAAATTACAAAATGATATAAAATTCAGTTAATTGCATAAACTCAAATATTCAGATTTCAGCATCATGAGAAGAGAATCACTCTCATAGAAACTCAGTAAAACACATTCCTGCTTCCTTTGTTATACCTGCTAAAAGTGCCCCCTTTCTTGATAATTTGATCTTTGCAACCTTAAAACTTAAACTCACTTCATGAGAAAAATTTTCTTCTTGACCTTGTAACATCAGGTATGCATGATAAACTGAATATAAACAAAACTCAGAGCTCATAAATAGCACTTAATAACTTAAAATCTTTTTTAAATTGCTGCCTTTGTGCAAAACTGGGAATAGATTAATGAAGGTATAAGTCTTCTATTTAATATTTCTCGGTGCTCCCTTGCTGGCTTCTTGGGTAAACCGTGAACACTGGATGTGTCCCACTGTACATGTGTAATACTAGACATTTGCATTTTTATGTGGTGTGCTATTCTTGCTTTTCCAGTTTGACTTTACTTCCTCTTTTGACAGTCAAAGTTTGTTTTTTTTCCTTTACCTCAAAACACAGTGTAGATATTCATTACTGATGCATCAACTTTAAAAATAGAGGACATTCATTTTATGGATACTAACATAAGAAAATTACTGCTGAAGTATGTGTAAAGGAAATGGAAAATAATAGCATTTATAACATAAAATAGTAGTAGAGAGGAAAATAAAGCTGTATTATACTTATCACTGCTACTTAAATAACAGTAGCAATGATCATTCTTGTAGTATGATTAAATGAACCAAGTGTTGTTTTAAGGGGTCATATTCTAATTCCCAAATATTATTTGTCTTTTTCACAGGAAATGGGCTCTGCTGTGATTACATACTGTGGACATTTCTTTCATGGCAACTGCCTCCGCAAATGGCTGTATGTGCAGGAAACATGCCCCATGTGTCATCAAACGGTGAGAGCGATGCCACCGGATCAGAGCCAGGCTTCAGATGAGGGTCCGCCAGCTCAGAGAGAAAACAACCCTGATCTGGCTGCTCACGAAGGAGACGAGAACCTGGACAGCAGCGCGACAGAGGAGATGCCGAGCGACGATGTAGCTCCTGACTCCAGCGAGGAGCATGAAGGGAGTGAGAGCTTTGGGAAGGGAACAAATGAAGACCACCTGGCTGAAACTCGCAATGAAACTGCCCAAGGTCTTCGTTTCAGCTCCAGTGGAGACTTTGTTGGGTTTGTTATCCCTGTGTCTTCAGGGGACCTCAATAACTCTCATGTGCCTCTGGATAAAGCCTCTCCTCTTGACATGCATAGCCAATGTGAGGTTAACGGCACAGACTCTCCTCTGTTCGCGGCTCCCACAGCTGTGGATGAGGACAACTTTGAACAGGAACGCCTTGAAAACAATGTTTTTTTCCATCCTGGCCATGATAGGACACCTAAATCATGGAACAGCTTTGATTCCCCAGAGCCAAACAATGCTGAAAAAAATCAAGGGGCTGTCTCATGTGGCACGAGACTCCCTGATGGCCACAAATCTGTCAAATCATGTCATCAAAAATCTGAAGTCCTAGACTGCAATGACTCTGCTGAAAGTCATCATGGTAACCACGCATATTCCGACTAGGACAGGATCGGAGAGGTGCAATCGGTCCTACAAATCAAGCTGTCCTCCTCGGATGCCATTTGTTCTGGTAAAAGCACAGGCAGCAGTGACTAGTACTCTGCTTCAGTGCCTTGAAGGGAGTTAAAGGTGATCCTTTGTCATAAGGAATTAAACACAGTTGCCTTCTGTATGTGAACCAATATTAGAAAAAGTTCCTTTTTACCAGACATTATAATGAATGTGCTCTACCTAAATATTAAAAGACAAAATTGTGACTAAAAAGTAGATTAAATTATGTTGAATTATTCTGAAAATGTAAAAAAGAAAAAATATAAATAATAAGAATTGTAAAACAAAGAGCAATAATCTTACATAAGTATTTACTGGTCTCTAATGAAAATGTTTACTTGGAGAAGAAGAGTTTGTTCTATATCTGTGTCCTTTTGCTTTTTTCCAGCCTCCTTGTTGCTTTTGTGCTTTTTTGTGAAAAATGGCTAAATGAAAAACTTCAGTATGATCTTTATTGAACATGAATCAGCTTTCTATTTTTGTCCTGCAAACACTGTTTCCCAGTGTTGAACCTCGCTGTGAACTTGTACTTTTTTTTTTTTTTAATGACTGTAGTATAATTAAAAAAAACATGACAGTTGCACAATAACTCAAAACAATGTGTGGCAGATTTATTCCCAAAAGAAAATGACTCTTACACCCTGAAAGTTACCATAAGTTTTGTTATCCTCCCTGACACAGGATTTTTCTTTTCTGTGCCTGTGCTGATGTATATTTTTCTAAGAAATTATTTCTTTTTTATATAAAATGTAAATGTGTACAAAAACGTGGTATTGTATCTTACAGCACGTGGCCAGAATCCTTTGGTTCAAAATTTTACTTTTCAGCATTTAAACTAATTAACATAATAAAAGCATGCTATGGTTTAAATTATTCTCAAGCTGAAATTTTTAAACTACTAACAAAATGTCAAATATCAAAAGAAATAAAAAGAAGCTGTTAATGTATAAAAGAAGCTTAAAGATAATTGTAATATTTAAAGGCCTCGTGGTGTCTGTAGTTACTGTTTTGCTTTTATCAGCAATTTTGTTGGCAATTAAACAGATTAAGCTTTAAATTAAGATAATTCCCATTATTTAGGTTGTAAATGTTGAAAGAAATATATAACTCCAATTTCCCTGTGTTATAAGTTTCAAAATTGCATGTCAAGACCATCAGCACTTTTATTTTTAACTTATGTACCTGGTAATGAAGTGACCGACCAGTCGAGCATTACATAACTAAAAAACTTACATTTTACTGGCCTCTCTTACTTCCTGGCATTATCTGTGTGTTAATTACACCTGCGCCTTATGTGCTGCGTTCAAATGTCATGTGAAAAAGAGCTCTGGCCCTTCACAGTAAAAACTATCCCCTGGAATTTCAGATGTCGTGGTGTAATGCTTGAAAAAATAGAAAATGTGTTTCAATTAATACATTTATTTAAAGTATGACATTTCGTGCCGTCAATCTAATTTTTTTTCCGCATTCTTGTGACCAATCCGCCATCACATCCGCTGCGTCACGCAGCAGCCAACGCCGCCTTCACGTCAATAAAGCTCCACATATAGGTAGACAGCCTTCAGTTGGTTAACGACATCGACCGAAACCAAAAGGAAAGGAGATTTGTCGACCGGGATTACCACACCTGGCATACGCACTTATTCAGCTATTAAAAACTGACATTGGACGTTTAAACTGCGGGAAAATTGACTGTAACGTCTGATTTGGCAACTATCTGAATACGTATACGTAGTTTTAGCTCGCTAGCCAGCTAACTACGCTAGCTTGAGAAGAAAGGCCGTCGAGTTGACCCATCGTCAATTATTTAACAGAACGAATCAACCTGGAATATCAAAGCTGTTCCTCACTACTCGGATCACAAAATCTTGAAGTTAAAAACCAGAACACAAAAAGATGGCTTTGAAGAGGATCCACAAGGTAAGATAACATCGTACACGTTAGCTAATTGTGTTAGCTTGCCGGGCTAGCCTCCCACAATGCAGCTGTATTTTGAGAAACCAGGCAGCGAAGCGTGTTCGAGGAAGTGTCAACTTTACGGTTATTCAGATATGACCATTTAGTATTTTGGAGTTTGGTGAAATGCCTATAGTTTGTACTTTTTGTGTCAATCGGTACCGGTGAACACGGGTTAATTTTGAGTTGGCAAACATCGTACAGCTAGTTGGCTATTGTTAGCGGTTTCGGTTACAGGTTCAGTTTGTTCGAGTCAGATCGACGTCGCATAGAGGCCGCATGGGTTGCCCAACACTTCATACCTTTACACGAAGACGCATCACATTTAAAGGCAAAACACATTAACGCTATATGTCTACACATTGTACATTTGATAACTTAAAGCAGTTATGTTCGTTTGAGCGATTGGTTGCGATACTTCGCGTTACCCGAACCCATGACTCATATCTTTTGCTCAATGTGTGTGTAACAGTGTTTGTGATTAAGTTCTTTGGTATGTACTTGGGTTTTCTTTTTCTCTTTTCCCTCCCCACTTTACAAAAACTTAAAGTTAATGAAGGAAATTGCCTGGGGAAATGGAGTATCCTTTGGTGTTGACACCGTGGCTTTATTTTTTCACTCTACTGTTGTCTGGAATATTCTTTGGAGGAAATCCCTGAACTTGCTTTTGAAATGGTTTCTGAGGACCAGGGTGGGGCAATGCCTCCACCTCACTCCAAAATAGCTGTATAACTAAAAATAACAAGAAGCAGTAGTATAGAGTACATGCATAGGTCTCATCTTGCTGTTTACTGTGGAGATGATGATGATAAAAAGGTGGCCCCCGGCCCGGAACTGGTGCAGAGTTGCACTTGGAGGAGAGTAGCAGGGGTTAGCAATATGAGGAGGATGTTTAAGAGAGACAAACCCCTCAACTGTGTCCATTCTTTCATTTGCACCCACAGTGTTAAGAGCTATCCAATCCTTCACGGTCTTGTTCTATGTGGCTTATGTCCCCCTTTTAACTTATTTTTTTAAAATGTTATACAGGAGCTGAATGACCTGGCTCGTGACCCTCCGGCACAGTGCTCGGCTGGCCCAGTGGGTGATGACAGTAAGTGTGGTTATTTCTTTGTTGTCTCAGCCTTAATAAACTGAAAGCATTTCATTTCTGTAAACTGAAAGAAGGTAAAAAGCCACATTTTGCAGTTCAGAGTGAACATGTTACCTAAACTTGTAAAAGCTTATGAAATACAAAGAGGAAATGGAATTCCCGGGAAGCTGCTAGGACAGTTCTAAGGCGTAGTTCCCGTCAGATCACATACCTGTGACCCTTTCTAACATTTGCTTTCTGTTCTCAACAGTGTTTCACTGGCAAGCAACAATCATGGGACCTGTAAGTACTTTATGACATAATTGTTGCTCCCTTTCTTTTATAAAGTAGGATAATGAATTTTGGTGCTGTTGCTGCTTATCAATTGATTCATGATAAAATGGTGGGAATTTGATAAGATAAAGCTGGGGACAAGAATTGTTGATTCCTTCCTGAAATATTATAATGCTCTTGCTTTCAGAGTGACAGTCCGTATCAGGGAGGTGTTTTCTTCTTGACAATTCATTTTCCAACAGACTACCCCTTCAAACCACCCAAGGTATACACGTGTGTGTGTGTGCGCGCGCCATAAATGTAAATAATTAACGGTAGACTTGTCATTTAGCTGACACATCACTTAATCACAACTAAATCTATTCTGTTTTGTCTAAAACATCCAACGAAACCTGTCATTCTACAAGTCGAGCTGTGTTGTGACAAGAAATGTAAATTGTGTAACACTAGTGTTGTGCAGCTCTTGTCTTATTTGCTACTCACTCATAGTCTTGTATTTTTATTTTATTTTTCCCTTTCTCCCTCAGGTTGCATTTACAACAAGAATTTACCACCCAAATATTAACAGTAATGGCAGTATCTGTCTGGATATTCTCAGATCACAGTGGTCTCCAGCACTCACTATTTCTAAAGGTATGAATATTCCTTGAAAACGGTCATTTAACAAGTGTGACTTTAAGAACTATTTTTTTTGTTTTTGTTTTAAAAGCAGTGATGCTGTTTTTCCTCCCTTTTTTTTATTTACTTGATAATGTAAACACTCAAATGTGGAAACTAAAATGGCTTATCAATGTTTTTAATGATTTAATCTTTCCAATTCTGTTTAGTTCTTCTCTCCATTTGCTCACTCCTATGTGACCCAAACCCTGATGACCCACTAGTGCCAGAGATCGCACGAATCTACAAAACAGATAGTCAGAAGTAAGCAGACGTCATGCTGATTATAAAATGTGTAAATATCTGAATAACCAGTTTTCTCCCAGAAGGAAAACAACCCTCATTAGTTTAAAAATAATAATAATAATAATAATAATAAAGTTTTTTTTAGGTTTTTTTTTTTTTTTTTTTTTATGTAGACTAGTCATGTGTGATATATAAGGTCGGATGTGTAACCTAGTTTCACTTTGGTAGGTACAATAAACTAGCTCAGGAGTGGACAGCAAAGTATGCCATGCTTTAGGGTAAGGTAAAGAGCCAGTACTGCATCTTGCCAAGTCTTTTCGGATTGTTTTGTATTGCAAAGATCTTGGCCCCGTTTCAGAAAGCAGGTTTAGTGGAAATTCTGAGTTAGTTGACTCAGAGTTAAGGGAAACTCTGGATATTTGGTTTCACAAAGCAAGTTCAGTGTAACTCTGAGTCGGTTACTGCGGCAACAGACCCCGTGAAGCTAACTTGCTCGCTGGCAGGTTTTCTTCAACTAACTCTAACTCCTTTAACTGCAGACTGAAGGACGTGTCAGACACGTGTCCTTTTCTTGAGCCAGTTGACATCGAAGCACAATTACTCCGCAGATATCTACATCAGACCCCGCTTGGATGTTTTATTATTCAGAGCAAGTTCTTTGTGTTGCACTTCTTGCCAACGGGAGTTTTCTTAACATCGGTTAAAAAAGAGCAACTCTTTCTTAGATCACTGTGGGATGTGATCAGACTGTTAACGAGAACAATCTGCCTACAATCAGGGACCTTCTAGTAGAGTTGCAGTGCAGAAACCATTACAAAACCAAATTAAATATCTTGAATATTAATACCAAGATACATTGAAGCAGAGATGCAAATGTTTAAGAGAAACAAGAGATAAAAAAAATACTAACACGCTGACTCGGTCAGCTATTTTCTGCCAGCTCACGTTCTTGTGCTGCCGCTACTTTATTGCTTTTTTTTTTCTTCAGAAATATATGGTCATATTCTGCATTCATTAATATTTCTAACTCCGCTGGAGCAAAATGGGAGGAGCAACTTTTTTTTTTTCACCTGTTGCCACGGTGAATCGTGTTATCCGTGTTCCATTGATGAGGCTTTTAATCCGCACATGGTGTACTCAGGGGTTAGTTCTCAGAGTTGATTGAACTAATAGTTATCACCTGTTCTGAAACTTAAAAACTCTGAGTTTGACCGCTCAGAGTTGGTCAACCCAGAGTTGCGCTTTTAACTCTAAATTTGTTGAACCCGCTTTCTGAATCGGGGCCCTGGTCTCAATGGCATAACCAAAGGCTGGGTGGACTGTTACACTAATCTGCCTGTACTTGCAGAGTAACCTATGGAGCGTTTTTGGCTTGAGCCTTTGCTTAAACCTTTTTTATTGTGCATTTTGATTTTATGCAGATATATATATTTTGTGTAATACTCTTAAAATGTAGTCAATATAGGGCAAAGAGAGGAGGGAGAAAAATGCAGTATTTAAGGTTTTCTGTTTTATTAAACTTTGCTTGACATAGTAACTCTTTCAATTTGTCCTTGGTGGGAGCCAGACGTTTCTCAAGGTTTTCCATTGTCCAAGATTAAATCATATCTCATCACTGAATGCCATTTTCTAAATATCATAAGAAGTATTCCTTTTGAGAAGGCTTGATGTAGGTAATGATTACAGTAAATGAGAGGTTGCCTTTACTTTTCAGAGTCGTTGCACGGTAAAGTTTTCAGCAAGTAGCACATCTGGCTTGCAGTGAGGTGGGTTTCTTGCTGTCTGAGCAGATGGTGTTCAACACACTGAAGAATAACGGACATCTGCATGGCAGTGCAACAGTGGGGGGAAAAAAACTAGAAATTCACTATTTTGAGCTGGCTTAAATAACAAGGTGTTGACATGCTGGTTTTTTTTTTTGGTTTTTTTTAGTTAAGGAATAAACAGATTTTTAAAAGGAATAATGGTTTCCCAAAACATCCAAAAGGATATTAAGTCCTTTTGGGTGTGGTGGTGGTGGTATGTCATCTGGGTTAGTTTAGGAATCGCTCATGTTAACAGTGGACCAAATTAGTAAACAGCACCGTGTTGGCTAGTTTAGAAGCAATTAACTGCACGTAAACATAGCCACTAACTTCAGCATGAAAGTTTTCCACAAATTATGTGTAAAGACCTTGCCTGAAATATTAATAATATATTGAAATTGCAGCTGGTAAGCTCAATTGGAAGAGCATCAGTCTCCCATGTGTGAGAGCAGGGTTAGAATCCCTCCCAATGGACAAACATTAACACCTTCCAGTTGGGTACTTGGGCAAGACGCTACTGCCCAACCATTGTAAGTCGCTTTGGATAAAAGCGTCGGCTAAATGACTGTAATGTAAAATCTTTTGGAGGGGGGTTGTTTTTATTTAAGGTATGTTGATCATCTTTAAGATCAACTTTACTTGCTTTGATACCCAAAGTATGATGCACATGAGTGCATGTGCTTGAAGAAATTTTGAAGAAAAGAAGTTTGTTGCTATTTAGGGTTGTGGGCAACTGATCAAGGCAGAAACAATGTTCACTGACTGAAATCTCTCTCTCTCTCTCTGCAGATACATCAAAATGGCAAAAGAATGGACACAAAAATATGCGATGTGATTGCGTCATATGGAAAGCCGGTGGAAAAGTTCCCTTGTTCAAACAAATATGGAATTCTGTTTTTTCACTTTGTTTTTGGTTAATCAGCATTTTACCCCATTTTTTTTCCACCTGTGTGCTCATAAGAAGATAGTGTTTTCTCTCTAAGTCACAAGCCAGTTTCTGTAAGATTTTGACTGTACAGAGCAGGGAGGAGGGGACAAAATGTGGTTGTAACACTTGGCTCAAGTATGCTTCAGTGAGGATGTATATTTTTTTTTATTATTTTCCCCAATTCAAATTTATTGATCTTTGTATTTTACTTTACACACACTTTCACCCTAAAGCATTTTTTCTCCTGTTGCTGAACGAAACAAGTGGCACTTGTAGCCTGTGTTTTTCCATACCCTGATTTTTAAAATTTCAAAGTTGGCCTTTTCTTTTTTTTTTTTTTTTTTTTTAAATTTGGTATAAGAATTGAAAAAAAAAATCGAAATCCCAAGAAACTGGTTCATGGCTTCTGTCTGTCTCCTGGACTGATGTTACATCAGTATATTCTTCTGATCAATAGTATAGGCATCTGTTATCTGAGGAAAGAAGTGTATCTTATTCCACTAAGTGTGTGTACAAAGAGGCACTTCGGTATATATCAATGTTAAGGAAACAAACTATAAGAACTTCAATGTTGTATTTTATGCATGTTAATAAATTTAGGCTATATCTGATGTTTCTGCAAATTAAGTGGATTGTAAGATCGAAGAGTTGGAAAATTTGGTTCCCCTCAAAGGCTTTTCCATTTCTTTTGTTCTTTAGAAGCCAGTAGATGAGCAGTTAGTTTCTATGCCCACTCAAACACTGTCTTCTTGTAGCCCTGAACTATTGATGCAAAGCTAATGGTTGATAATCAACTTGTGGCTCTGTTTTTCTTTTTTGTTTTCCTTCAATAAAATTACTTAAACCATATTGAGTATCTGTATCTTTGTGGAATGCAGTATAAAGCAATTTTTATTAATACAATCACATCTTAAAGTTTTTAAAAGGTCTATTTTGGCATAAATGAGGCCATCTTGGAGTGATGCAGGTGGGAGCTTGAACATCCTGAAAGTGCTTTCCAGTTCCAGTGTAGTTTAGAGGATCAGAGAATTTGTCTTGGGGTGGTAATGGCTTTCTCAGCCTCATTTTCTCTCACCACATTCACAGAGTATATAAGGATTCTCAGGACAGAGCTGGTCCACAAATCAGTGACTTTCTCCCCCACTGCAATCAAGATGCTTCTGCCCCAACAGACCACTGTATAAGAAATAGATCAGGCTGTTCTTTTTACAGATGTTACAATGAATTAGCGATATCTATTTTTAATGGAATATTTACATTAAATTAAAAAATTTCATGTTAAGGTATGAGTATTTTATATGAAACATTAAATAACACGCTATTTACAAAATAGCCAGAAAGCTTTTCGCGCCAAGATTTTTACCCTTCAATCAGCTGACTGACACGGGGTGGTCACGTGACAAACAAGGAAGTACACCTTGTTCGTATGGGGGAGTGAGGAGTTCGTACTTCTTCCAAACTACAAACCATGACGGAGTGCGTGAATTTTCTTTGTTTAGCTTTTTTGTGGTTGTTTTTCGGATTTTTCTCGGGACTTTCTTCCGAAAAGGAACAGCGACTGGAGCTGAGCTTGAACGGAAAATGGAGGTTGTCAAACTCCAACGGGTCGCTGACTCTTCCTGCGGAGGTCCCCGGCTGTGTTCATTCAGCTCTGCGGCAGAAGGGACACATCCAGGTAGACTACCAGTCCCTGCTGGCAAGCATTTTTCCCAAGTTTGTGTTCAGTGTCAATATGCAATTCTGCTCTTCGGGCTTTTTTCAATATAAGCAATTAAACTTTATTTAAAAAAATAACTTTTGAACTGCTGGGTGATTCTCTGAAATCGGTGCACTTTGTGTCCCACAGGTTTACCTCAAAGATTTTCATATAAAGAAAACCACA
>JBAMHW010000022.1:21425482-21438987 GCA_037177495.1 Rhadinocentrus ornatus | reverse complement strand
GACAAAATTATTTCTAATAATTTTTGGGATTTCATGCCTAAGGTGGGAAAACATATTTTCTCAGAGGTTCAAATAGTTCTTCATCAGATGCAATGTTAAGAAACACAATTTTTTGTGGTGTATTTTTCAGTAAACAGAGAACCCAATGTGCACCGAATTCAGAGAATCACCCTGCTGTTGGAGGCACTGTTTTTACCTTATTTCACTCTGCAGCACAACCAAAACACTTAAAAAATAGAAGTAAGCTTTAAGCTGACCCACGTCCTCGCATGTCTTCCAGGACCCATACTTCAGGTTTAACGACGTGTCATATTGGTGGATTGCGCTTGACAACTGGACATTCACAAACACGTTTACTGTGTCAGCACATCTGAGGTGAGTGTAGTGTTGTGGATTCTTATAAGGAAAAAAAGTCTTTAAATTGTTTTTTCTCTGCATGAACAGGGACAAGCAGAAGGTGCTTCTTGTTTTTGATGGTGTGGACACGGTCGCCTCCATCTCACTAAACGGGATCAAAGTTGGAAAGACAGACAATATGTTTCGTAGATATGTAGGTTAAGTGGGACAGGGGATGTTTAAAAAGCTGTGGACACTTTTTCATTCAGTGTTTTTATGTGTGCCTTCTGAAATGTGTTCTGTAGGATTTCTCAGTGAGAGACCTGCTGAAAAATGATAACAATGTGGAAGTGAGTTTCCTTTCTCCAGTTCTTTACGCCTCTGAGCAAAGCAAAGCTCATTCATCCTACAGAGTTCCTCCTGAGTGTCCTCCAGATGTCCAGAAGGGGGAATGCCATGTCAATTTTATTAGAAAAGTAAGAACTCTACATCTCACTACTTTAGAAAATATAATTAATCATTATTTTTGTTGGAAATAAGATTATTTAGAATATAAAGACACTTTTATTTATAATTTAATTTGTTGTTTATTTATTTGGTTTGATTTTAATTAAAATTTTTAATTAATTTATCTATTTGTTCACTTATTCAAATGCGCTGATGCAGAAAAATAAGATATTTATTTCAACTGAAAAAGTAAGAATGAGTTTAAAGAGCGAAGTTGTGAAGGGTTATACTAATGACCAAGATATTGTAACGCATTACATGTCCACATGGGAAAAATTCAACCAAGATTATTTATCGTTTTATCTGGAACATCTTCAGCTTCTCATTCAGCTTTTTTTCCTGCATTCTCTGATGTCTTTGTAAAGTAATAAACTAAAACAGATCCTCTGTTGTGCAGGAGCAGAGCTCTTTTAGCTGGGACTGGGGGCCTTCGTTTCCCACTGTGGGCCTGTGGAAAGGAGTTCGGCTGGAGGCGTTTGATGTGCTGCAGCTTATCCAGCTGTCCTCTCTACCTTTGTACAGTATGTTCCAGGCATTCTTTGTACAGTACCAGTCTTTTCCTGATCTAAACTACCGTAAAATATTAATAAATGAAGATACGCATACATACAGGTAAACAGACTGTCGGGATCTGGTCTGACAGATGTTCTGCATTATTTATCTGTCGCACAAGAGCAGTTGTGTAAGATGCTGCAGCTCCACAAATGCAGGTAATACTGCATGAGAGTTGCCTCTAATTAGGATTCTACATGTTAGCCCCGTTGTGGTTTAATTAGAAGTTGGAGTTTTACACAGAAAGTTATGGTAAAGTTTTAAGTCATAGTTTTAGGTTCATGTGTACTCCTGAAACTCCAGCATGCACTTATTTCCTCCCCCATTTCTCCTAATTCCCTTTAACTTAGTTAGTTAGATGATCATTTCTGCTGTCTGTCTGTCCAGACTCCAGCTGCTCTCAGTGGAGGCTGCAGGTCGAACTTCTCGTTGATGCTGTTCAGACAACAAGCATTCAAGTCGGGCTCTCCATACCTGAGCTGGACTCGGAGCAAACCTTCCAGACACAATTTGTCCAGGGAAAAAACAAGTACAGCTTCATCTTACATATCAACAAGGTGCTTAAATCGTCCATACCGGTGTTTTAAATATATTTTTAAAATGGATTAATTTTAGATTTAAATTGGTTTTATCTATCAGTAATCCTTATGGTGATAAACTGTAATGTTTTTTTTTAAATCAGAACAACCAGGTGAAGCTTTGGTGGCCAAGTGGATATGGTGACCAGTCTTTTTACCACCTCACTGTCAGAGGATTTCAGGATGGATTTTTAACCCTGAACACAGAATTCAAGGTCAGAATAACTTCCTCAGTTTTACATGTGTGTATCTGCTCAAGAGAAATGGAGTAAATTAATTGAAAAGGAAGTTGAATCACATGGTGGCAACAGGAAGTTAAAAAAATCTTTCTTTGGTGGGTAGAACTTGAAGGTACATGCTCATGTCAAGAAGCCGAAGCTTTAGTTTATAAACACAAAATCTGAGACTAATTTTCATCTTGTTCTTTACAAGATGAAGTCCAGACAAGTTTAGCTAAGTCAGAAAGGTTTCTAAATGATGAAACACACATCCTGATATATCCTGTGTGTAAAGAACTCGTCCAGAGTCAGTCCATAAACTCTGTAAAACTGAGGTCAAGGGTTTTCATGTAGGCAGATAGTTAATAACCCAATATTTTTATTTTTTGCATTGATGATGTTTCAAGATTTTTTGGTATTAAAACACCTTCATTTTCTTTCCTAATTTGGTGCTCATGTATTTATTCAACTTTATATTTTCATGCCGAGTGTCCCAGAAATTTCTTTCTTTTTTATCTCTTATTTGTCTGCAGGTGTTTTTTCGCACAGTGGAACTCATCCAGGATCCAGTGTCTGGATCTCCCGGCTTAAGCTTCTATTTCCAGATCAATGGGCAACCAGTTTTTATCAAAGGCTCCAACTGGATACCAGCACACTCCTTCCAGGACCAAGTCACACCTGCTGTGTGAGTTTAGTCAGACTGGCGTATCATCACTGCTTATTTTTTCCCGCCATTTTTTCTTTGCTCATTTTTTCTACTTTTTTAAAAGACTGAAATACAAAAAGAGCTGCTTCTAAGTTTCTTTAGATAGACATGCATTACCGTTGAAGCTGCCTGTTTTCTTTCTGCCTCTTTCTAGCTTGAGGAACTTGTTGCAGTCAGCTGTGGATGCTAACATGAACGCCCTCAGGGTTTGGGGAGGAGGAGTGTACGAACAGGATCTGTTCTACAACCTTTGCGATGAAATGGGAATCATGGTAAATGCTGTCTTCTCTAATTCACAAACTTGATATATATTCTTTTTATCTCAATGTTAACAAGTCTCTAAAGAAGTAAGACACATCTGTACTGGTAGTTTAGGCACTGTCACACTTTTTGGCATCGATCATTAAATATGGGAGAATTGCCAGGGATAAAATAAATAATGACATTATCAGTGTGTCATAGCATTATGGAGGAATTGTGCTCCACTCTTTCTTACAAAGTTTGCAGGTTTGTTTATGCAGTTTCTCTAAGGTCTCACCACCGTATTTGAGTCAAATTGATGTCTAGACTTTGGGTCATTGAGCGTTTTGATTATTTTCAGCCATTTTGTTGAGCTGTGTTTAGGATCTTTGTTCTGTTGCATGACCCAGTTTTGCATAGCCTCAGATTTGACTCTAAATACTTCGGTATAAAGGTTTGTTCACGGTCCAGTCAATGACTGCAAGGTGCCCAGGTCTTGCACAGAACAAACTCAAATCATCAGCCTTCCACCACTGTGCTTGACAACTGATATCAGGGGTTTGTGTTAATATGCTGCATTTGGTTTTCATCAGATATGAGGCTGAGCTGTAAATTATGACCAAACATATTTACATTTGTCTTGTCTGTTCAAAGGTAACTTTTCAAAAGTCTTGTAGTTTTGTTTTTTTTTAATTACATTTAGCTCATTTAAGCTGTTTTGTTTAGGTTGTTTTGTTTTTTTTTAAAAGATTATTTCTCCTGGTAATCCATCCAAGCAAGACATAGTTTTATTCAATTGGTACCTGGGTAATAGAGGAAAATGGTCTGTAGAGTCTGAGACGTGGCCTTTTTTGCATTCTCTCGCTTGGACATCTCCACAGAATGATGTAATAGATTGGAAATAATCTTTTAACGCTTTCCAGACTGATAAGCAGCAACATTTGATTCTCTAAGTTATTCCTCTTTCCTCCTTGGCATTGTTTTAACACACACCCTAATGCCTCAGACCAGTAAACAAACAAAACTTCTGCATTTTAGCTTAATTTTAGCTTAGTTAAATTAGTGCTTTAAGGGTTAAATATGGGCGTGTTTTTGTTCTGAGGGTTAATTCAACTCATATTAAGACTTGATACAAATGTTTTGCTACATCAAATCAAACTTTTTTTATATAGCACCTTTCTTGCACAAGACAACACAAAGTGCTGTACAAAATAAAAACAAATAATGCATATTCAACACAAAATTTAAAAGCCTTCACAACAAAATTATAAAAAAAAATATAAAGGCTCACCCCATAACTGTACACACACAGTAGCACACAAACTCACACAAACCAAGCTTCATGCACACTCGGCCCACCCACCCATACCTTATTTTGTACAAAGATGAACTCCAATCGCTAATAACTGTCTCTGAACTGAAAGTAAGTAAATAAGTAGTAATAAAATGCAAACATCTGGCTCAACGCTGCTGTGAGGAAATGATATCTTGGGGATCCAGTCACACTGGAAGCCAGCCCACCAATGAGCACACTGGACACCACCACAGAAACCGCCCAGGCCAGGGCAGGCCGCGGTCCATATTACGGCTGCAGGGCTGCAGTGGAGGACACCCAGCCACCCAGACAAGGCAGTCACCATGGCAACAGCCCGCAGGCAGAGCCACTAGTCTGAAGGTCAGAACTCGTGCTGCTGAGTAATTGCAGGTTAGAGATAGACTTTTTGGGAAGACCAAAAAGCAGGGCATTGCAGTAATCTAATCTACTAGAAACTACTGGCAAGAGAGAGAAAAGGATGGACCTGCGTTGTTTTTAAGATGATAAAATCCTGTCTTTGTGACATTTGTGGAATAAAATCAAGCTCAGAGTCAAAAAGGACACCCAGATTTCTCACACACTGAGAATATTTAAAGTTTTGTAATTTTAATAAAATAGTCTCTCTCTTGTCTTCAGGACCAATAATTAAAACTTCAGTTTTGTCCTGATTAAGCTGAAGGAAGTTCTCTTCCATCCATGACTTAATATTAAAATACAGTTTATAAGAGTGTTAACTGGCTCCAGGTCATCAAGACACACAGCGATGTAAAGCTGCGTATCATCAGCATAGCTGCGAAAATCAATGCCGTGTCTCCTGACGACATCCCCAAGTGGCAACATGTACAAATTAAAAAGAAGTGGGCCTAAAAATGATCCTTGGGGATCCCCACATTGAATTTTATGGATCTTTGAGAAGGATGTATCTATATTTAGTTTATTTAAAACTGACGATCTGTGAGATAGGAGTAAAACCATTCAAAAACACTACCTGAGAGGCTCACCAGACTACTGAGGCTGTTTAATAAAATCTGGTGATCTGGTCTATTGTATTAAAGGCAGCGCTCAGATCCAGTAGAACCAGAACTGAAAGTTTCCGTGTGTCAAAATTACACCTGAGGTCATTAACAATCTTTAAAAGAGCCGTCTCTGTACTGTGGTTCCTCCTGAAAATAGATTTGTCCAAAACATTGTTTTTTTATCCAAAAAGTCATTTAACTGAATAAAAACAGCTTTTTTGATGATTTTACTTGAAAAAAAGGTAGGTTGGATGCAGGTCGGTAATATTAAAAAACATTAAATAACTCTTCTTCTTCACCACTGCCGTTTTGAAGGCAGATGGGAAAACACCTGTCTGAAGAGAGTAATTCACTATATTTAAAAGTTCATACTTGAAGAAACCATAAAATGTTTTTAAATATGATGTGGAAATTGAATCTAAAAGGCAGGTTGTTGGGTTAAGTTGGGAGAAAACTGGACCAAGCATCTTCGCATCAACCGGGACAAAACTGTCCAGTGTTTCCTCAGGTAAAAGCAGAGGTTCAGATTTGTTAAAATCAACAACGTGTTGAGATAAAAAAACTGGATCTGATTGTATCAATTTTTACTTTTGAAGTGGTCTGCAAAGTGCTCACATGCAGCATCTGATGCAGGCATGGAGGACTTGTTAAAATCAGCATTTATTAAAAGATTAATGGTTTTAAAAGCAATTTGGGGTTGTTCACGTTATCTGTGATGAGGTTTGAGAAGCGAAGTGTTCTAGCCTGTCTAAGTGTATTATTGTGAACTTGAGTTGTTCACTTAAAATTTCATAATAGATTGTTAATTTAGTTTTTCTCCATTGCCTCGCCGCACTCCTGCAATTTCTTGTCAGCTTCACAATTTCCTCATTTCTCCACGGTGTTTTGGATGTTCTTTTTAAGGTTTTAGTTTTAAGTGGAGCTGCTGAGTTAATAGCTGATTGTAGTCTATTGTTACAATTATCTACTATAAAATCACACGATGCAGGTAAAAACTGAGCAGGAGTTTGATGTAAAATGTCAATAAAATGTGCAGCCACTTCAGAAGTATTATATCGTTTCCTCACAGTTCCCGCTACAGGATTGAAAGTGTGGACCTTTTTCACACTGTATGTTTCCCTTTTAATTGTATAATTTAGACTGTTGCTATATGGGCATCCCTGTGCCCTTGTTTTAGCCAGGTTGCCTGAACTTTAGTTACTTTCCACGTGTCTCTGCCACATTTCTGGAATTAAGGGCAGCTTTTTCAGATCTTACATAAAATCACTGAGAATTAGCAAAACCAGTCGAGGAGGAAAAACTGTATTTATATTATTTTTCATTGTGTAGCACCAGTATTATGACCCATGAACATATTGTTAAACAGATTGCTACGCAAACCCTGTGTCTGTAGGTCTGGCAGGACTTCATGTTTGCCTGTGCCATGTATCCCACTGAGGACGCCTTTATACACACAGTAAAAGAAGAGGTCATCCAACAGGTGAGTCTGAGTATTTGCTTTTTGCTGGTTCTGAAAGTGTCTGCTACTGAAAGTATGCAGATGAAACGATGAGGATTAGTTTGTTCAACGAGCAGAATACACGAAGGCTGGTTCAGTGTGTCTTCTCTAAACACTATTTTTTTCCCTGACAGGTTCAGCGCCTGAAGTCCCACCCTTCTATAATAATTTGGAGCGGAAACAATGAAAATGAAGCAGCTCTGGCGACGGACTGGTTTAACATTCCACCCTCCCAGAAACCTGCTTACATAAAAGACTATGTGACGCTTTATGTAAACAACATAAGGATGATTGTGCAAGAGGTTAGAATCCATTAATGTGCATATTACTGAAAGTAAAAGTGGCATATTTTTTATTTACAGTATTGTTTGCTTTATATTAGCTTTTTATAAGTCAAGTATTTTTTTTTATTTAGCACAAACCATATTATAAGATCTGATGAGGCCAAGTATCTCCTTTAGGAGGACCAGAGTCGTCCGTTTCTTGTCTCCAGTCCAACAAATGGAGCTGAATCGGAGCAGGAAGGATGGGTGGCAGCGAACCCCTATGACCCTCACTACGGAGACGTTCACTTCTACAGCTACTTCGAGGATTGCTGGGACTGGAGGACTTTCCCACGCACCCGGTTTGCCTCAGAATATGGCTTCCAATCCTGGCCTTCCTTTTCCACTCTACAGCTGGTAACTGAATATTAGCATATTTAGTTTTTGCTTGTCACAGCCTGGACAAAGATAATAGTAATTTAATTATAACTGAAGACATAAACCTAACTGAAAACAAGGAAAGAAAACTTGTGCTGTGAGAGTTAATGTGTGGATGAATGAATGTTTGGTGTAAAACAACCTCAAGGCATGCAGGAGAAAAGATGTCTTCTGGACTTTGCAAAGGCCTGAATTGAAGGAAGATGGGATACTAAGCCTACGTTAAAACAAAACTAATGAATATTAATAGGTCAGCAGACCGTCACATGTTCAAATTTTATCTAAATATTTTCACTCGATTCACTTGATTCGAAATAATTATTATTTGAGAGATGTTTTTGCGTTCGAATGCTTGCGGTTCTGGTGATTAAATCAGGATGAGAAACTGGTTTTACTTTGGTCTATGTGGTCTGACTAGAAGGACGACAACTACCCCCATCCCGTTGACAAATCAGCTGAAGTAAATGATGAAACAGGAGGGAAAGCTCTGGGAAAATACGTCTGAAAGAAGGGCACGGTCGCCTGCTGGTACGACTTCTGTGAAGAGTAACAACTGAAAACTGTTGCAACGTAGCTTTTCTACTGTAGGCTAACATGGGTTACGTATTGTAATCCCAGCTTCTATGAGTAGGCGCAGCCCTTTAAGGCTATCACTACTGGGTATATCCCTCCACACGCAGTACTGAAAGCTTTAGTCCACGCCCACCTGCTGGGTGGGCCCCACCTCCGCCTCTAGTATAAATAAGGACGAGACCGGACAATCGGCTCCCTTAAAACAGCTTTTTCTTCAGCCGTTCTAGGAGCCAGTGAGACCCCACAACTTAAAGGGCGAAGCCTATACTCATAGAAGCTGGGGTTGCAATACGTAACCAACGTTCTATTTTGTATAGGCTTCGCCCTTTAAGGCTATCGCTATTGAGTTAAAACCGAAGCAGGATGTAGTCTATGCCTCACTGGGTCCATAGAGTACCACAAGCACAAACACACCTGCACGTAATAACCCAGAAAAGTCCAGTGGCTGCGTCATGCGTATTGGCGCAGCATGGTGGCCCTGTACAGAAGAACAGCAGAGCGAGACTGGACAATGAAACAGCTACTGCTGTGAAAACCCACGATGAAGGTCCAAACGTGGGCTAAGTGGGGAGAAGGTACCATCTCCAAATGTCAGCAGGCAGACGGAGAAGAACCGTACTCACTCCAATAAAACACCCAAGACAGAATGGCTCAGAGAGAAGCCGGAGACATCCCGCAGATAAAATAGCATGGAGAAGACCATGGAGCTGCATTACAGATGTCGTCCGCTGACAACAGTCCATGCAGGGCTGTGGAGGATGAAATCCCCCTGGTGGAGTGTGCTCTGAGACCCTCTGGGAGATCCACTCCAGAGGAAACATAAGCCTGTGAGATGGCTTCATGCAGCCAGTGTGACAGGCGCTGAGCAGACAGGGCTGACCCAGAGAACCTTCCTCCATAGTGCACAAACAGACGCTGAGAACAATTTCGCATCATCCTCTGACCCGTGGGAAGGAGGATAAAATCCATTCAGCATGATCACCCTGGATCTGAAAGAGCTGGTGATGTTTTTAGGCGCGAAGGAAGGTATACAGCAGCGTCTGACGACGGTGCGTGAACGCGTCCACTCCCAGAGGGGGTCTGTCCCGGTGACTCAGCGAGAACCAGAGGACACCGGGGATGTGCACCGTCTTGATGGAGAACAGGTGTGTATGAGCCCAGCGCAGCAACTGTCTGGCCACGTTAAGCAGTTGTGTGGAGCTCAATCCCCCTTGACGGTTGATACACGCTGCTGTCACCTTGTTTTCTGTGTGGATCAGAACATGCTGATCCCGCAGCAGTGGGGAAAAATGCTGGATCACCTTCCACGCTGTGAGGAGATCCAGCACGTTTATCAGGAGAGACATGTGGGTCGGCCACTGTCCTCCCACCACCTGGGACAGACAGGTCCCTCCCCAGCCCAAGAGAGCTGCGTCTGTGAACACTGAAATGTGAGACGTTGCTCTGCTCAGAGGCACCCCCTCGGATAAAACAATGGTCTCTCCAGTGGGCCAGATCGGCTGCCACGGAGGGAGGAACCACGGTCGTGCGCCTCTTCTGACGCACTGGATCAATGTGGAGACGAATAAACCATCTCTGTAGTCGTCTCATATAAAGCAGCCCGAGGGGCACGATCACGTGGCCCGCTGACATTAGGCCTAGCAACCGCATGATTGACAAGGCTGTTACTACGCTGTGGGGAGTGACGTGGCGGAGCAAAGCTGCCGGCTGTGCAGCTCTCTGCTGAGACAGCCGCACTCTCATGGTGGTCGAGCTTAATTCCACTCCCAGATAGATTATGGTCTAAGATGGCAGGGGGGAGCTCTTCTCCCAGTTCATGGGGATGCCCCAAGATGCCACAAGAGCTGGGCGCGTAGGGGTCATGAAAGGGGGAAGAGTCATCCGACTCCCGCCCATTGTCGAAGAGGTCCACCGCAGTGTCCAAATCATGTGCCGCCGCAGGGAAGACCTCCTCAACCGAGAGGGTGAAGAGGTCAACCCTGGGTTGTTTCTTCTCCAGGGGAAGGAGCTTGCAGAAAGGGCAGGAAGCCTGGGGGGGTCAATGCCTGACCGGCATGGTGAGTGCCCAGGCAGCGCTCACATTTCCCATGGAGGTTGGTGTTTTGTGGATGTAGCCGGTCTGGCAGACCGGGCACTGACGGACACTGGCAGACATTCCAGTGGATGAGTTTTGGTGGATCTTCTTAAGGAATCACTACTTGCATGCGTAGCTTAGGAAAAAAGGGAGCCGATTGTCCGGTCTCATCCTTATTTATGCTGGATGCCGAGGTGGGGCCCACCCAGCTGGTGGGCGTGGGCTAAAGTTTTCAGTACTGCGCGTGCGTGCGGAGGGATATACCCAAAAGCGATAGCCTCAAAGGGCGAAGCCTATACGAAATAGAACTAACAAATTTTGTTTCTGACGTTTTATATAGCAAGTAACAGTAAATGATCCGACTTAAACTGGAGAATAAAGTAGTTGCTGGACCACCCTGCTCTGTTTCTGACATAAAGCCAAAATAAACTTCACTGTTAGATTGAATTAACTCACCTATCCAGTAGAAAGCTGCAACCTCCGCGTCAGTTTTGAAGTTTCTCCTTCATCAATTTCCTCTATCTAGTAAATGCTCCACCAACATACAGTCTTGTTTTCTGCCAGTTATTATTTCTTTTTCTTTTCTTGGCTATTTTTTCCTCCGTCTCGCGGGCAAAGAGTATAGATGGTCCTTCATTTCAATGTCAACTGGCAAGCTGAATCATCCACGGTCGTCTTGGCTTATTTACACAACCCCGCGCCCTCCCCCCGAAACAGCGGGGACTCGCATTTAAAACGCACAAGGCTAACAAGTTTGTCCCCTTTCGGCTACTGTATTCAAAGATGGCGATGCAAGATGGCAGCCTCCAGTTGGGTGCACCGCCACCTATGTATTTATAAACATCTAATTCTAAGCTACGAAAACACTTGTTTGGATGCGATTGTGATTAGACTTTGGTAAAATACGTATTTATGAAAGCGATACTTGATTTTTGCTAACACACTGTACCTTTAAGTACTTGTCTTATATATCACTTATATATAAATGTGTTTTTTGAGGTAACTTGCAGGTAAATAAATTTTGTTTGGGCTATTTTGGAATTAATGAATAAATGAATGAAACCTTTATTTGATCATAATGACATAATATAAAAACAAAAATGGAAATAAAACCAAAAAAGCAAACACAAAAGTTTCACACTCGGCTGCGAATCGCTCCAGTGAGAGCTGAAGATCACGGCCTGATGAAGCCAACAGAACCACATCATCCGCAAAGAGCAGAGACCCAATCCTGAAGCCACTAAACCGGATCCCCTCAACACCTCGGCTGCGCCTAGAAATTCTGTCCATAAACGTTATGAACAGAATCAGTGACAAAAGGCAGCCTTGGCGGAGTCCAACCCTCACTGGAAACTATTCTGATTAATTGCCGGCAATGCGGACCAAGCTCGTACACCGGTCGTACAGGGACCGGACAGCTCGTATTAAAATAATCGTGATTATCATTTTCCCCATAATCGAGCAGCCCTAGTGGTCAGCCTGTTCCACAGTCTGACCTACAGACACACACACTTTCAGGGTGGTTCCCACAAAATTGTGAATATTGTGTTCACTTGTAAATGATACCCTCTATCTTTCTGGTTGACAAAGTTTTGTATGTTGTATGGTAAGAAGTTCCTGCTCACGTTTAACACAATCTGTGTTGTGTGATAATTAACCAGGTCCTGGTGTTTCAGTAAGTTTGTTTATCCAAATAACCGACTGTGTATAACACGCAGTGCTCTCTCTTGTAATATTAATACAAGTAATGTGTGTTTTTGTAATTGTATTAAATATATTGATGTTCCTTACATATATTTTAAGGAACATCAAAATATATTCTTTTACTTATTTCTGTGGAAACTTTTACCATAAGTATTCCTGAGTGGGACCAGTTATTTTTTATCTTCTTAATGCAGTAAAATATTAACAGGATTGCTGAAACTGAATGAAACCCTGCACATGGTGCATTAGGGCAGTTAAAAGAAATTTCAAAACACTAATAAGTAAAACATACATAATAGTTTTATTGTTGCATAGGTATAAAATTGTCCAGATTAGAGGAAAAGGTATTCTTTAAAATGGAAGAGGCTCATCAAATATTAGAGCTTAATAAACACTCAAATTATTTTATTCCGTTTGGTTTTTTTAATTGACATTGAACTGCAGGTTTCCATTAAAGAAGACTGGAGCTATGAAAGTAATTTTACTTCCCATCGTCAACATCATGAAGATGGAAACCAGCAGATGTTGCTGCAGGCTGCGCTACACTTCAACCTGCCAAACTCAACGGATCCCCTGAAAAGATTTACAGACACTCTCTACATCACTCAGGTAAACCTCACAGACTCACCTCACATCTGACATGGTTTAAGTAAACATGGTTCAGGTTTTTGGACAGATTTATGAGCAGGTGGTGATGAACGTGGATTTAATGAGACATTTTGCTGCCTCATTTTCCTGTTTGTTTTTTTTTGCACCAACCAATTTATGAGGCACGCATGTTCAGTTGCTTGTAAACAATAATAGCTAATCTACCGATCACATGTGAACATGGTGAAGCTACTTACTGAAGCTCAAACTGAGCATCAGAATGAGAAAGAAAGGAGATTTAAATTACTTTGAACGTGGCATGGTCGTTGGTCTGAGTTTTTCAGAAACTGCTGATCTACTGGGATTTTCACACACATCAGAGAATGGTCTGAAGAAAAGAAAATATCCAGCGAGCAGCAGTTGACTGGACCAGAATGTCTGGTCGGGTCTGATGTCGGAAGAGAATGAGCAGACTGGTTGGAGATGATGGAAAGGTACCAGGAAGTCAAATAAGCACCGGTTCCAACCAAAGTATGCAGAATATTATCTGTGAACACACAACACGTCCAACCAGGAAGCAGATGGGCTACAGCAGCAGAAGACCACACCACGTGCCTCCTGTCGGCTAAGAACAGGAAACTGAGGCTACAACTCACACAGACTCACCAGAACTGGACAATAGAAGATGGAGAAATGTTGCAGGTCTGATGAGTCTCCATTTCAGCTCCACATTCATATGCTAGGCTCAGAATCTGCTGGAGACGTCATGAAAACATGGATCCATCCTGCCTTGGATCAACATTTCAGGTTGATGCTGGTGTGATGGTGTGGGGGGATATTTTCTTGGTCCACTTTGGCCCCTTAGTACCAACGTGGCCTGGTTTAACCAGCACAGCCTA
>JBAMHW010000022.1:21397521-21410587 GCA_037177495.1 Rhadinocentrus ornatus | reverse complement strand
ATGTTTTTTAATTGCATTACAGGAAATAAAGAACTTTATCACAATATTCTAATTTTCTGAGACAGTCCTGTATGTGAATCTCTTCATTTGCTTTTATCATTTTTTTCTTCACCCCTGGTAATCTTAATGTAGTTTTGTTCATCATGTTGTATACCTCGTATTGTTACAGATTTAAAAAAAAAATCTTTAAAAGACCCCCCCAAAAAAGATTTTTGTTGCAAGTAGCTTCATTGTAGATGGTGCAGTTCTACAAGATGTCAGAACTTTATAGCAAATAAGAAAAGATAATAATAAAAATTTAATATTCATTTTAATATCCATCATTATGAAAATGAATATTCTATCAAATAAAACAAATTTTCTCAAATCTGAGTTCAGAATAATTGTTTGTAGCATCAGTTCCTGCTTGATTTTGGTCTTTTTTTATAGGATTTATTCACAATGATCAATAACATTTGGTAATAAGACCCATTTTAGACTCTGATCAAGCCAATCGGTAATTAACACACATAAAATTAGAAGAATGATAATAGTTGCCATTCCTTGTTTCAGTTTCCAGAAATGGACAGCATCGCACGGGAGCAACGAGACACTTCCAGCAAGATCATCTTCTTCCTGATCCAGAATGCAGGGCTACTCACCGGGTTCACCATCATCCTCCTCATCACCATGTTTGCAGGGAGCATTAACCTGGGCTAGAAGAGACCGAGACCCAAACTTGAAAAAATGAGCTGCCTTCGTTTCTGCTCTCAGTGGCGGGAAAGTGACTGTTTTGTACCAAAAAAAAACCACAGAATTTTAAAAAGGGAAAATAAATTTATGCTTTTTTTTACCTTTGGACTATGAATTTAGTGAAATGTTTACTTCATCAAGAGGGAAAATCTTTACAATCATCTTGTGCAAAATCTAATTACATTTTTTTTTTCAGTCTTCATTTCTAGTGAACTATTTTACCTCAATGATGCTGTGGACGTTTACAGTACACTGGCTGCTTAAATTACCAAAGGGGGGAAACAAAATAATAAAACTTAAAAATGAAATCTGCATCCTTTACTAAAAAGCGTCTTCTTGTGTTTTTTCTTCAAAATGACCCCACACCTATAAACACTTTGGGTTTCTATCTTAGTATCTGCGTTTTTTCCCCGCATATTTAAATTTTCATTTTGATGAGCATGAATAAGTTTGATTCTTTGTAAAATCAATACTAAATTTATACTACTGAGTAGCTCAGTGTCAGGCGGTTCACCAGAGAAGCCGGACACAAACGCAGGTTAGCGTTTTCAAAGATTTAATAAGGATTAACAAGAAAGACTGGTGTGAGTCTGAACCAGAAGAGTGAATACTACACAAAGGATTAGTCTCCGGACTGGGTTTATGTAGGCTGGTGATCAGGCGCAGATGATGATGATGGTGATTGTTGACAGGTGCGTCCAAGCTGGCTGTGGCTGAGGGTTTCTGGGAGTTGTAGTGTAGCAGCAGCTGTCAGAACTCTGGAGAGGCAGAGCGCGCCGAGTGGAGGATGCAGGCAGCTGTGCAACCACAGCTTAGAGGTGGATTTAAAACTGGTAATGTTTGGAGAAAAAAGCAAACAAAAATACACTGAATAAAGAAAACTTAAATAACATGCTACATGTTCGAGCCAGAACCAGATGCGGAATACGATGGGGATCGTCATGATGAAGCACCACAACCAAGTCTGGACTGTAAGGAAGGACGTTCCTGTTTGGGAAGTATGCTGATTACCTGCAGTTGTGCAGCATTACTGTTCATGTTTCCTCGCTGTAAACATATCTGTGTGAACTCCCATGTTAACAGATGCAGATGTGAGAAGCGAGGTAACGTACCAGCTGAGGCAGAAAACATCTGCTCCCAAGATCTTAAAAAGGTAAAGATGCCTCCAATGTCTGTCTGCATTCAGTCTACTTCTACAAAAGTTTGTTTTCAACATCCCACGATACGTCCTTATGACTATACATTGTTTTATAATGTGTACAGTCATTTTTGAATATATATATATAATTAAATATCTAATTCAAAAGCATTTTAACGCTTTATTCTACAAGTTTTTGATAATCACCATTGTAGATGTTATGCTAAGATATAACTATTATGTGATACATCCTGGACCATCAATCAAATAACCAGTGGTGATTTTAGAAGGGGGCCTGGGCCACCCCTAAAAAGTCTTTGGCCAGTTCTGATGTGTAGCTCATCAAGCTTATTGACACGAGAACACAAAGTAACCAAAAACAACATATATCATCTTGCTTTTTTTTTAATCACAATCCATGTTATTTATTATTATTATTGCAACTTGTTTATATTGTTATCCATTTTTTTAATCTATGCTCCTTTTGTTTTATTTTAATTAACTGTGGTGTTCTTTCATGTTCTTTTTTGCTCCGTAAAGCACTTTGGGTTTCTCTAATGTATTTGATAAAGTACTGTATCATAAACGTTGAGTTGAAGATTGTCATGAAACGTAAATCTGTGTTCTTTAAATCAATGACAAAGGTGGCAGCTTTGTTACTAATGTGTGATTTTAATAGCGCCAACATTGTATATGTGGTTAACTTGTGTGTGAAATAGAGGGGGACATGGAAAGGAAGTGGTAGGGATTTTAGGTTCTGTTAGCCTTACAAACAGATCCACACGTCAGCCAGTAAAACAATTAGCTACAAGGACGGCTGCACTACTATTAATTTGTTGCTCATTTCTTTTCTTTCCTCTGAGAGTACTTTGTTTTCCAGGATTTCTTAGAGAACCAAGAATCCTGAATGTCACACTGAGTCTGACCAAAGTTATAGAAACCCTGCTGGACACTGGAGTTAGTTAAATCTATTGATTGGAAATGCCACTGCAAATAACTCAACAACTTAATATGCAAAATACAGTGAAATTCCAAATAGATTTTACAGATTAGCTGTCAGAAAAATCTTTGAACAGATAAAATACAGAAATACTTAAATTGGTACATTTATTAATAAAAAAAAGTACACATAAGAAGGTAAACAGGAGAATGAAACCCCTTCACTTTGTAGTACAGAACTTCCAGGATTTGAGCCAGTCCTTATGTAAGGTTTCCAGTTTTTCCTCATTTTTTATAGTTATTTCAAGTCATAAAACTGGCCTACTTTTTAAAAAAAGATGTCCATCACTGTTGCATCCATAAAAAAGAAAAAAATATTCCTGTACTTTTAACAAAGCCAAATAAAATATACCTGTGTACTAACATACTCACACAATCTTCTCTGGTTCTAGACACAGTTAAATGAACAGACACCCAAATAATAATATTTAAAAAAACAAACCATCTGTAGAGTCCCTCAGAAAAGTAATGGGATCACTCCAAGAGCCAAATTTATCTGGAGTTCATCTATTGTAAAGATAACATGGAAAAGGTTTGGCTTTTTCCCTACAAGTGCGGTATTTTCAAGAAGATCTTAGAAATATGTTCTAAAATGCTCCTTAGAAAAATGCTCCATAAAGACTTTTACTGTCCAAATTTCTGAAGTTGATCTGTTATGAACATTTGGCAACGTATGTAAGAATATGAAAGCACCAGGGCCAGATGCCATCAGCTCCAGGATGCTCAGTAAAGTGGTGCCTCACAAAAGATAATAATAAAAAAAAAATTTAATTGAATAAAATAAAATAAAATAAAAAATCTGGTTAAATTACATTTCTCTTGCATAAAATATTACCTCTTGACATTTGGTAAAAATTTCAGGTGAAATTACATAATTTAACTCAGAAAAACAAAGCTAAAAAAAAACAAAAAAAAAAAAAAAACTTGTCACGAGCCCTTTAAATTATGACAGGAAGTAATGCCTGCTACGTAGGTACCTCGCTCTTTTCTATGGACTCCAGGCTCTTAAAGGGGGAACTCTTAATGTATGCTGATATATAGGACATATCTGCGGGTATTGTAGTTAAAATTAAAATCTACAACATCTCTAAGGTAATAATGCAACAGCATAAGGGAAGATTTCACTCTATTATAAGCAAAAAATATCACAAGTTCTGCATTGCCTGCTTTTCTTATTTTTCCGAGCAAATTGAACGCACCAGAGTAGCATGGGATCGGTTACAGAGAAGCAGATTTTGTCTGCAGGAGAGTTTCCATGCGTCGAGATACAAGGTTTATCTTTAACAAAGTTAGTTGTATTTATGTACTTTTTAAATTTTTGCACTTTATGATAATATAGTTATTTTTATACACGCCAGAGCATATCAGCGCAATCTGGAGCCAAATATTTAGCTGTTTGCTTTCTGAAGCTAATACTGATGATTGCTGCAATGTTGTTGTTGTTTTTTTAATATATATATATGTTTGTCATGGAAGTTCCTCTTTAGTTAGATATTAAATTATTACGTGCCGAATGGCGAGAGAAGTTAAAACCACTGTGACTGACTGATGTGATCTTCATGGGGGTTTGGCTGGAGGTCCCTGATAAAACTGCAGTTTTTTATTCGCTTGTTTTCAGTTTTATAATTTATCAGAGCCCAAATTAATGTAACCGGATTTTATAGTTGTGGAACCGAATGACATAAGCAAAATAAATAAAAGAAAAGAAAAAATCAGGGAATTCCGCACACTTTAGCGGGGATTATTGCACTTTTTACATACGCTGTAACCGCTGATATGAAGGCTGATAAAATATGTACTTACATTTATTTTGTTCCAAACACTTATATTAATATGATAATGCTGAGGTTTGGACAGCTTGTTTGGCGAAAGCAGTTTTTAATGTCAGGCTTATTGGATTCTCGCGAGAATTGTAAACAGCCAGCAAAGACTGGGTTTGTGAACCCTCTGAAATGTCAGGGAATCACTTCATGCATTTCTACAATGTGCAGCTTTTTTCAGTAAAATTTACAATTAAGAAAAAGCACCTGATTCTTTTTATTATTTCTGCCTCTTATTTAGCTGAAAAGCTGAGCCATGGCCAACATTCAGATCAGAAAGTTCCAGGATGAGGATGCTGAGAGCGTGAAGGAAATCTTCACCTTTGGAGTGAACGAACACTTGCCTTCGTCCTTCATGCACATGCTGAAACAGCCGCTGACCCAGATGCTGCTCATGTGCACGTTCTGCGCTCTGATGGTTAGCTCCAAGTCCTTCTTGCTACCCATCTTGGCAGTCACCCTCCTCCTGGCCGGAGCCCGGCAGATGATCGTTCACATGTTCAACAGTTACATAGACGCCTCCTTGAAGAATGACCTCAACAACATCAGTGAAGCCTACCTGAAGAACGTGGACTCATGCTTTTGGGTGGCGGAAAGCGATGGTCAGGTAGTCGGCACGGTGGCTTGTCTCCCTGCTGAGACTACACCTGAGTGTCTGGAGCTAAAACGCATGTCAGTGCGCCGCAGTCACCGCGGGATGGGCATCGCCAAGGCTCTCTGTCGGACAGTAGCAGATTTTACACGTGACCGGGGCTACGCTGCTGTCATCCTCTGCACCTCAATGGTTGCGACAGATGCTCAGAAACTGTACGAGCACATGGGTTACAAGAGAATAAGAGAGTTTGTTTTGCCAGAGTTTTTTGCCAAAATCATCAACTTCACGCTGTTTGAGTACAGACTTGATTTGCAGCAAGATGGAGAAAAAGACTGACAACAACATAGTATGACAGAGTGACAGTATCATCTACATGTTTAGTTTTCTCAGCTTCAAACAAACACTGTTAGACCAAGTCGACAGCAAGCTAAAGATTTTCTCCTGTTTTGTTTAAATGGTTCTGTGTGTAAAATCTGAACCTGCCTTTAAAATAAAGATGTAAGATAACAAATAGTAAAATATTTATTTTACCTCTTTTTTTTAATTAACTATCTTTAATGTTCAGATAAAGAGCTCTACTGTACTTCATACAACCATACAGAATAGGAAGAAGTAGTGAGCATAAATTCTGTGCAGAATATTTGTGCGACAACCCAAGGCCACAAAAGAAAGAAGGAACAAAGACAAACCAAAAACAACAAATCCGCCACACAAGTTTTACCTCCTTTGAAAGGAACAGAATGATACATTTTCCTTTTCAGAATATAATTTCTCAGTCCCATTCAAAGAATTTAAATTAATTACTTGTGTAATCCCTAAGAAACTGCTTTAACTTTTGAAATATCTTTGTTATGCTACTTACATACTCACACAATCTTCGCTGGTTGTAGACACGGTTAAATTAACAGACACCCAAATAATAATAATAATAAAAACAAACCATCCGTAGAGTCCCTCAGAATAGTAATGGGATCGCTCCAAGAGCCAAATTTATCTGGATAAAGTCCACCTGTAAAAAGGCTTGGCTTTAATATGTTCTAAAATGCTACTTAGAAATATGCTCCATAAAGACTTTTATTGTTGATGCCATCAGCTCCAGGATGCTCAGAAAGTGTGCAGACCTGCTCAGTGAGGTCCTGCACATGTTCAACCTGAGCCTCTGTTTGGAGAAAGCCCTGAGCCGAGCCATTGCCCTGACATCCAACCTGATGAAGACCATGGAGAGGATTGTCCTCTGGCATCTCTGCTCAAAGGTGAGATCTTTCCTGGACCTGCTGCAGTTTGCCCAATGACCTGGCATCAGTGTGGATGATGTAATCTTCTACCTGCTGCATCTGTGCCTCTTCTCACCTAAAGTCTCCCGGGAGCAATGTGCGAGTCATGTTTTTTTTTTTACTTCTCCAGTGCTTTTAACAACATCCAGCCATTACTGCTGCATGAGAAGATGCTTCTAAATACCAACAAGACCAAGGAGCTTGTAGATGAGTTCCATATACCAATGAATGTCCAGTACTCAGACATAACAATAGTGGTCAAATTTATGTACCTGGGTGTTTTCCTCAACTAGAAACTCGACAGACAACATATATAGAAAGGGCTAGAGTCGCTTCCATCTGCTGAGGAGACTGAAGTCCTCATGTGTGTATGGAGCTCTACTCCAGATATTTTGCAACACTTAAGTGACCCCTAGTTCTCTATGCCATCACATGCTGCGGAGGACACAAGACAGACTGAGACAGGAGAAGGTTCTGGTTAAAGAACTGGCTCTGTCCTGTGCTGGTCAATTGAATCCATCAAACAGGTGGCAAATAGGAGGATGCTGGCCTAGTGAAATTTCATCTTGGATAACTCCACTTACCCTGCTGTAGGGGCCTTGAGCAGACTCTCCAGTTCAAGACTGTTACACCCTCAGTACAAGTAGTGCTGCCGTTGGTTGTTCCTGCCCACAGGCACCAGACTGCTCCATTTAACAACCTCATGTGCAATGTGTGCCTTTCAACTCCATCACTTCCTACTACTTTTTGTGCAATACATATAAAAAATCTTCTGTTGATAACTTTATTGTAAAATATATAAATTGTTTGTTGCTGCTTTGTTGCTATTGCTTTTGCATATGTCACATTATCTCTCTCTCTTTTTTTTACACTGTCCTTTTTGTGCTTTAAATGCTATACATTTCCCCATTGTGGAACTGATACACATCTTGTCTTGTCTTATTTTTATTTTTTTTTCTTCTTTCTTTTCTTTTTTTTTTGTGAGATCTCCAACAAATTCCGAGTAGAAGTTGCATTTCTCAAATAAAAAGAAAAGTGGTTCTACTGTATGCTGGCTCTTAAAGATTTAATCTGCTATTTTTAATGCCCACAAAAGAACAAATGTCAATATTTAACATTACAATCCTATTTATAGTAGGATATTTATAATATTTTAGTATTATATTATAATATTTATCCTATTTATAATAGGATAGTAATAGTATTATATAGTAGACCTATAAATTTATATTTATAAAATTCTATATTCACAAGTTTAAATAATAAGAAAAGTAAAAACTTAATTTAGCCGTTCCTTGAATTTTTTCAGATGTTTAAAAATAACATCTGAAATTTTCTATTGTCATATTTCTAGATTACTTATTGTCCACTGTTCTTGTTTATCCCACATACTGTATGTTCTTGCTACGCTACTTCTTCCCATTTGTTTGTAAATGTAAATTGTACAAATTCAATAAAGATTTTTTTTTAAAGTGTTGCGTTCAGTGTCATCACAGGATTTGCGGTGAAGTCGAGGTGGAAAGAAAATATGAGAAGTAGCTCCGCCATAGATCACCTGATCGGAGTTTGACTAGACACTTTCTGGTCTCCAGGCTAACTTGTTATCGTACAGCATGTAAGTTGTATTAATTTATTGTTTTAATTTCTGAAGTATCAAAGCAAAGTGGGGTCAGATAATCGGTAGCTGTGTGAAGCTGGAACTGATGCTAGCAGCCATCAGCTGTTAGCTAAGCTAGCTTCTCACTTCCCCGGGCAGTTTGTCATGTGAACGTGTATTTTATTCAGACTTGAATGATTATGTCATCGTGTAAATTAAATGGCCAACAAAGTTAGCCTTACCAACCCGGATAATATGCTGAAACTCTTCAGATTGAGTCATAGTATGCAGTGATTTGATTTTAAGGGTCAGAGAGAGATGGACCTTGTTAATAATCTAGTTGCAATCATGTTCATTCTTGCTTCCTCTTATACACACTTTACAAGTCACCAGAACTGGAAAAAGTTATGTTGAGATATCAGACAAGTAAAACAGATAACCTTATTGCATCATTCATAATATGTAATTATTTTCTCTATGTTGGTTTCAACAAACATGTTATTACATACACATATTTTAAAATTGTCTTACAGTAATTGGTCCACCAGTAAATGATGTATCAGCTGATATATTTATATATGTTTAAAGTTATTATGCATGAAAAAGGTTTGTGTTTTTTCTTTAACAAGTAGCTATAATTAATAATTGATTTTGATTTACTTATCAATTCTAAAATGGATTGTTTTAATAAAAGTTAACTTAAAAGATATAGGCCAGGCTTCAAAGTTGTTTGGTTCAAGGTATTACTTGATCATGTCTCAATTCTGACTCCTTTTTTAATTTTTTATTGAAAAGCTGAGCCATGGCCAACATTCAGATCAGGAAGTACCAAGATGATGATGCTGAGAGCGTGAAGGAAATCTTCATCTGTGGGATGAGTGAGCATGTGCCTTCATCCTTTACTCATATGCTGAAACAGCCTCTGACCCAAATGGTGCTCATGTGCACATTTTGTGCTTTGATGACCAGCTCCAAGTCATTCCTGCTGCCCATCCTGGCAGTCACCCTCTTCCTGGCTGGAGCCCGGCAAACAGTTGTCTACTTGTTCAACAGATACATAGACACCTCCCTCAAAAGGGACCTCAACAGCATTACTCAAACCTACCTAGAGAGCAAAGACTCGTGTTTTTGGGTAGCTGAAGGAGATGGCCGGGTGGTAGGCACGGTGGGTTGTCTTCCTGCAAATCCTGAGACTGCACCTGGATGCTTGGAGCTAAAGCGCATGTCAGTGCACCGCCGTCACCGCGGGATGGGCATTGCCAAAGCTCTGTGTCGAACCGTTGCAGATTTTACACGCGACCGAGGTTATGCTGCTGTTGTCCTCCAGACCTCTGTGGTGCAGACTGATGCTCAGAAACTGTACGAGCACATGGGCTACAAGAAAATGAGAGAGTTTGTTGCTCCTGGGTTCACTGCCAAAATCATGAACTTCACGCTGTTTGAGTACAGACTTGATTTACAGCAAGAAGGAGAAAGCGACTAAAACTGACATAAACCCTGTTTAACATTTCATAGTGGCAGTACCGTTCGTTACCCATGCTTGCATTTCCCTAGCATTTAATTTAACGCAGTGCTACACACAGGAAAGGTCAGGAGACAGGACCCACACATGGTGACAGGTTTATATGCAGTGCTGGAGCAGTTATGTTTGATTGTGAAAAACACACAGAAGAGAGTAATTATTTTTTCCTGTTCCTTTAGTTGTTGCACATAAAAAGACAAAACAATCAGCTTTAAAGTTTTTATGTTGATCACATGTTCTGAAAAACCATTTCATAATTAAATTTTGTAAAATATTTTACTGCTACATGCTGCGTGCAATAAAAACATATTAAGTTTTGCTTATTTCATAGCATTTATTAATTTACCACTAACTCTGTGTAGTAGTGTTATATTACCCATGGCTGGTTTCCCAAAACCCTACAATAAGATTACAGGTTGACCTGAAGTAATGATTGTATAAGTTGGGCCCTTTAATCATAACTCAAGGGTCTAAATAAACAGCATTTTTATAACATGCAAACTGCAGATACTTTGATATTTTAGAGATACATTTGCCTGTGATAGGAAATATACTTGCATTATAGTTTTGTCTAAACTATACTTGCAAATGTACAGGGCTTCTTTTAAAATATCAATGTCCATGCTGGTGCACAATTTATGTGTACAGGGAAGTATTTTGCATTGTGTCTAACTGCTTTAATATCAATGTGTGTGAAGTATTCTGAACAAAGCTGTTCAGCTTTACATTTTCCCCATATTTGTGCTGCAGGAAACTTCAGAGTTAATCTGGTGTCTGTGCTGCTGAAGCAGGAAAATGTGCTGATTCTGTATGTAGCCAGCAGTGCGAGGGTACAGCTCTGGGATGTGACCCAGACTAGTTCTCACTTGTGTTCATCATGTTGTTTTTATTTCTTGAAGATGTGACAGCTATGCTTCACATCAAAAATGTGTTTCAAACTAATATACATGGCACTTAAACATTACAGTCCATTAAGTTTGCCTTGCGGACAGGTGCAAAGGTGAAACGGAATAAGAAATTAAACTAATAAATATGTCAAATATAATATACAATGTGTATAGTTTATGCAAAATAGAAATGTGGAACAAAGTTTTAAACTTGCACAAAGCTCACACAAAACAAATTTGGTTCAAGTAAATTTGCCTTGTTATATAGCTGCTGTGTTGTCACACATTGTCTACAGATTTAATCACAAATGGCCAGTTTTTATATATCCGCTGCTGTTAGTATTTTTCTTAGTGTCTATCTCTAGGTGCTCCTGATGGTTCTCTGCTTGTTTTCTTACAGTGGCTTAAGTTGTTCTATATTAAGTTTCCTTACAGATGTAGAAGCTGGTTTTCTGATTTTGCTGCTTTGTTTTTGCTTGTACAGCTGTTGTTTTCCATGTTTTGTACATTTGTCTCATGTCTTTGCTTCCTTTCACTTCTCTTTGGAATCAGTATTTATATAGAATATAGACTAAAAATTAATGTTACTTCAAGTATCAAGAGGAGCCTTATATCTGAAAGTTAAATTTTCCTTTAGAACCATAAAGCTCCCTTAGATCAAGCAAATATATATATTCAAAGAGAAAAGTATATTCAGGAGTCCGTGATGATACAGCTGACATAAACTTTATTTATTTTAATTAACACAGTTTGGTTGCCTCACTTACCATACATATACGTTTTATCTATACTGACAACTCCCCTTCATACTAAAGATTTCATACGAAAGAAAACAGGCCCCACGGTCTGTGTGAGGCGGGCAGTCAGGCAGCAGCTCGGACACCTCAGGACGGATGTGTCCGGTCAGACCTCCATGGATGGATGTAGCCCGTCAGGGACGAGGCTGAAACGAAACTGGATTTATTTTTGACACAAGCAGGTAAGACTTGGCAAGAACCTGCCGACCATTGGCTGGCGCTCGAATTTTAAGTCCACATACTCGCTTATCTCTAAATAGTCATTAGGTTATTTTATTTAAATGAAGGGATAAGTTGATTTAATCTATGTAGAAAGCCAGCCGAGGCTAGCAGCTACTGTAGCTAGCAGCTGATCAGGGAGTGTCCTGGTGACAGCTGACAGCAGAATTTAACAGCGTGAAGCATTTTTTAATCATTGAAAGCTGTCAAAATACTTTTTTTTTTTTTTTTTAAGTACAACGACTTGAAATCAAAACCACTGCAAATAATTAATGAGCTTAAGATGGAGATTAAAGCACCTCACGTGCAGCTCTGATATCCAATTGAAACTTGATGATTAGGCTTTATTCTCGTTTAAATTATTTAATCTCTTTTATTTAATCCCGATTGTTATTGCAAATTAAAAAAAAAACCATGTTCAGTCTGCAGCCACACCCATGCCGTGATTTATCAGGATTTCCACCAGAAATAACAGGAAATATAATCTTATTTGTTATGTCTTTAAGTCAGTTTGCATCACGTTTGCGTTTTTATATGTATTAAATAACCAGAAAGCAACTATTCTGAAAGCTGATGCATCTGGATGTCAGCGTGTTCACTGGACTGTAACACCTTAGATGGCACCAAATTACAAATTTAGTCTTTTTATTACCGTTTTTACAACAATAGCCATCATAGTTTATACTAAAAGATTGATTTATAAGGTATTGTTGTTTGTGTGTGATTTAATCTGCTGTGCATCTAACAGCACTGAGGTACAATGCTACTTCTTTTCAATAGATGACCTACTTTCCTAGTATGCAATGGATGTTGAGAGACCAACCTGAGTATCATTAGCACGTGGTGGAGCTGAAACCTATGTTTAATAAACCAGTTCATATTTATAGAAAAGAAACATTTATAAAAGGAGTAAAAACAAGCAAAACAAATATCCTACTAGAATTTGTTTAAGCCCATATTGCTGTTTTCATTTTGCCTGCTTTATGTGAGCAGCAGAAACGCTTGATTAGTGCATTTGTGAAGAAACAATGCCTTATTGAAAGGCAAATGGATTATGGACAAACTGAATATGATATGCAGGCTACGTTCATTACTTTATGCATTATGAATTCATTTAAAGAAGTGGGAAAAAAAACGTTTCTTGTGTGATCACAGATCAGTAAAACCTGTTTAAAATAGCAGTGATAATAAAAGAATCACATCTGGTGTGTTAAGTGGCGTTAATTAATGTGAAAAATTAAGTATATGCTAATACAATCAATAGATATTATCATTTACCTCGTGAGAGACTAAAATCTTTACGTTTGCTTGTACCTCGACTACTTCGAGAATGTTACTCAATTTAATTCAGTTCAGCTTTATTTGTATAGTGCCTCTTCACAAGTCAGCTCAAGGCACTTTACAGACGTAATCAATTCAAGTTAAGTCATTGTAAACTAATTAAAACAAATCCACATTAGTCCAATTTATTTAGTTATATATATAT
>JBAMHW010000022.1:21352453-21397421 GCA_037177495.1 Rhadinocentrus ornatus | reverse complement strand
GTATATGTGTGTGTGCATAAACAAACAGGTAATGATCCATTTAGTTGAAAAGATTATTAGCTACTTTCTCTTTTTTTTGGTGCAGTTACATGTTAGTGATGAGCACTGACACAGCAGTTTCAGATTCAGTCTGCTGTTCAGCTGCTGTGACGTCAAAATTATTTTGTCACACGGACTTAATCAAGACAAGCTATCCTAGTTTTCCAGATCTTTACCTTATTTGTCTGGGACGATGATCTGTTCCACCCCGATCAGTAGACAGGTTGAGATAAATCGTCCTTGATTCCCAGAGTGTCATTTTTGCTCCCGCAGTCGTCCTGTTTGCTGGTCTGAACTGGCTCTCTGGAGTTTTACAGAGCTGCTGACACCCTGCCATGTTCATCCTCCTCTATGAGGAGGCAGAGTTTTTATTTAGACTGTCTGCTGGTCACCTCTGTTTCAATCACTCGGTCGGAGATGAGGACTTCTTTTTTCCTGTTTCTATTAGATTTTGAACACGCCTCCACCTCCTTTCCCCCCTTTTTTCTGTTTTGGTTCTGCCTTTGTCATTTGCATAAAGCGGTGCAAAGAGACTGCTGAAATTTGTTTTGTGTCCCTAAACATCCCAAACTCTGCAGAACTCACCCATGCCTAAATTAAAAAATAAGAAAAACTGTCACCTTCAGCCATCCTCCGAGCAGTTCAATGTCCTGGCCTTTGATTGGGCTACTGGAGTTTTATAAGTAAGGCATTCTTTTACACTATTCCTCCCTCCTGAAAGCTTCTTTCTGTTCTTCTGCTGAAATGCCTTCCAGCATCTCTCATTGGCCTCTAATCTGAAAGCTTTTGCACAGAAACTCTGCAGCATTTGCTTCCACTGCAAAAAGACGACAACACAGAGGTAAAAAGCTCCAACCATTCAGTTTGCTGAATAAAGGGAACTAATCCTCCCTCTGATGGTACCACAGTATCAGTCTGATGCAATCTGCAGGCTTTTGCTTACAGTGAGCAACATTACAGAGCATCACCTGGTTCTTTTGTGTTTAACCACAATGAAACTGAGAACTGGCTCACCTCCCACCGCCTGACAAATGCTTACTGCCTGTATTTCTGGATTTTTAATTTCCTGCAAGACTGGACTTATGTTTATCCCTGGAAGTAAAAGTTGTTTTATTTGTTTTACTTTTTTTGCTGCATTCTTTTTGTTGACTCACTGATCAGTCATAACTCCTATAATCACAGTATTTTGTGCTTTAATAATTTGTCTTCAGGATTGAAAGTTCGCTCCAGATGAACTTATCTGAACATTTGCATCATCCCATGTTAGGACATTGATGATAATTATTTTTCTGTGGACCTTTTGAGTGGATTATATTCAGGCTTTAGGACCCAGCACCTCTGTCGGGGCCTAAACCAGCCTCCCTCCTGCAGAAGCCAACGCAGACACCAGCACAACGCAGTGCTGCCGCTCAGCTGATGTGCTCATAGCAAACCAAACGTGGTTATCCTTTCTCACCCCTTTTCTTTTGCTCTGCTGTTGGCCTCTATATCCTCTAGCAGATGGCTGGATCGGCACTCTCCGACCCATCAGAAACTTCCAACTAGAGCCAAAAACCTTCCGCAGTCTTTTTGTAGAGAGAAGGTACAGGAGCGTTGGGATGAGTGTAGGGATGGTGTGATTCTGTGAGAAGACAGAAAGGAAGAGGGAGACGCTCCAGCAGCAGCATCACTTGAATCCCCCTCTACTCGACCCCCCTTTCTGTCTGGCCGACGTTGTCCCTGATAACACGCCGCTTCAGTCAAGACGGGGAGTTTGGGAGGGGGGGGCTGCTCGGCGACAAGGAAACATGTCACAGACTAGAAGGAATACGTACACCCGGGTGAGTTTTCCAAAGCGTATACACATATAAAGAAGGTCCAGACTGTGGTGTTGAAGTTAGTCCTAATCAGTGGGGTACTGCCTGTATTCTTGTCTGTTTAATTTGTTTCACTTTGTCATCTCCTCCCGGCTCATCACTCCTTTCAATAGAGGGGTTTCTAATCTATTTCAGCGGTGCGTCCCCTGTTTGAATTGTCCCCTCTTTGTTTGGCTCACATGCCCCTCTGGGCTCGGCATTGTGATATTGGAGTTCAAACCTCTTGTATGACTTGACTCTGACAGTGTGCAGCTGATGACAGAAGACATGCAAGTAGTTAGTTAAAAAGGCTTTTTGTTATCGACAGACATTAGACACACAATCCACAAACCCAAGGAGACTTCCTGTTTGTCATCCGTCTCTGAGTCAGGCTGCTTCCCTGTCAGCGGGTGGCATGACATCAGGCTTCATCTCATATTTATATTACAGCTATATTTAAGCTTTAAAGCATCCATTTTCCTCTATCAGACTGGAAAGAATATAGTATAGTTGGTAATTTAGCTCATTCAGAATTTGGGACACTTAAAAGATGACAGCATTTCAGACAAAAACTCATTAGGCTGACTATAAGCATTTTTATCAATTAAAAAGAATTTATGTGGAATTAGTCGGTATGAGCTCTTGTGCTGTAAGAGTAGAGTGGGGCTAAATAATTCAGGTCCTCTGCCTTCAGCAAAGGGAAACAGGTCGGGACAATTAATGAATGAACAACAAGGGAGTACTTTAGACCAGGATAGCCTGAGCTGTACTTGCTTTCGAAAGTTAATTTATTATCTAAACTGCTCAGAAGTCTTGTGCCAGCCTTCATTTCTTTATACATTCATAGAAAATAGGTGCAAATACAGGACAGAATACAACTCTAACAAGCTTGAAAGGTCAGCCTTTGTATTTGTATGAACAGCTCAACGTTGAAAAGTCTTACAAAAACCTGATGGTTTATTAAAACTTTAAAGCTTTTGACTAAAAGCTTTAATTTTTCAATTAGCAAAGAAATTAGAAACATAATTAATTAGATGATTTTTTTGTAATTTTTTGTTTTTAAAGCCATGATAAAATGTGCTGCATGTCTCTCACCGGGCTTGAAAGTTTCATATGTTGGATGAGCTCATAATAGGTTAAAAGATCCATAGTCTTTGTTTTGATAAGTGAAGCCATTATAACTCCATTATAACAGAGGTCCCCAACCCTGGTCCTCAAGGCCCACTATCTTGCAGGTCCTAGATGTGTCAGCACACCTGATTCAAATTAAAGGCTCTCTGATAAGCTCTGTAAAAGTCTGCTAATGAGCCCTTCACTTAAATCAGGTGTGTTGCAGCAGGGAGACATCTAAGACCTGCAGGATAGTGGGCCTTGAGGACCAGGGTTGGGGACCACTGCATTATAAGACCAGTTGTGAAGCAGTGCCACATTATGTATCTTCCTCGAAAGCCATGGCTTAATAATCACTATAAATCTAGATGTGATTTTTTTTACAGCAGAAAGCACAGAAACAAAAGAGTCTTTATCTTTCTACATACCAACATTTACTTTGTTCATGTTTAATCCCATAAGGTTTAGTAATATAGGCTGCTGACTGTTTAAGACCTTTAGGTATTTGGTAAACCAAAAGTACGACTTCCGTGAAAGTGGTTACTCATGAAGGACACATTGGAGACGTCATACGTGCACCACAGGTACCTCATACAAAAGGAACGATTGAGGGAGGTTTTGGTGCAAATTTCTGCTTAAATAAACATGTTGATTAGGAAAAACTTAAAAGTTTAAAGTGACTCCTAATATAAAAGTCATAACTTGGTGTGAAATACGAAAGAAAATGACAGTTTACGCATAAAGATTTAAGGAGTGATATAAATAGCTGTAACTACCTGTTTAGAGAGCAGGTTCCCCATATCGAGGAGCTAATATTAAGCAAATTTTCTTACATTTTGTTTTATAAATCTCTAATTTAATATGGAAAAGAAAAACTTAATTTGCAATCTTGATGAAACGTAGATGACAACCACTTGTACTGTTGCCATGCTTGTGTATCCCACATATATCCCAAATATTTGTGATTTGGAGAATTTGGAGACCAGGTCAAAGCGGCACTTGCTTTTATCTCTGTGAAGCGTTGCAGGGTTCAATGTATCGCGATGGGTTACAGCTTCCATCAGAGAGTGCTGTTGCTATGGGGATGGAGGTGTGCGCTCATTCTGCAGCAATGGTGCTACCTGGAAAAGTTGCAGGAAGGTCCCAACCAATTTCATCATTACAACAAAAACAGGTTGTTTAAAGTTTAAGTTGTTCTGTAAGACGAAAGATTCTCCAATATGTCAAAATTATTCCCAGATCAGGTTAAAATTGCTTGATCAGTTTGACATAGCTTGGCCATAGATGACTTCTGTGTTGTGTAGTTAGTTATGCTGTTTAAGTTTGCTTTTTGTTATCTGTGTTTAATCTTAAATTTAAGCAGCATTTCACACAGTCTGTGTTTACAGTAAGCTCAAGGAGAGTCTGCTCATGTTCCCTCTGAGTTCTAACGTCTCCTCTCTTTGCCGCTCTGCTGAGTCACCATCAGTTCCAGGACATCACGCAGTGAATTGGGTTATGTGGGATTATTAGATCACAAAATACAGCAGTGAATAATATAGTGGATGTTTATGTGTGTGTTCATCTCTACACTTCAAGTCTGCATTATGACGTCTTATCTGATTTTTGTCTTGTAATTGTCACAGTAGTTTGCAGTGGGATTGGCATTGACATGAAAGTTGCAGCATCGGGACAAGGACTCCGCTTCACTTTTTGTGGGTTAAGACTAAAATAACTTCACTGACGAGGACGCTGAATGTCAAGTGATTACAAATAGATAAGTGGCATTGCAGACATGCCTCTCATGTTTGAAATAACTTGAAACAATAATGTGCAAATCTGTCTAGTAATCCGTGAGAAATGCAGAGACGAAATGATTAATATGGCATATCTCAAGAAAAAAAGTTGGGAATATGATCAATTTCAGTGTTTAAGTGTCCCAGTTAATGTTTTCCAAATGGAGATTCTTATCAACCATTTATTCATTGGTTCAAAGCTCAGAGGAATAAACGCGGCATGCAGCCAGTGCAAGTCAGACGATTACTTATGGACATATTTTAAACTCAGAGGGTTTGACTTAATAATAAAAAAATGTCATCTTAATATTCTTAATTGCATAGTTGATATGAGTGAAATCCATTGACATAAGAGTTAAAAACTCATTCATGCAATGCTTTATCCTTTTTCTCTAAATGAGTGAATAATGTTGGCTAGTCAAGAAGAGTGGAAGTAAAATGGCAAAAAAGCTTTTCATAGTATCTTTGAGTTTGTTTTCCTCCTGCCATCGGTCAAAAACCTGAAGCTTTTATGTTTAATGTATTAAAAAACAAGGTAGAAGGCAGTTTTTTATGTTTGATCTGAACTTAAAACGATAACCTCAGAATATTTTGTCTATTCAAAGACTTGCAGAGCAGCATCGAGGTGAAAGATGAAGTTACACACTTGGAGCTCATTAAGTTTACCATCAATATCACTGTTACTGACTCTATGCTGACATAGACCCCAAATTCTATGAATTCTATGAATAGACCCAAATCAAGTGACACAAACTGTGACAAACTAAACTTAACCTGAGAACAACGATGACGATGGATCAGGTAAGTTCTGATCCAAGCCACTGGGTTTAAATATACTGCTTCATAAGATTTGAACCCTGAAACAAAGAAGTAAAACATCATGATTTGGTAAATGTTTAAAATAAATTATAAGGCATATAATTTTTTTTCTGCCCTCCCACCCAGACCACCAGCAGTGGCAGCAGCAGGATGAGCTCAGATGGGGGCGGGCGGCCCGTCAAAGTGGGCTCCCCGGTGGAGGTGATCGGGAAGGGGCAGAGCGGCACCGTGGCCTACATCGGCACCACGCTCTTCGCCTCCGGGAAATGGGTGGGAGTGATCCTGGACGAGGCCAAGGGCAAGAACGACGGCACAGTGCAGGGCAAGCGCTACTTCACCTGCGGAGAGAACCGCGGGATTTTTGTGAGGCAGTCACAGGTAACCAAACATATAACACACTTTCTTCTTAAAGCGAGTTTCTTCTTTTGATTCATTTTTTCTTTTTGTCACAAAAATATAAAAACAAATGTTGCAATTTCAATATTTGAAACATAATTAAGCAACACACACACACACACACACACAAAAATTAGGGAAGGAAGATGCTATACATGCAGTAAAAAGGATATTTCAGAAATGTGTCACGTCTCAAAAATTAAACCTGTTCAAAACATCAACCTGAAAGTTGGTAAGAACAGCTGTGATGAACATCTGCCTCCTGTTCTTTTGTTGTTTTTTGCAGCATCAGCATCGTCAATGAGCCTTGCAAAAGTCAGTGAGAGAAAGCACTTACCACAACAGATTTATAAAAGATCTGCAACATGTTGGTGCAGATGAATGATCCTTGCTTCCTTTAGAAGTCTGTGCTACCCTTTCTTCTATACACAGATATCATTTCTATTTTAAGCCTCTGCAACACCACATACATACACTAAATTCGCACTAAAGCAGCACGTTGGGTTGCCTTTAGTAGGAGTTGTCTATATAAATAAATGTCTTAAAGAAGAGGCAGGCAGCATTAAAGACAGTTTAATTATTTTCATCTTTTCCTGACCAGATTAGATCAGTATGTTTACAGTCATGATAAAAGACAAATAATTTAAGATTTCTCAATCTAAACTCCTCCCACATTCTTAATAATGGCTTAAAGAATAATTATTGAGCATTTTGAAATGTTTTTCAAACAGAAAACGCATAAAATATCAAAACAAACTCACCACCGTCTGACCCTGTCCGCTCTGCATTGCAGTCGTAGAGGCTGTGCTAAAGAAAGGAAAAAGCTGTGTGACATTTGAGTGAACAACAATAAACAAGCTAGTTTTCTTTGAGGGGTCCTTTGCTAACCTCCATGTCTGCCAGCTCAGTTGTTCAATAAAAGCCTCCTGTGGTTTGAGGGACATGGCTGACCGCCTCTCCTACTCTATGTCTCTCCGTCTCAGATCCAGCTGGTTGATGATGGAGCCGACACAACATCTCCAGAGACACCGGAGCCCGGCACCGGCAAGGTCCCCAAACGAGGTAAGGACAGAAGCGGTCAAATTCACAGGTTTCTCATAAATACAGAGAAACCCTGTAGATTTTGATCTTTTGGAGGCTTGAGGACGTGCATGCTCAGTAAATCAAACATGTAACAAAATGAGACTATTTAAAAAGGTGAAATTCAAGTACTATGTGGGCAGAAACACATAGAAATCAGATGAAACATTTTTCCCCCATGACAAGTCCCAGATTTAAAACCTCGTCAAACTTTTGTAAAAGGCTGCGTAGCGTCTTCAATTTAGGCGTTTTAAATGGATCAGTTCATGTGTGATAGATTATTCCTGATCTTTTAGATCCTGCAGACTTACTATAAATTTGATCTTTTACATTTGGTTGTGAAAATGTTTTATCCACCAGAGGATGAAGCTGCACTGTTTCCATGGTTACGTGTCAGTGCTGCTGCATCAAACAGAGGGAGATGGTCAGCGTTCTGTACCACAAACATCCACTTCTTCCCTCTGAGGGGCAAAAGTTTAAATGCTGACTCATTAGATAGTCGTTAAAAGCTGTCGATGGGAGTCTGTTTCAGGAAAATAAGGAAAAATGAGACTTGTTACCCAGCAACATGATGTTTCTCCAAATCAGAGCAGTGGTGAATTAAAAAAGCCTTGGGCTGAAGATGCTCTAAATAATGTTTATTTAGAAATGTACAAATTCTTCCACAAATAACATATTATCATTGCTGAGTGATGTAGCAGGATTTTGAGTTCAGGTTTGATAAATTACCCCCACATCTCCACCAGCTGTTCCACCAGCTGTCATGTCAGTCAGTTTTTAAATCAGCCTCTTTTCATCTGAAAGTTATTAACCTGGTATGAGTGTTGTTGTGGAGTGTCAGTAAAATGGACCAGCGTGCTCCTTTACACATGACAGTCGGACATATTTGTCATCAGATTAGCATAAAGGATCCAAAAGATGCTTTAAGACCTGAAGTCACCGACATGGATGTAATGGCAGAAAAGGAGCACTGTCAGTTCTTACCATCTGGTGAAATGACAATAAATCACACCGACTTCATCCTGTTTGTACCAGGATCTGCTTGTAAAAACATATTGGATTTATTATTTTATGAGGATGTCTCTCACTTTCTGTGTTACTCTTTTTATTTCCTCAGAGATCCCGGAGGCCACCAAGTCTGCCAAACTGGTGAGTCAGATAATGTGTATGGTGGGAAGGTTCCCCTGATACCCAGCAGACACCTGTGCACACACTCGCACACATGGAAAAAAACTGCACACACTTCACCTCACTGTGTGCTTCTGGAGCTAGACCTGTCGCAATAACAAATTTTGCTGTGCGATACATTTTCTCAGAAATTATTGCACAAAGCGATAATGTTGTCATTTTGAGACCATTTTCAACTAATACAATGATAATGTCACAATAATGTAAGTACACCCTTTCAAAAATCAATAAAATTTTGTTTCTAAAGAACATTTTACACTGGAACCGGAAGAAATTTTAACAAAAACAATAAATAGAACGAACTCTGTCTCATTAACAATGAATGAAAACCAAACACAACCAAAAACAATAAGTATTATGGAGAATAAAGTTTTTGTTCTGTAAACAAAATTACCCTTCAAAGAATATATAAAAAAATATTAAACATGGGGCTCAGACAGGAAAAACTGGCAAAACTGCCAGTTAGTACCACTGTTTAAGAAAAACCTAGGAAAAAATCTACTGCTGTTTGTGAAGCTGAAATATCTCCCTCATCACTGTGTGTCAGACTGATCTAGGAGCAGTTAGTGAACCGCGCAGCAGCGCCACCGGCCCAAAAGTAATGCAGCCCACTGGGAATCCCCCTGAACCGGCATTAGCCGGCATTGGTCTTCATGTGTATTTTGTCATATACGGTCGTATACAGGCTGTGTAATGTGCCTGCGCATTACGGGGGTTATTACGGTAGACCAGGAAGTGGGAGCTTTGTACTGACGTTGTAGGCTACATGTGTGTGTTCTGCCTACATGTGGGGAGCAGCAAAACAATAAATGAGTGCTCGCAGCTCAAATGCGCGAGTCTCACGGCCGATGCGTGAGAGTTGTCAGCCCTGTAAAACAAACGTGGCATACCGGCTCACACGTGTGCTTCCCCACGGACTCGTGCTGTAACATGCTGCCGTCAAGTATGACACTAGACAAGAGAGATCACTTCGCAAGATACGAGAGCGTTCAGTCGAGATTCTCCATAGTGAAACCTGTTGTCATACACAGTCTATGGTAAAGTAAGATAAAAAAAAGAAAATTATCGTGACCACCAAACTTATCGGCCCTCGTTTTTTCTTACCGTGCAATTAATCGACTTATTGCTTATCGCGACAGGCCTATATGAAGCATTTTTTTAACCACATTCACATCCTGGTTTTCTATTCTGAAATACTAGCTAAAAATAAATAAATAAAAGAGATACAACATAAAATAAATTTAAGCCAGAGTTCTGTGTTTGATAGTGGACTTCTATTAACCTAAATCTAGTCTTTTTTTTTCTATAATAGAGTTCAACTCTGAGTTGCACGTCTTGTCCAGCAGAGGGCGACATTTATCTACAGTTAACATGACTACTATTGTCTGGTGCATAGGTCCGTATATTTATTAGTGAGCTGATGCAAAAAGAAAACTTTAATATTGCAGAGATTTGACTGATGCTGCGGAAGTTTGTGGACAGATTATCAGGTGTCTTCCCAGTCAGTTCAACAGCAGTAAAAAAAAATAATTTTTTTTTTGTTGTATTTAAAAGAGACGAGTGATGGTGAGACCCAGCAGTTTACTCAGGAGATTATGATGATGTTGGTAATTCCATACCAATACAAAAAGAACTTAAAAGAATTGTGTTTGTCATTGTAGACGATTCTTTTTTAAAATATAAATATCTATAAATGATTGCAGGAAAAAAGTAAAGCAGGGAGGGAACCTAAATTGATGTAAAACAGATATTCTTATTCTAAAAATGATATTGTCAATTTCTCTGGAGCTTTATGTACCAAATGTAGTGTTGATGCTGAAAATAAAACTAAATTAAATAAAAAAAAAATTCTTGGAGAAAAATTGTAATGTCGTAGTAAGCTGTCTTTTTTTTTGTTGTTGTTTTTTTTAGTTGATTTTTTTTATTTATTCTAAAATCAGTCACTATTATTCTGACATTACTATGATATTTTAAGGGTACAACTTGGAGAAAATGACCTGAGTAAAAATAAATAAAAAAAATCTAAATTTTATTAGCCAATATAAAAAAGTGTCTCAAAGTATCAAACATTTATTTTAAAGATTTTTTTGTGCAACATAGAGAAAAATACTGATGTATATCTGCATGTGGATATAGATCATTATTTCAGTGAGTTTTTTTCTAGTGCAGACTGATAAAATTAACTAAATGTAGTGAGAAGGAAAACTTATGTGTATTGAATGAAGTGCAGTGAAGATGTGTTCCTGTAAATGTTTGGCAGAGGTCCTCCACAGATCCCTGGATCACTCCAGTTCCCGCCTCCCCCGGCATGCCGCTGACAAACTCTTGACCTTTAACCTTCCCTCCCTCCCTTCCTCCTCCTCCTTTTCCTTCTTGAACCACGCAGCGAGGACTGAAGCCCAAAAAGGTGCTGCATGTTTCTCTTACCTCGGTACTGTTGTAATGCTGTGATGACGATGACCGGTAACCGTGGTAACCGTGGCTCTGAATGGCCTTGCTGCTGCATGGCAACAGGGTCGCGCCCATCATTTGCCCATGGTTCCTTGCAGCTCACCACACTGCCATCCCTGGTGCTTGTACTGAAGCGCTCTGTGTTTGTATGAGGGAAGTCTTACAGAGAGGTGATGTCTGCGTCCACCATCCTCACCTATACTTCTGCCACCCGCCACGCTCGTCGCTTTGCATTGAGTCAGCTCTGTGACACATGATGTGTTCGGTCTGTCTGCTTTCTGTGCAATATTTCAGCGTTTCAGTAGTTACCTGCTCAGATGTTAAATAAGAGATGCTGCATTTTACTGGAAGACATTTTGCAGGTTTTTAAGTGAATCAGCCTTATTTGCGTGACATTTACTAACTGTGGTCTAGACTATCTCTTGTATGCATAGTGTCTGGCAAGGCGGGAAGAGTTTTCTGGGAGACAGAAGTTTTTTTTCTCTTTTGGGGATATGGAATTTTCAAAGTTGGAAACTTTCCATGGGAATTAACAGGAATATTTGGGAATTAACGGGAAATTTACTAAATTTAAGGTTTATTCACTTAACAGAGAATTTAAATATAGTTGAGGAAAATATATTTTTGCATAATCTTGGCTAAAACAACCAGATTTATAGCAAGCACACTTGAATTCACACTAGCAATTCAGGCAAAGTTCTGGGCAGTACCGAACCAAGCAAGGCCTTTGAGAAGGGGATGTAATCTGGCAGTCATGCTAGCACATATCTGCATCCACCTGGTGGTGGATCAGAGGCCCTTGCACCGGTAGCCTCCATCATCCTCCAAATCCCACCATCATCAGCTGCCTCTGAGCGCAACTGGTCACACAAAGGTTCGAAACAGGCTCACAAACGCACGAGTGGAAAAACTGGTGGCCACTCGGGAAAACCCAGGGCTCTTAGGGGGCGAGTAACACTTTACTCAACATTCATGTTTTTGTTGTTCAATAAACGAACTGATTGTTCAGTACTAGAATTAAAGTTAAGTTCTACTCTGAAGTAGTTGAAATGCCATGTTTTTAATGTTTAATTTTGCATGGATGTCCACTTATGACGGAACTAAATCTTGATATTTATGTTTGGATATGTTAGTTTGTTGAAATTATCCCCAAATTCCAGTTAATTCCCATGAATTCCAAATAATTCTCATAATTTCCAGTGGAAGGTTTCTGGAAAATTACTAGAAATTTTCCTCCTCTTTGCAACCCTCACTCTGCCACCTCAGGCCTCTGCATCTAATCAGGGAGGGACTTATTTTAAGAAGCAGAATAAGAGGATTTACCAACCTTTGTGTTGACAGGCAGACATTTGTTTTTGATGATGTAGATATAACTTTTAATGGGTCAATAACATAAATATAAAATTTAAAATATATAAACATAATGACGTAATTCATTGCTTGTAACATTTTTACTAAAATTCTGCCTCCATCTTTCTTTCTGTCCTGTTAAACCCCAGTCGTGTTGCAGACAATGTAAAACCAAACATGTAATCATGCAGAGCTATGCTGCCATCACAGAGAAACAACTAGGTGAAATGAATATTTGGCCTTTGCATCTTCTTTCTGTTTTCTGTTTACCTGCTGTTTTGGCGGGAATATTCCTCCCAGATGCAGCCATCACTGCTTCCATGTGATAGTTGATAATCCATGTGGGTCTTTGAAACTTGTTATTTTTGCCTTATCTCAGATAGAAATGACCACCCAGGCAGCTCTCAGCAGGCTGTTATTCTATGCTGCGCTGATGGTTGTCCTCGTCTTAGGTCCCCTCTGTCTCGTAGTGACCACTGGCTTGTTGGTTACATGATGTTTTTATATGTAAAAAACTCATGGCCATCGTTTTCTCTCATCAACAATCATAAGAGTTGAGTTTTTGTTGGCAGGTGTGTTTGCCTTCTTGAGTCAAGTTTATTTTATTTAGTATAACAGGACTTCAAGTCAAGTTGTGGACATTTCTTAAGGAGTAATGATTGAATTGTGAATCACTGTCAGTTTCTAAAACACCAAACCAGTTTTTATCATTTATCCTTGCAGATTTTATAGAATAGGAACAGAAAGCCTTTATTGTCATTGTAGGATCAATAATATAAAATTTTCTTTCTACTCAGTCTGGTTATTTAATGCTAACATGATATCTAGGTTCTTTATATACAGCTGGATTTTGTTGTGTTTTGGGGGGTGTTTCACGTCTCTTCATGTCGTGTTATCAGTGCACGCTGAAGGTCATGCTATCTGCAGCAGGACTAGCTGTTATTTTTGTCACCGATTTGAGTTTCAGTGAGTTTGGGCGCGTTTTCCTGCAGCAAAATGTGTTGCTACCAGTTAGAGGTTTCCCTGATTTATCTTCTATGATTGTAAAATTTGATCCTGAATGTTGATGTTCCAGCACTGTACCATGTTGAAACATCTTGGAGCTCCTCATAAGATTCACATTGACAGCCCGTTGCGCTTTAACAATCATCCTCCGCTGACTCATAAGTGCAGACGTTCCTCTGCTGCTCAGCCTGAAAATGTCAGACGGTGACTGAGGTGAAATGCGCTGCCCTCCTGCCTGCAGAGACCTGCAGTGTATAGATTCCCTGTCAGCTTAGGAGGGATCTTTAGAAAGATGGAGGCTTGAATTTGCAGTCATGAAGTAACTGAGGTTCCCGAACATGCAGAGTAATGAAACTAGATGAAGATGATCCTTTTCACACAGAAGAGAGAAGGGTGTGTGTGGTTGTGCTGTTAAGGCTGCATCACAGCAACCTCAGAGGCTGTAAGTGCTTGGAAAGCAGGAACCTGATACATCTCCACCCGTCCCATCATCCTCTCTGGCTCCATTACTCTGCGAGCATCACTTAGTCTGTGTGAGAGAGAAAGTGAGGGGATTACAGAGGAAGATGATAAATGTTTTAACAGGACAGATTTCTCGCAGCTGCCCTGTAATGGATACACACAAACAGCTTTTTTTCTGCTGCCACAACAGTCGGAAGTCATTTAATCCCATACCCAAGATTTTTTTATTTCTTTGTGCATATTTTATTTTGTCAATGACATGACTTTACTTCAGGTTAAAAACTTCCATCTGATCAGAGTATTTCCTCTGAATTAATCCTCTTACATCCCCGTGTCGTCCTGCTGAGCTGCTGGAGCAGAGGAGCTGATTGGTGGAGCCGAGGGAGATATTACGATGGCTGCTCGCATAGATGCTGGAGTCAATGACCAATTAGATCAGTCTACACACCAAAAGCTTGTTTTGCTGCACAGCAAGTCTTCATTCTGGATTTTAATACAACCTCTTTACCTTTTATTACTTTATCAAATCATTTTGATAAATTTTTAAAAGATTTTATTTATGTATTTATCTTTTTATTATTTACTGGATGTATAACTTATTCACATATTTTTAAATTAAATGCCATACATATCCAGTAAAAAAAGAAAAAACACCATATTCTGTGGGGAGTTAATTCTAGTCTTTATGTTGTAGGTTTTTTTTTGTTTTTTTTGTGAATAAATTGACAAAAATCTGAATTTTTAAATAGAAATAAATGGAAGCTCAGTCTAAATATCATGATATAATTTAGATAAGTTTTACTTTATAACCCACGCCAGCTATGGGTATTAATCGGCAAACCCCAATTAGTTTTTTAGTGTTGAATGTGCCTCTTGTTAGAATCCCGCAGCTTCAGCTCTGTTTCTATCGTATTGTAGAAGGACTTCAGAAGGTTTTGTCAACACATTTCATGAACCGAATGCGAAGGCTAAAACTGTTGCAAACAAACTTTGAAGCCCATAAAAATCCTGCAAAAAACTTTAATAACTTTTTGGCCTGTTTTTTAAAAGAGCAGGTTTATTTGTGACTTTATTTGTGCCCTTTGTTGGCGCAAATGTGCTCTAAGAGCTTGTAAATCTAAATGTCCTTCAAGTGTGACTAAGAGCCAAGGTTGGAAAATGAAGAAATAAAATGATGCACATCTTATAATTATTTAGTTGATGCTTTCTACCATCCGACTCAATAAATAAAGATAAGGAATGATCAAGCAATAAAAAGATGAACCTTCCTTGTACATATTTTATGGAACAGATCAGGTGAAGGTCCCCTTTTGTTTCTTTTTTAAGAAACCCACTGGAGGATCTGCCAGTGTTGCTAGGAGACGAAAGGCTTGCATCAGCGTTGCTCCTCATTTTCCCTTCTCACCCCCATTAACAGCACCACCCTCCTCCGTCTCACAGCCTCTCTTTCCTCCTCTGTCTGTCCCCAATCTCTGCTCCTTCCCTCCGTGTCTGTCTGTGGTCGAGGTGGTGATGAGTGGGTGAGCAGCAGCGAGGCAGGGAGGGCACACAGTGATGTAATGCAGGAGCGAGGCACTGGCTGGACTGACAAATCACAACCACGAGAAGGGGGGGAGAAGAGTAGAGGAGGAAGAGGCAGGTTAGGGGAGCAGAGGCGTCTCCTGTTGTAGCAAGGAGGCAGCAAGATGTCGGAGTCCTAAGCAGAGCTGAAAGCCAAGGAGTGAGGGCTCTGGGAAATGGATTATGAGAAAAGCTGAGAAAGAGGACATAAAGGAGGACGATAGCGGAAGAAAGGGACAGACGGAGGAGGGAAGGAGGGGGCACCTGGGAATAAATCGTCGCGGCCATTTGCACCACTGCAGCTTCCCGGGCCGAACCGCCGCCGCTGCCTGTCTGACTGCTCGGCTTCAGCTGTCCGCCGCCTGTCCTGAACTCCGTCTCTGTGGATCTTTGCCTGTTTTATTCCATTCCTGTGTGTGTGTTTTTGTGAGTGTGTGTTTGTGTCTTTTTCTCTTACAAATATGATGAGACAGACTCCTGCACCCCGGAAGGTACAGAACTTCATACGATCCTCTAACTGTTGGGATGTTGCCATCATCCATTTGTTTTGTTGGCGTAGCTGCTGTAAAGGTCACGCTTACAAGTTCACTTGTTTTGTTTTACTGGGATTCACTTTTTTTTTCTCTCCAGTTACATTAAGAAACAGTTTCCCTGGTGCTCTTTTTTTAACTTTTAAAATTTGCTTTGCTTTTGCCTTTCTGTTGGTGGATTTTTGCAGAACTATTTCATGCTTCTGCAGCTATCGAGTTCAGCTCATCGTCTCATATTTTATCTCCTGTGCAAGCTTCCATTTTTTATTTGGCCTCATCATGCAGAAGCCTTTTCTTTCACACAACAAGCAAATAATTTCACTCATGGTTGCAGATGTGGTAGATAGGTTCTGTTTTTCAGTACAGTTTGTTCTGTATTTAATGGCTGTCACTTCCTATTCGGGTACAGCTGTTAGCCGGCATAATTTCTGCTGAATGGTCCAACTCTAATCCAATAAAGAGTGATAACTAGCAGAAGTGATGGCTGCCCCAAGCTGAGCACAGAGGAAGTAGGTTTGCAGACTAAAGTGATGGAAAGGCTAGAAGTATCTGCACAGAACTGAGAATAATCGCATTTTATCTGGTTCATTGCGATATAGAGATATTGGTTTGTTTTAGTGAACCACAAAATCTAGATTTAATCTGCTTTAAATTTCTTAGCATTGTCCAAAGCAGATGTGCAGCGACATACATTTATTTGTAATGAATTATAAAAAAATTTCATGTAATTTATTCTAAAATGTTAATATTGTTCAGTTTTGTGAGATCCACATGATTTGTAAATTGAATCTTTTTGTATTTGGATTGTTGGCAAGACAAAATAAGGGGACAGATGAATCTACATCACAGCGGAAATATAAGTTTAAAGGAAATTAAATGTATTTTACTCATGTTATAAATTTAAACAAATTTTTAATTGTAGTTAAATGTTTTTGACATTTCTGTTTTTTTGAAGGAAATTTTGTTAAAGGAAGTTGTAAATGTCTCATTAAGTAGAGAAGTTTCAGATAAATTAATTATTGTCTTGTCACACAAATCTGTGTAATTATCTCCACTTTTTAAATGCAATCATGTGCAGTGTGTCGTTCGGGAAGTGTCTGACCATTGAAACTCAGGTCTGCTGTACAAACCTTGTATTATCTCAGCACTCTGGAGCAGAACTGGGCTCAGATGGAGACACAAAGTGCTCATTGAGGCTGCGACGGTACCAGTTAGTGTCTATGTTGGTACTACAGTTTTGGTCTTGCGAGGGGGAAAAGATGAGGCCATCAGAATAAGTGGGATCATTAGAAAAACAGCCGAACAGACATGTGTGTAGTTGCTTCATGATAACCGAAGACATCTGGGGTTTTTAATGTCAGTGAAGCAGCAGATTGTCATGTCAGCTTCATCCGCCCCCTTCTAACTTTGATTTCTCGTTTAATACGAACTTTGCCTTGAATGTCTAACCCTGGCTGTATCCTTCTCTTCCCTCCTCTCCTCTCCTGCTGCCCTTTGACCCTTTCCTCCGTCTTCTCCTTTATTTCCTCCACCCTCTGCTCTTCAGACCACAGCCAGAAGGCCCAAGGTGAGCCCAGTCTTTAACCTCATCAGGGCTGCCACTTCCTTTCAGTTTGTTTTAACAATGTTCATATTTTTCTGCTACAAACAGGCACAAATCAGTGTGTTTGTACTGTTGATGAACTGGTTTCTCAAAGTTTCTTTAAGTTCAGTAATTAACTGCTGGGACCTCCATCTTGGTTGCCTTCACATCATCCAACACTGGGATCTTTTTGATGGTTTCATCTACGTTTGTCTCCATTCCTTCAGCAACCCAGCCGACCTGCGGGTGGAAAGGGGGCAGCATCCGGCTCGGCTTCGGCCTCAGCTGGAGAGATGAGCAGCAGCGAGCCCAGCACGCCGGCCCAGACCCCCCTAGCTGCTCCCGTCATTCCCACCCTCCACTCCCCAGGAAACCCTCCGGCCCCTGTCCCCAGCAAGGTCAGGCTCCGCATTCAGGAGTGTAATCACATATTACATGTTATTTCCCCTCTAAATATATACTCAAACATTTTCTCAACTCAGCTGTCAGTTTGTATTGATTTCATCCAAAAGAATCACCAAGCTGGAAACAGCCCGAGGCTTTAGCTGCATTATCAGACCACATGAGGGAACTCAGGAAGACGTTGGGTACAGGGTTACATTCTCGATGCTGCATCAGGGTTTTTGTGGTTTACACATTTGTTATTACACAGAGAGAGCTTCTTTTTATCATTGATTAATCTGATCTGAATCGATTGTTTAACTTTAAAAAAAGTTCCTCAGCAAAGTATACAGTATGATTTAAATATTACAGGTTAAATCCAGTTATAATATATATTTACACAAATAATCACTGATTATTTATGATTTAATTAGTTAAAGTGTAAAAATATCACAATTAGAGTTCCTGGGAAATATTTGTGAAACATTAAATGAGATTTTATGTTTAATTTTTCATTAAACATTCAAGCCAAACACAATTACAGTAACAACAATTATTAAGAAAGTAATTTAAAGAAATACTAATATTTACTCCAAATGAAAAATAAATTCGTACACTGAAGACCCTGCAAAGGATAAATGAATTTGTTTCTGAACTGTTTATAATCATTGTGCAATAACAACAAACAATAATTTGTATTTAAATGTCAGCTATTATCAATTTAACATTTATAAAAGTCTGCTTAAATCTGGTATTTCATTTTAAATGGGAATAATTGGTGTTTCATGTATCTAATTCCTTCAGGAGGACGTCGTTATGGAGACGCAGGTGCAGTGATGTGGTGTGATGTGTTTCTGCACTCGATACTGAAGTGTTGTTTTTCTGTCGCTAACATTTTAACAAGCTGTCAAAGGTGTGATGTCTTTGGTTGGCGTGTGAGGCAGCAGGACTGCAGTAGGATAGAAATAAGTGCAAATACTTTGTCTATAAGCATGCAAGTGTGACATGTGTACGAGCCCTTTCCTCTGCAGGTGTTTTCCCAGCATGGCCAGTTAAATGAAATCTTTCCTGCACACTAAAAGATAAAAGTCCTTCTTCTGCAGAAAGAAAGCTAAGATCTCATTAAAGAGACATGATAAAAAAGAAAACCTGATGTAAACACAGCAGGGTTGAAGCTTCCTTCTCATTAATGTGTGATTATGTCCATCTTTTACTACAGCAGCAATGTGCTGAAACTTCTCAAGTCTAAGATTTCCTTTGTGTGATCCAGGAGGAGGAGGCGCTGCGTGCTCAGGTGAAGGACCTGGAGGAGAAGCTGGAGACGCTGAAGATGAAAAGGACAGAGGACAAAGCTAAGCTGAAGGAGCTGGAGAAGCACAAGATCCAGCTGGAGCAGCTGCAGGAGTGGAAGACCAAGATGCAGGAGCAGCAGGCTGAACTGCAGAAACAACTCAAAGAAGCGAAGAGGGTAAGGAGCTGCAGGTGGAGGAGTTCATGGAGCGGATGGAGGGGTAGCTGCAGTTAGATGAGCAGAGAGTCTGATTAGGTTAGTGAGAGGATGCTGGATTAATAAAAAGTAGAAACTCTGTCCTCAGAACAACCAGATTTCTCTGTACGTGTAGGAGGCCAAAGAAGCCTTGGAGGCGAAGGAGCGCTACATGGAGGAGATGTCAGACACGGCCGACGCGATTGAGATGGCAACACTGGATAAGGAGATGGCCGAGGAGAGAGCAGAGTCTCTGCAGCTGGAGGTCGACTCCCTTAAGGAGAAAGTGGATGAGCTCACCATGGACCTGGAGATCCTCAAGCACGAAATTGAGGAGAAAGGTGCTGAACATGTGATCAAAGTTGTTTCAAAACCTCATCAAAACCTGGAGCTCACTGCCTGTGCTGTGTGGCATTCCCAGTAACTCAGATCTAATTATTTTGTTTGTCAGTGTATTTGTGGTCCCGTCAAGTCTCAAAAAGCTTTTATTCGAACTAAAATTAACTTCTTTTTAAATCTGTGCTTGCACGTTTATCTTTCTCCTCGTTGGGACACATCTTTTGCAATAATATTATTTCTATTGTTGTTGTTTCCTGCATTCGGCTCATATGTCAGTTTAATTAATTCAAACCATCAACACAGAAAGATCAGAACTAAGTATTTCAGTCTAATGTGATCACAGCTTTAATTACAGAAAGAAGAAAAAAAGCATGTTGTAATGTAACAAATTCAAGAGTACCTCATATTTATTGCTATCAGCTTTTTATTTGGTTTAAACTATATAGATTGTGTTTTAATATTTCATTATGTCATGTTTCTTCTTAAAAAGATAAAATAAAAATAAAAAACACAAATTTAAAATATTTAATTAAGCGGACAGGTAATAGTTTAAAGCGATTTGTTCATAATAGACTATTTTCTGTATGAGTATCTAAAAATCTCTGTCTTAACTGATCACACTCAAATGAACGTTTTGCAGTATAATGGAGGCTGACTTGCTGGGTTTCTTTTGTCTCAGGTTCAGATGGTGCTGCTTCCAGTTACCATGTGAAGCAGCTGGAAGAGCAGAACAGCAGGCTGAAGGAGGCACTGGTCAGGTACGTTAGTTGCATCACTGAGAACTGTTTACCGCTCTAAACCTCAGAATTTCATGGTTTTTGGGGGATTTGTGTGTCAGGATGCGTGACCTGTCTGCATCGGAGAAGCAAGAACATGTGAAATTGCAAAAGCAGATGGAGAAGAAGAACACAGAGCTCGATTCTCTGCGAAGCCAGAAAGAAAAACTGCAGGAAGAGATGTCGGCGGCGGAGAAGACCATCGATGAGCTAAAAGAGCAGGTCAGAGTTTCGCGGTTTTATCAACAGGATGGACCTTCGCTTTGGGCTTTCATGGGCCACATAACGGCAAAAATCAGTGCTGGCATTTTCTAAGATGATGTGATCGGCTTTAGGTGGATGCAGCTTTGGGGGCAGAGGAGATGGTGGAGACTCTGACAGAAAGAAACCTGGACCTGGAGGAGAAAGTCAGAGAGCTGAGAGAGACAGTTACTGATCTGGTGAGTGAAAATCGGCAGCAAGGATCAGAAGAAGAAAACACGAAAGTGACTCAGCTCATTTAAAGTTCTGGAGCAAATGTAGTTTTCAGTCCATTTTACCCACCGCAGAACTGACATGGTGCAAAATTTACAGCACTGCTGTTAGAGAAAATCTGGAGTGCTCCTGTTTGCTGACTCATTTCATTATTAAGATCGGCCATGGTCACTGACAGGCCTGCAGCGCCCTCTGCTGTTAGAGGGAGATTCAAGTCCTCCATACTGTTTACATGGGCCACTTTTAATTAGATTAAATGTGTAATGTGAGTAAAAATACCTTGTTCAGATTAAATTGATCTGATTTATGCGGCGGCTTCAACCATTTGATATTCTGATCAACAGGACGCTGCTGTGCATTAATAGTAAATTGATTGATGCTGCTAAAATTAGTAGTAGTAGTAATGCTGTCCAGTAAAGATCTGGGTTCTCAAGTAGAAAACATAACATTACTTTGTTGTCTTTATGGTGCAGGAAGCCATAAACGAGATGAATGACGAGCTGCAAGAAAACGCCAGAGAAACGGAGCTGGAGCTGAGAGAAATGTTGGATCTGGGAGCGGCAAGAGTTCGAGAGGCTGAGAAACGAGTGGAGGCGGCTCAAGAGACCGTAGCTGATTACCAGCAGACCATCAAGAAGTACCGCGAGCTCACTGCTCACCTGCAGGTTTGCATCCATGTCTTTACGAGCACTTCTTTTTATTTCCAGAGGTCAGTCCTGATCTTTCCTTTGTGTTGGCTGCAGGAGGTGAACAGAGAGCTGACCAGCCAGCAGGAGGCCTCGGCAGAGCTGCAGCAGCAGCCGCCGGCAGAGATGTTTGATTTCAAGATAAAGTTTGCAGAGACAAAGGCCTACGCCAAGGTCAGACAGTAACAGTTTTGATGTCTGAATACCGAGTAAAGGTGGATGGTTTATATCAAAGATTTAAAATGTGGCTGTTTCCAGGCCATTGAGATGGAGCTTAGGAAGATGGAGGTGGGTCAAGCCAACCGACATGTTTCCCTCCTGACCTCCTTCATGCCCGAGTCCTTCCTACGTCACGGTGGAGACCACGACTGCATCCTGGTGCTGCTACTCATGCCCAGACTCATCTGCAAGGTAACCCCTGTCAATCACATTTCTATAAAGAAACAGGGATCTGTTTATTGTTGAGGGGAGATTTTCTGGACCTGTGATTTGTGTTTGTTAGGCCGAGCTGATCAGCAAACAGGCGCAGGAGAAGTTTGACCTGAATGAAAACTGTGTGGAGCGATCCGGCCTTAAGGGAGCCGTCGGGGAGCAGCTGAGCTTTGCAGGCGGTCTTGTTTACTCGCTGAGTCTGCTGCAGGCCACACTCCACAAATATGAACAGTACGTTTCTCCACAAACCACCAGCGAAGATAATTAGTGCATCTCATTTTAATCCAAAGTTGAAAAAGTAATCCCCTCTCGAATCTGCTTCTGTGTTTTTGGATGTTTGTGTTACAGAAGATTTACAGCATTTTCACCCTACACCTGAAACTTTTGGAATAAATATCAGTTACTCTCCTCCTTGTTATTCTTTTCAGCAAATCTTCTCTGTGTGTTTGTCAGAGCTCTAGCTCAGTGCAGTGTGGAGGTCTATAAGAAGATCGGCTCTTTGTACCCAGAGATGAGCGTTCATGAACGATCGTTGGATTTCCTCATCGACCTGCTGCACAGAGACCAGCTGGATGAGACGGTCAACGTGGAGCCGCTCACCAAGGCCATTAAATATTATCAGGTATGCACACAAACACGCTGGATTAAAGATTTCCTTTACATAAAACTAATATCACAACTTTCATGCAAAAGGAACAAAGTGCATCTAGTCTGCATTGTTGTGTTTTTATACTTAACCAGAGTTCCTACTTTGATATTTATCCCTCCTCAGCACCTGTATAGTATCCATCTGGCCGATCAGAATGAGGACTGCACCATGCAGCTGGCTGATCACATCAGAGTGAGTAGCAACACACAGCAGTTTGTGAAAGATCTTGAAAAAGAAAAAAACTCCTCACTCTGATATGTCACTGCTGTGAATTTGCTTCTTCTTCTGAACGAGGCTAGTAATCTGGTGGCTTCAGTTTCCTTTTAGCTCCAACATGTTTCATGTCATGAACATGTTCATCTGGTATCAAGGAGAGTTGGTCGGTCATTGCCTCATGCGTTCCTCTGCAGTTTACCCAGAGTGCCTTGGACTGCATGGCTGTGGAGGTGGGTCGTCTGCGGGCATTCCTGCATGCGGGTCAGGAGAAGGCCGACCTCGCTGTGCTGCTTAAGGATCTGGAAACGTCCTGCAGCGACATCCGGCAGTTCTGCAAGAAGATCCGTCGCAGAATGCCAGGAACCGATGCCCCCGGCATCCCAGCAGCTCTCAACTTTGGACAACAAGTAAGCACAGCAACCAAACCTCTTACTGTCCCTCATCCAGCACATTGTTCTTAAGAACTCTTTTTTTTTCTTTCTCACAGGTGTCTGACACACTCTCAGACTGCAGGAAACATTTGACATGGGTTGTGGCAGTGCTGCAGGAAGTGGCAGCAGCTGGAGCTCAGATGATGTCTCCTTTAGGTGAACAGGAAGGACTGTCTGCCGTCAAACTGGAGGACGTGGCATTCAAGGCTGGAGAACAGGTGCATATCCTCGTGTTATGAGTAAATATGACCCAATACATTTTTTAGAGTGTTCCTTTAGTGCAGCTGAAGCATTTTACATGCTATCACTTTCAGATATATGGATCTCAGGGTGCAAACCCTTACGAGTATCTGCGACAGTCCTGTAGCATCGTCATAGCAACCATGAATAAGATGGCAACTGCTATGCAGGAGGGAGAGTATGACTCAGAGAAGCCTCAAAGCAAGGTAATTCTAAGTGAAGAATTTGCTGTGATGATTCATAGTTGACATTTCACCCGGTGTGGGTATTGTTTTCACATCTCATTGCTTGTCATCCATCAGAATCCTCCACCGGTGGAAGTGCGAGCAGCAGCTCTGCGAGCAGAAATCACAGATGCAGAAGGACTTGGATTGAAGCTGGAGGACAGAGAGACCGTCATCAAGGAGCTAAAGAAATCTCTAAAGATCAAGGTCGAAAAATTCAGCCCAACTTGTTCACATGCATCCAGATGTAATGAGTGTACCTGCATGATTCATCCTTTTTTGTTTGTGTTTTTAGGGTGAGGAGCTAAGTGAGGCCAACGTCCGTCTCAGTCTGCTGGAAAAGAAGCTGGACAGTTCATCCAGAGATGCAGATGAACGAGTTGAGAAGATCCAGACTCGACTGGATGAGGCCCAGACTCTGCTGAAGAAAAAAGAGAAGTAAGAAAACATTAAAATGTAGATCCCACGTGCGCTACAGCAGATTTGCAGCTGTGTGACAGCTTCCTCCTCTCTGCAGGGAGTTTGAGGAGACGATGGACGCTCTGCAGGCGGACATCGACCAGCTGGAGTCAGAGAAGGCAGAGCTGAAACAGCGAATCAACAGCCAGTCAAAGATGACCGTTGACGGGCTGAGAGGAAGCGGCTCGTCAGGAATTGCTTCAATCGTCACGGGAATAGCAGGAGGTGAGTGAAGGAAAATGACGTGACCACACAGACTGAACACAGTGAGGAGGCGACATAACCGCACATGCGTGTGGTTCTAGCAGCTGGTGTCACATCAGCTTTCAGCTAATATTTCCAAACACACCCACTTAAACTTAAGTTATTTTAAGATTAAAATCATTTTAACTCAACTTCTAAGTCTAATTTAGTCTCTTTTAATAAGCGGTGACCCTTTTCTCTCCATTTTCATCTCTCCTGATTTACACACTTATTCAGAGGAACAAAAAGGTATTTGCCTGCTTTTCTTAATGTCTGCTGTGATGCTGCATGCTGCTCCCGGTCTCAGAAAATGTTTAACTGTTCGCGCTTTGAAGGCAGTTAAACGTCACACACATGTTTTATTCAGGGTGTCTGCACATCTGGAAACATAGTGCAGTTTCTTTTTAAAAGAGTTCAATATTTTCTAAATACTTATGATTGAGTTCATTGAGATTCTCAGTCCCAGTTTCACATTCAAGTGTGTAGCATACATTGAAGTCAATTTTCTAACAGCCAAGAATTAGTTTTGGCAGAATCTGATTAAAACCATCATCATGTACGTCATCTTGCATGAGCTGAATATCAAAGATCTGTTCAACAAATTATATTCTGCTACTTTACAAGTAAAATCCTAACCTTCCAATATGGACACAGTAGAATAAAAAGTTAAAACTAAAATAAATCAGATACCTTAAAATGATACTGGAGTGTGTAAAAGTTCACATTAAAGAGTTAAAAGTTTCTCAGAAGTAAATGTAAAAGAAGTTTTGGATGTGGTCGGGTGTTGATGAGTTGTACCCCGTCTTGCTCACAGCTGGCATGATTTCTGGAGTTGGCTCTGGTTCGGGACTTCAGGTGATCGACTCTCCTCTGCTGACTCAGCAGATTGAAGCTCAGAGACTCTGCATCAAACATCTGAAGAACGAGAACAATAGACTTAAGGTAGGAAATGTCACCTTTTAAACTTTATTTAATGACAACCCTTTAAAGACCTACTATGTAACTTTCTGACCTTAAAACTCTGCGTTCTGGACTTGCTTCCGTTCCCGAGGCTGAGAAACTGCACTTCCCAACTTTTGCCTCCAGCCCACTGCAAGAAGTTCGTGTTACACGCTAGCAAGTAGTGGCCGGCGATACTGCGAGATCAGGCGTCCGATACCAAGTACTTTTTAATATGAACGCATCAATGCCGAGAGATTAATCTGTGAAAGTAACGTGTAATTCTTTTAATGCATTAACGGGAAGCAACAAAGTTTTTACTTGTGCCATATAAAAAATCTGTTTGGCATCATCTCCGTGAGAGAAGCGGGTTGTGGGCATATAGGTAGCTTTGTCACAGCCATGAACCGAATCCCATAAAAACCACTTTATCCTCTTTATTCATGAGGATTCTGACAGTTTTCAAACCTTACATTTAGAGGATGGGTGGAGGGTGACACATTTGATATGATGCCGAATTAGCCGCTCATAGGGAGCGCATCACTGAGCAAGAAGAAGGTTCCTGAAGGAATTCAACACGTTCTTTAATTAAATTAATATTTTTACACTTAACGGTTGTCTAGGGGGCTGCACGGTGGTGTGGTGGTTAACTGTTAGGTTAATTGGTCACTCTAAAATCCCCACAGGAGTAAGTGTGAGCGTGAACGGTAGTTTATCTCTCTATGTTGGTCCTGCGATGGACTGGTGACCTGTCCAGGGTTTACCCTGCCTCTCACCTGCTAAAAGCTGGGTTAGGCTCCAGCTTCAGCGGTATAGATAATGAATGACACTTGTTTTTGTTCTGTTTTTTCCCTCCTGTCAGGCAGAGAAGATGCGCGTTCAACTCACCTCTCTGCCTCCGCTTCGCGTGACTAAACTTCCGTCAAAGGAAGGACGTCCTGAAGTGCTCTCTAGCGCCCTCTACCGCAAAACCGACCAGTTGCTGGAGACTTTGCTGCAGATGAGTGCCAATGTCAAGGTGGTGGACATCACTGGAAAATCCCCAGGTACTTTCATCTTTCATCCATTTTTTAATGATTCACCCACACCACTGATAGACTACAAACTATAGTTTTTTGTCCTGCAGTGACGCCTGGTGCTCAGCTCCTGGAACAGACGGCTCGACTCCAGTCCCTGAGGCAAACTCTGGACAGACTGAAGGTACGCTTTCACCATTTTAAGCAACAAGGCTGCAAACCACAGAAATAAGCTGAAAGAGTTCTGAAGTGATCGATCATTTCCATCTGTAAATGTTCTCCTTTTTCCTGCTTCTATCAGGACGAGGTAGCAGAGCATGTTGTCAATCAGCAGCCAGGAGCTCGAGTTTCATCTGACTTTGCAACTTTCCCTTCAACTACGTTTGTAAAGGTAAGAGCCCTGCTCCATGCTTCATTCAAAGCCTGTGACTTATTTTAGTCCCTTAAGCCTCCTTTCCACCAATGGGAGCTGGTCGGGACAGTTAGGGTGCGGAAATGGTTGGTAAACTGTAATCTCATTGCGTTTCCACCTAGGAGGAGTCTAGCAACTCAGCAGTCTGACTACCACTTAATCATGATGTCCCATCCTGTTTGAATTCTTGCTTGTGTTGTTTTTACTCTCAGATGAAGGTTGCTGTGGAGAAAAGAGTTTAAACGACTGTAGAATAGAATAAAATAGTGGAGTACCAGTCGGATAGCAATAGATGCCTCAGCTATGTAATAGCATGAAGCCATCACAAAACATGCTTAAACAAATTTATTAGACAGTTTACAAACCACAACTTTACCCTCAGGACAATCTTTTTTAGAACTCATTTCATGGAGAAATCAACTGACAGAAATGTGGATGGTTAGTGAGACGTTTTGTGTAAACAATAAAGATAAAGAAGTTTAGTTTAAGACATATAGGATCAATGCAATACAAAAGATTCCTCCAAGGTTCAATAATTATATTGATTTGCTATGGAAATAAAAGAAAAAACTATTCATCCGTTTTATAAATGTGCATAAAGAATTCTGGACTGAAGTTCAATTTTTATACCACTTAGTCCATTACGGGTCGCGGGTAAGCTGGAGCCTATCCCAGCATTTTAACAGGCAGGTACACAGGGACAGGTCACTAGTCCATCGCAGGATAATATAGTGTAATATATAGTATGAAATATATAAGGGCAATAACAGGACAATCCTCATTTATTATGAGGAAAACTTTACATAAAACCTTTTACATAAACAAGAAAAATGAACAGACGGAAATCATTCGCTCATCTCTTTGTTGTGGAACTGCAGAAATACGTTGATTCAACTGCAGACAGCCGTAAGAACAAACCGCGTGTTCGAAAGCCTCGATACTTATCTCATTTAATCAATACGTGTACACACTCACTGCTAGGGTTGCTAATTCCGGGAATTTTCAAAGTTGGAAACTTTCCATGGAAATTAATGGCAACTTATGGGAATTAACTGGAAATTTACTGAATTTAGTTTTATTCGCCTGACAGGGAACTTAGTTAAAGAAAATGTATCGTAGCATGATTGTGGCTAAAACCACCAGATTTAATGCAAGCAGAGTTGAACTGAGGCCAAACCCCCAACGTGCACGGCGGTTCCTCCATCACATGAACGGGGGATTTCTTCAACCCTGGAGAACTGAGGCCACACTGAGCTTCTAAATAAAGTCAAGTAAGTTTTCATAATATTATGGGTAAATTGATTTTATGCATCAGTTGTAAAATATTTTGAAGAAAACTCCAGTTAACTGTATATCTGTTCATGCCGTTGCATTAGTGCAAAGTAAAAGCTTTTTTGTTATCTTATTTTAGAGGAAAATGCCACGTGTGGAGGGACCTCACACAAACTAATGTTGAAGGAAAGTCTTTGTATGTGTGTAAATATTGTGCAAAGACAAAAAATGCTACTAAAATGCAGCAGTGTGTTAAGTGCCCAGAGTTTCCTGAAGGCTCAAAACATATAATTCCAAAATTCCTCAGCTTTCCCGTCTTTATTGTGATTCTTGCTGGTTTTTCTGCCTTTTACTATTTCTTAATAACTGTAAAGCTTTTGTTCTATGTACAGCACTTTGAATTGTCCTGTACATGAAATGTGCTGTAAAAATAAACTGCCTTGCCTTCCCATGGAATGGTTCTGGAAATTTTCCTCCCCTTTGCAACCCTACTCACTGGTAACCCTGGCAATGTGTTTTTTGGTCTCCGTGTTTGTCTGTATGTATATTATGTATTCAATATAACTTGTTTGTTTTTGTGTAAAAACAAAGAAGAAAAAAAAAGGTATAATCAAAACACAACTCAGAAACGAAGGAGAATGGCGGTCATCCACCAGTTTGTGTTCCTACTATTGGAGTTGCTTCATAACGCCATTTTAAACTGAGATTTTATCAGCTCTAACCAAAGAACTGTTCCTGCTTTGTTTCTAAGCCAGGTCGCGTGGGACTGCGGTGTCAAGCGCCAACCTTTTGGGCCGAATAGGTTAGATTGGTACCTCAACGGAAGGGTCCCAAAGCAGAACGGGTCAGGTTGGATATTGGGGTACCCTTGCCGGTTTTTGTGTGGAAACACAAAAAACCTGCACCCCAACCCACTCTGCACCCGTTGGTGGAAATGGGGCTTTATTGGGGTTTAGAGTCTCCTATACTCACCGAAACCATCAAGTACATAATGAAGGTCTTTGTAAACTGAACAAGAAAAGATAGGAGGGAATAAAAAGCTTGGATATTAATGAATACAGCACCCTAAATCCCTACATGTTTCTGTTTAGGCGAAGGAGGAGAAACACAGTGACACGGTGCTGGTGGGTCGGGTCATGGTGCCGTGTCCCCGCGGGCAGGAGCAGGTCCACCGCCTGGTCCTGTCCCAGTCTCAGCTGCAGAGGATCCACGGCATGCTGCAGACCTAAACTTCACCTGCTCTGCGATCCAGCCTATCAGCTTCGCCGCCCCTCCATGGCCACAAACCTGGAAGTATCGAGTGTTTCATGGAGGATTACAACCCGGAAGTTATCTTCATCTTTGAAACGAAAGCAGCTCTGTAGATAAACGTCACTCATCAGTAACGTTAATGTCATTTTTGGACATGTAGCACTCGTCTGTTCTGTCGCTGCTTTGGGTTTAATGTGTGAGCTGATTAGATGATTGACTGGCATGTGATTGTTTTGATCGGTTTTACAGGAAAATTCTTTGCTGCTTGGGTATATTAAATTATCCTTAAATGATCAGATCAAACTAGAAATGGAGAGATGAAATGTTGGATTAATTAAAAATGAATATTTTAAATCGAGTTTCAGCAGAAAGACTAAATAGATTAACAGCTAACGGAAAGTCAATTTAGCAAAATAACTATAAAACCTGGCAAGTGTTTTCTTTAGACTAAAAGGCAGTTTTAATTCAGACGCTCCTCTACTATTACTTGTGAATGTTTTATTTTAGACAATGTGTCAGAATAAAGTCCTACATACTGTACGGATGTGGACTGAAAAAGTAGTGATACTACTGCACCGCCGCATGTTGCCCAGATCCACTAAAGCCTTCATCCAACAGAGTATTTATCAACCTTCTCTCGGGCCCAGTGGGGTTTATATTAGGCCAACACTGGATGGTGTTTCACGTTTCTCTGTTCAGGATATAAAGTATTATAAGTGTTGTAAATTTTAATCAAGTGAATCGATGTAACATAAACTTGTTCATCTAAAGGGAAGAAGGATTATGGGAATTGTGTTTAAATTCAAGGGCATTGAACTGTGGTTTATTTGCACATCATCAGTACGTTATCTTATTTCATAGGTAAACATTTAGTGATTTAGACACTGCAACTCTTTTACAGATTTATTTAAATGCAACATGATTTTACTTTGGTCAGATGGTTTAAATCAGGGCTTCTCAAACTTTTTGATCCATGACCCCCAAGAGAACATTCGTCGGTGATCGCGACCCCCCCACCCCTACATGACGACTTGGTGATCAATTGTTTGAGATCCAATGGGTCTCTAAATGTAAGGCTGGGAAACTATCAGAATCTTTATAAATAAGGAGGATAAAGTGGGTTTTTCATGGTTCACCGCATGACAATGCACCAAAAAAATCTGCTTCTTTTGTGTAAAAATGTAGATTTTTAATGTATATGTGGACTAACTTGGTTGTTTAATGTGTTAAAAAATTAAGGTTTTGTCAGCCCTGGTAAAAACCCAATTTATTTGATAAATGTAGGCTTTCTATCTTTTGCAATTATCTGGCGACCCCCATGGGGATCCCGACCCTGAGTTTGAGAACCACTGGTTTACATTATTCACTATTTATTACACTGGAGGTGTGTGTTATTAGTGTGTGCTTTTACATGCCTGTTCTGTTTAGATTCTGCCATGGTTTACTTTGTCCGAGCCTTAAACCTGCAGACATCGGTCACCTGCCTTTATTCTGATTCCTTAAAACAAAATTACATCGTTGCCAAAGAAGTTTTGTTTCTCTTCACGTTTGCTTTCATTTCTAAATCCACTTTACCCATTTTATTTGGTTATTTTAGGTTTTTTAGGTTTACACAGGACTGTCATTAACTTGAAGTTTTATTTATTAATTTAACGGGCATAGTGCATGTATGGGAGTAGATGGAGACATTTCTAATGTGTTCATTGTGTTATCCAGCTGTGAGCCTGCACCTAGTCTTACCTTTTCCTCATGTGGTTAACAGCTGCTGCACAATCAATAACTTGATCAATAAACTAATTAAAACCAGTTACTGTGTTGGCTATTATTGTCTTGAAACCCAAAACCATAATAAGCAAAATTTTGTTAAGAAAAAAGAAAGAAATCATGTTTATTTTAACATTTTAAAGTTTTCATTTCTAAAAATGTCAGTGATGCTTCTTTTTAAGCCTGATTCTACGTTTCAACATAATCTAAATTTAACAAAAGTGAATGTGAAATAAATAACATCGCTTTAGGTTAAAATGAACAGGTTTGTTCTGTATTAAAATAATTTAAAAAAGATCTTCAAATGATTGATTGTATCTGCAGCACAAAGTTGAACTAGTGTGGTCGATCACTGCCATGCTGCTCTTCTGCCCAGGACCCTGTTGGTGATCCTCTGGAAGATGAAGCAGGGAAGAAAATAAGGCACATTAGTAATTTCGTTCCCCAGAATCAGTCAAATGTTTTTACTCCAGCTGGTTAAAACATTTACAATCTGCTTCTACATAAAAAAACTATTTGCTCTCAAAGTTTAATATAAATTTGATTTAAGAGAAATTTTCAAAGCTGACTGGATTTCACTAATAAAAACAAAATAAAACAATGCAGCATGTAAAAAAAAAAAGGTTATAAAACGCTTTACATGATAAAGTAATTCATGCAAAAGAAAACAAACCTTTACATGCGTAAATAGACAACATAGCAACAAAAAACCCTCATTATCAACCATTTAGTGAGTTGGTCTACCTTGTTGTACAGCTGAGCGTTCAGTCTGTAAGACAGATACTCAGCTTTTCTTCGTTCCTCCTCTCTCCGCCGTCGCACCTCTGGCAGATTCTCGTATATTCTGAAGCAACAAAATTGTGTTAAAACCATCTTTCAGCTGTGTCCTAATAAGGCAGTAATGCAGGATATCTAGTAATGTTGACATGGTCAAGACAACTTAATGAAGTTCAAACCGATAAGGCCCCTCTTGACAACTTAAATCTCTCTTTGAATTTTCACATATTAATGCTGGACCTGACGAGGGGTTGGGAAAAGAGAAAGTAAACAGAAATAGAAGACAAGAATGCACCTGACAAAAAGCATCATGAGCTGAACATGAAAAGCTATACAACCAGCTGCTACACCTGAAAGGAAACACAAACCACCTGCAACATCTTCAAGAAAAACAAAGCTGACAATCATCGGGAGCACCTATAAAAAGACAGACAAGCTGGAAGTCCATCTCTAGGGTTAACAGAGAATGGTCTAAAAGAGAAAATATCCAGTAAGCAGCAGTTGTCTGGACCGAAATTTACTGTTTACCTACTTATTTCTGTCAGAGGAGAATGGGCAGACTGGTTGGAGATGATGGAAAGGCAACATGAAGACAAATAACTAATGGTCCCAACCAAGGTCTGCAGAAGAGCGTCTCTGAACACACAACATGTCCAACCTTGAAGCAGACGGGCTACAGCAGCAGGAGACCACACCGGCTCTCTCCTGTCAGCTAAGAACAGGAAACTGAGGCTACAACTCACACACACTCACCAACACTGGACAACAGAAGATGGAGAAACTGACGAGTCCCTATTTCAGCTCCACATTACAAGATTAAAACATGGATTCAACGGGTCAGGCTGCTGCTGGTGTGGGGGATATTTTCTTGACACACTTTTGTCCCTTAGTAGCAACGTGGCAACCACAGCCTACCTGAGTAATGCTGCTGACCATGTTCATCCCTTTATATGATTCTCATCAAATCTGCAGCAACGGTGTGATGCTGTCATGTCAATTTGGAGCAAAATCTCTGAGGAATGTTTTCAACACCTTGTTGAATGTATCACACCAATAACTGAGGCAGTTATGAAGGAAACAGGGGATCTAACCCGATACTAGCAAGGTGGCCTATGGGCGCTTGCTAATACCACAAAGTCTACGTAACCACTTCAAAAGCTAAAAGATATCCAACTTTGAGAATCCAGCTTTGGAAAGTCAAACACAAATAATGCTGGATTAAACACTTTGATAACTTCCTCTTTAAAAACCCTACTGGACCAACAACCTGTCTCTGCTCTGGTACTAAATCACATTAGAATGATGAACATTGACGAACAAAATACTAGAAAGAAAGAAAAGTACAGATTTGACGTCTTACTGTTTGGACCTCTGGATCATCTCCTTCCTGGGAACAGCTCTCAACAGAGCAGTGCCTCCATATAGAAGAAAAAAACACAAATAAATGAAGAAGTCACTCCAGCAAAGAGGCTCCAGCTGCATGCAGCAACTGTATGAGCAAACTTTGGAAAAGTGGCCGTGTAGACAGATCAGTGGTCAGTAGTTTTTTGGCTCAGTACACTGAGAACTGACTGGACACGAGTATCATCGAGCTGATCCAATATTACATCCACAGGTGTTGGATACCTGCAGGCTTTGGCAGCCTCGTTGGTTGAGGCTGGTTGAACAACACGCCTCTTTCTCTGCTGAAGACACCCTGTAACTTCCTCTCCTCCGCCTGCAGAGCCAGACGCCTTAACCTCTGCCTGGACCGGGAAATGAACTCTGGCCGATGCATTTGCAGAGCCTCCTGCAGGACAGCAGGAGAATGAAATGTTTGGTTTATTAACCATAAAAGAGGATAATAGATAAATAAACTGAATAGGCCACATTTATTTTAGTCTTTTTACAGTTTATTTGTATTGAAGATAAAAAATCGACTAACCTGCAAGGAGACAAGTGCCAGACCAGAGGAAAGTGTTTTAGCTCTTGGATCTGGATCAGGTTCAGCTTGATGTTTAAAGCTGGACTGTTTGCTTTTGTCTTCGTGGACTTGTCTCTGCCTGAGCGGCTCTCTCCATGGACTGACTCTGCTGTACTGTTCAAACCAAACCGTGCTCGGCCTCCAAGCATACAAGTCCTCTGGCTGGTTCTCTTTCCTTGCCTCTGACCTCAGGTCGTCAGCTGAGATGAACCACGAAACACCTGAAAGAAAATCCTAGTTTTAGTTATCTTATTATTAACTAGAACGTTCAAAATGTATGACACAACACTGATGTACCTTCAGGATAAGGCTTTGAAGGGCTCTTCTTGTTCTTCCTGGGTTTTTGGACACCGTGAGATTTGGAGGGGCTCTTCTGTCCTCCTCTTTCTCTCACTGTGCTGGATGAAGATGAGGAGATCTGCCTAGAAGCTCTGGCTTCACTGGGTGAAGGGAATGTGGTTCCAACATCTCTGGTGTGCCGTCGAGTCCCATTACGAACAATTTCAAGGTCACCTGAGGTCAGAAAAATAATAAAGTGTCAGTTTATGATCACAAGTAATGACATTTCAAAACAAATTCCCACACGTAGAAACCTCAAAGCTGACAATTACCCCAAATTTTGTGAATGTGTCACATAAATTTAACATCTGTTGACAAAAGAAGCTCAGAAAGACCTTAAAACATATGCAATGAACTTTTAAGAAATATAGAAACCCCTATGCGTGCTCACTTAGACTGACCTGCCTGGATGCTTTTGTTGACCTTCTTGGCTGTCACAGACCTGGAGGGGCTGTGGTGTGATGTCGGGGTGTATGTGCTGGTTGTTGATGCAGAATCAGGAGCAACCTGAAGATGAGAGCTGATTATTTTTTTAGGAACTGACAGTAGCTTGTTAAAAACTCCAAAACTTGAACACAGGACCTGGGATTACTGATCTGAGGAGTTTTTCTTAGAAGAAATGAGGGCAGATATTTAGGGATGTACGTACCGATTCTGCAGTGCCAGGAGTCTCTGATGGTGTAATAATAAGAGGAGCATCTTTGTTTCTTCCTCTCCACCGTTCCTTCCCTTCTTTCTGCTTGTTGATGGTGCTGTACAGTTTCCTGAGGCTGGAGCTCCTCTTCAGGTGCTGGACTTTGTGGGCACCGAAGGCTCGGATCAGCCGCGCTGTGTCGACGGTGGATATGGAGCTAGACGTGGTGGACAAATTCTCTGACTCTGCTGGTGAGAGGTGATGGCTGTGGTAGGAGGAGAGGGAGTTCCTGTTGCCATCCTCTACAGTTTCCATGGCCTGTAGCTTCACTTGGATGGGTGGTCCACCTTTGAGTTTCCTCTCCCCTTCTGCGACTGCACCTTGTTCACTCCTTTTAGCCTCTCGATGCACCTCCTTTCCTTCCTTCTTCCCCTGCATCTTTCCCAGCATCCGTTCTGGATGACAATCCTCCTCCTGTACATCAGACACATTCGCAGTTCGGGTGCTGTGAATGAGACGAGACAGCCGCTCCAGACGCTCCAACAGAGTAGCATCTCCGTCACTGGATGGATGTGATTCTTCCACACTCCGCCGATCACAGAACTTCTGCCACAGCTGATTGAGGCTGGTTTCCTTCTGGTCTCGCTCCCCTGCCGTTTGAGACACAGACATTTGGACCATATCCACATTGACTTCCTGAAATTTATCAGGACTTGGCTCTGTTTGCTTGTAATGGAGGAATTGGACCGGGCTGGTCCCCTGGTCTCTCTTAGAGACTTCTTGGTTGCTCAGTGAAGGCACCCTGGTAAAGGCAGCTGAGGACGTCTTTGGAGTTTGACTCACAGCTGGCGAGCTTCTATCTGCTGCTACAGAGACAACAGACAAACATACATCTAAGCACATGTAATAACACAAACGTAGGTTTGTGTGTTGAGCTTACCTCTGTCTCCAGGTTCATGCATTTTAAATGCAGCTGTTTTGAGCCTTTTGCTGTAGATGCCCTCTGTATGTCTGAACGTGACTCCACGGTCCAAGCCTGAGTCCTGCTGGCCAAGCACCTCGCTGCTAAACCGAGGAGGTACGGCATCGTCTGAGCCTGGTTTGAATTAAAAAGTGGCTTGTTACCTCATAGTGAGCGGTTTTCAGATTAAATAAAGATGCTCCTCAGTTTCTGAGTAAGAGAAAACAATGCTGGTGGAGAGGTAACCCAAATATTTCCAACCAGTAATAAACAGAAGATGTTCAGTGACAAGGAGGCTAGGCCCTGTTCTCCCTCTGTCTCTCTGATGGGGCCTCAGTTCTGCCTTTGTTTCACTCTGCCCCTGAACATGAATAATTAATGCGCTGCCTGGTATGTGTTACAAAAGGACCAGCTGCTTCCTAGGCAGGGACAGGATAAAATGAGAGTGGAGCCTCATCCATCCATCACAAATTCAACTTACAGTCCAGTTCTCTGAAATCACCTGAATTCCTGCAATTTTACTGTTTTTTAATTTTTAGTTAAGATTAACTGGAGGACACTGAATACAAAGACCAGTATCTATTCACCTTCTAAGACCCAGATGACTAAAATTTACAGACACAATCCCGAGATTATTACATCTTTCATACTTTCACTTACAACTAAAGTACTTAACAATTTTAATATTTAATTAGCAATGCAAGCTAAAACATATTTATTGTTTCCTCTCCCAAAAATGTGTAAAAATATAAAGAAAAAAGCTTCTTGTCACGTTGACACGAGTTAACAGTTTGCACTGCATCTAGGGATGCCTTTTAGCCGTCAGCTCTTCAGCACACCGTTACCTGTACCTGTGTGGGAGCTCTCCATGGTGGTGTCAGACAGTTCTGTGGAGGAGACAGCTTCTGTCTGAGGGACATAGAAGAGCTCTTCACTGCCGCGAGGTTTATAAGGCAGCAGCACAGGAACTGTTGCAGGAATAAAACTGATGGTAAATAAAATCCTTTACGACTGAAACACACATTCAGAATGAAACCATGTTGATATTAAACTCTTTTCTAATTCGAGATCACATCTCACACTGTTGGCTTCATTTTTTTGGTTTACAACTAGGATTATAATAACTTCTATAAAAACTTACCAGGTGTTTCAGCTGTAAAGGATCTTGGTGGTTTGTCAGATCGGTGATGCTGTGTTAAGGACTGTGTGGCTCTGGCAGTCATCCCGCCCCGAAGCAGAGTATTTCTAAGCAGGGTGGAGGAGTTGGACCTTTCAGGCACCCTTTGTCTTACTGGTTCTCTGGTGTCGTACCATTCTGGTGGACTGGACGAGCCAACACCTTCATCCAGACTGCTGGGAGGTGAGGAGGAGTCTCTAAGGGGGACAAAATCTTTACATGGCAGCCTTGAGGCAGTATCAGCGTGGCTAGAGTGGACAGTGGAGGAAACGTTGTGGTCGGTAGCTTGGGGGGACGCAGCGAGTCGGATGTGTGAGAGGTGACCTGTCCTGGGAAAGGATATGACAGGAGACGAACCTGCGGATTGATCTGATCTGAGATCAGCACCTGAAACAGAACTGGTCTGGACAGATAAGCTCTCACGATGTCTGAAAGAGGGTGAGCCGTCAAGTTTGATGGTCTTATCTTGTTTATCTGAACCACGAGAGGGTGGAGGAGGCTCTTCACAGTGACCTCCAACTGTGTCTAGTCTCTTCTGATTCTTCTGGGCTGAAAGAGAAGTCACTGTTTGGTTTTGGGTTTGAAAACTTTTGCCTGCTTCATACACAGATTGCAGTTCTCTGATTGGTCTTTGTGTGACTGTAACTTTATCTTCTTCATTTAGATTTGCGGAGGGCTGTGTATTGGCTGCTGTGGGTCTAACTGCTCCTGTAGAGAGCTCTGTCTGAAGAGGGTCTGTGGCTGGACTGAGAGGAGGTACAGGTGAAGTGGACGTCAAAGGGGCGGGAGACTGCCTACTGGTAGTGATGCTGATGGATATGAAGGCCTGAGGTGTTCTTGTAGGAAGGGTTACTCCTTCTCTCGCAGCGATCTCACACACTCGAGCCTCTAGATCAGGATGAAGAGCTTCCTGGGTCTGTACTCTAGAGTCAGGTTGGCCTGTAGAGACACCTTGCTGGCTTTTAGCTTCATTAAGGGCTGAAACCGCCTCTGCAGACTGAACAGGATTCTGGTCAAAGTTCTTGACACTGGATGCTGCACTGCTCTGTGTTTCTGTGCTTCCTAGACTCTGGAAGAAAAAAAACAAAACAAAACACATCTGTGCAAAAAGATCTGGAGAGGTCCTCACTTCTTATCATAGATACATATTCAGAAAATGTTTTTCACTGCAGTCATTATTCTAATAGTTGTTTTTTTTCTGAAAAGGTGCAACTTGCATCTGTTGACACACCATGCCTGCAACACACCAGTTACCTTGAACATGAGAGCTACTCTGCCCAGAGACTGGAGGCTGACATCCAAATAAAAAATATAGAAATGTTTTTAATAATTGCATCATCCAAATAAAACGTCTGTGACAAAATTAACATAAGCATTCATTTACACTTCTTTATTTTTGCCTGCTCAGTATGTAACAAGAGGGGTTTTAAGAGAATTACCTTGATAGGGTTTCTCAACAGCAGATCTTTCTTTATTTCTTCAATCCGTTTTCTATCCTGTATGTCTAATTCCAGAGGGTCACACTGCTGCCCAGATATCTTCAACCTGATCCACTCTGAAACAGCAGAACAGATGATCGACTTAAGAAAAAAAAATCTGTTGAAACACCTTAAAGGGCGTTTCATTAGTCTCAGATACTTAAGAGATCTGAGACAGAAGCTGTGTGTCTTGTTACAATTGAAATGTTTTGGTTATGCATTCTTGTACCTCTGGCTTTACTCTCCTCCTGGTCCGTCGTGCTGGGTGTACTCGACACCACAGTCGCTGGAGATTCATTGAGCAGTAACTTGGCCACTCGTACAGCCAGTGAGCTCTCACTGCTCCCATCACTCATCACTCCTTGATCAGTGTCTTCGAGGATGGGTGAGGAGGGGTGACTCTGTGCAGGATCTCTAGATGGAGGCTTATTTTCCTCCTCTGGGACGCCTCTGTCTGCAGGAGCAGAGGTGAGTTGCTGTGTACTTACAGCTGATGAAGGTTGTGCTGGGACTTTATCAGGAGGAGCAGCACTGCAGCCCTCAGGCTCTGTCCGTCGAACTGATTTGGAGAGGACCACAGTGCTACCAATAGCAGCATCTTGTGGTATTTTGCATGCTACAGAGGCAGGTGTGGTCACAAGAGCTTGTGGGGATGGGTGATCAGTTTGCCAGGTTGACGGTGTACTTTCTTGACCAACAGATCTTTGCCTTGGTTTCTCCGAGGAAAGCATTGAGTCTGATGAAGACCTGGCCCACAGCGGTGAGAAATTAGTTCTGGGGTCTCTGGTTGTAGAAGTAGAGGGCAGTGAGGAGTTTTGGAGCCTGCTGGTTTTCATTTGGGGTGAGAGGAATAAATTTTCATCAGAGAGAAGATGTGATGCTGCAGGGGCTGAGGAGGCTGCAGAAGAACCATCAGATATCATGTTCTCTGCATGAGAGAGGAGAGTATGGATATCTAACAGGGCATTGGTGCTAACACAAGAATCCTCCGCACCTTGATCCACACTGCTACTGCTAAGTAACTCGGGGTTTCTTTCTCTGTAACTGGCTGAAACATCCGAATCAGACTTGCTGATTTCCTGCCTGGTGTCCTGCTGTCTGGGTTGCAGTATGGAGGAACGGGCGCCTTCATCAGACTGGGAGCTGGTTGCCATGACTTCACTACGGGCCGCTTCTGTATCTGATGGTGAAGATTTCCCTCCGGTGCGCTCTGGGATCCATGCAACAGGACCAAGACTGTCCAGGCTAAACGGTACAGAAACACTGGAGTCGACTGACAGAACGCTGGATCTGGAGAACTCTTCTTTATGGGGACTGATTCCTGAAAATAAAACAGCACATTTTCTAAATTACCCAAATATATTAGTTAAAGGTTATAAACATACATCTACTTATTAGAAAAAGATGCTAAATTTGATATATTAACCTTTAAAATGGAGAAAAGCAAAGCTGTGATGTAATATAAAGAAATTCATTTTTTTTATTATAACATTTGGTTATAATATTAAATAAAACACAGCCTTAAACAGAATGTGCAACTTCTTGTACATTGTATACATCCATATATTCATGGTAACAGAAGCGTATTTAGATCCAGCCACCGGTGGCTCAAATTTAGCTACATTTTTGTAGTAGTTAGGTACTCCTTCTGCTATTTTTTGATTAATTATAAGAGCAAACTCATAAGTGTTGGAAAAAGAAACACAGGGATTTGATTAAGTCAACCAAATCCTTCTCTTTGCCAGAGAAGTCAGACCAAAGACCGATAAACAGAGAAAAGAAAAAGAGCAGGGATCAAATTTAAGATGAGTCTGTGTAGACCTCAGGCTACTCTTACACACCTCTTGATTTTGGCTGAAGTTTAGTCATATGTGAATAAAAGGCATCTCCATCACATCACTCCAGATCAAACTCAGCTTCTTATCATCTACAAAGATATAAAAGCTTATATATCCATACCCTCAGAGAGTTGAGTACTTTTCGGAGGGGTTCCAGTAGATCCTTTGATGGTGCGGAGATCAGTAGGAGAGAATTCATCCTCTCGAATGGGGTCTTTGGGTGCAAATGGAGTCAGGATTGTTGAGGGAGATTGGTCGATACCCAGGTTACGGAGGTACAACTGCAAGAAATATACAAAGTGAATCAGAAAATCAGGTGTTGATAACAATTATGTAAAAATGGAACTGAATTAACAATCAAGCTTTTGTTAATAAATACAATCCATGACATTTTATATTGGATTGTATTTTAGTTTTTTCTAATTACCGGAATTCGTTCATCGATATTGAACTCTCTGAGCTTTGGAAGAGCAGGTGGGGTTGATGGTTTTAGAGTCCAGTAAGGAGCATAATTATCCAGCTCCAGACTGACAACAGACGACGCTCCTAAAGAAGCTCCTACTTTAACTCCACTGTAACTATCTTGGGAACTTGAAAGTGTTAAATCCTGATCGAGTGACACGTCGCTGAAGTGACCAAGGCTTGTGAAAGATGAGGGTTGAACTGTGGTCCCTAAATGATGGAGAGCATCATCCTGACTCTCGCTCTTCTTTTGTTCTGGAAGCATGTCGGTCTGCTGATGTTTGTGGAGCGACATTACAACAGTGTCGAAGGATGAGGGGGACTGAGACCTGCCGAAGGGTGAGGCGGAGGGATGTGCTGCAGGCCCTCTGTTATCCTTGTCGCTAGGTGCGCTGCCCACTGCTTCACCCCTTCTTGAAGATGAGGAAGCAGATGCAGCTGTGGAGGAGCTCTGTGCGACATCCTGGCTGGCAGCACCAGTAACAGGAGACTGTTGTAAACTCCTGGACAGCTGAGTAGGGACATGATTCAGGGTGTCAGAAGCAGCGTCAACAGCTTTCTTTTCAGGATATATGGCAGAAGATTTTTGACTGTCAAATAATGGACTCTTCCCTGAACTATGATTTGCCCTCCAAGCATCTACTTTCTGCATATAGTTGAGACTTGGGAGACTCTGGACTTTTGCAGAGGTCTGCAGAGCATCTTCTTGGCACTGGTTGGTTATGTTTGGGAGATGGGCTTTAGCTAGCTGTGGAGCAGCTCCTGTGCTTGATTGATATGAGTTCTCTTTATCAGAAGCAATGGCTGAAAGCTGTCCTAATTTAACTTTGACACTGGATTTAGGTGGGGCCATGAAAACTCCTGGAGTGGATTGAGACTGTGGAAGGAAACCCAGGTAGGACCCTTCAATCCCTGTTTGGTTCCCCGATGACCAGAGGTCTTGTTCTCTGTGTGCAGCCTCAACACCTGCTGAAAATGCTCCTGTCCAAGGCACGCCGGCCACATTTGCTCTGACCACACTTGGCTTTCCTTCTGATAGCGCTTTAAAAGTTGGTGTGAAAAACTGACCAGTTGGTGTTGCTTTGCTTTTAGATTCAGCTTCAAGGCTGCTGGTTTTCTCCACTTCAGACAGCAGCTTTCTGTGTAACATTTCACTGCTGTCATCGGGTGAAGTGCTGCGGGAACCCATGGTAATGTTACCCACCTGCTGCTGGAAGAGACAAGCGCCACCCGGAGGACCTTCACTTTTACCTTTACTTTGCTCAGTAGTAAGATTACAAACTTTTGTGCTTTTAGACTCTCTCATATACAAAGCAGAATTCTTCACAGAGGTCTCAGAGGCAGAAGACACAGCGCTGCTACTACTGCTTGGCATGCCAACTTCTTTCTGTAAAAGCTTCAAAAGATGCTGGGCAGGAACATCCTTACTCAGAAAGAAAGTCTCATCTTCAGCAGCCTTGTTGACAAGCTTGTCTCTAGAGTAACCTTGAGTCTCAAGGTTCTTCTCTCTGCTGCATTCTTTTGATAGTATTTCCGGTCTGTCATGAGTCCCGGTGATCATAGGGGGGTTGCCTTGGTTTCCTGGTGATAAACTGTGCAGAGACAGAGAGCAGCTGCTCCCTGCTCCTTCTTCAGACAGGATGGTTGCCTGAGCCAAAGGATGCTGGGACAAAGAGCCACACTCAGAGGAGTGTGTAGTATAGTCCTGGGGTGGAAGCTGAAACTTCTCCGATGCCAAAGAAACATCAGGGTATGCCCTTGATAAAGTAAACAAATGTTTAGTGCTCTGTTTATTTAAAATGTCATGCCGTTTAAAAAACATAATATAGAATAGTATATCTGCAAAACTAATGGTTAAGATTAAATCATTTTCTCTTACCTTAAAGGAACTAATTCTGTATCACTTTGCTGGAATAACGAATATTCAGTGAAAGTGTGTTCGACTCCAGAGGTTGCAGGCAACAGGGAAAGGGCTGGAGACAAGTTACTGTTCTGAAATTCTAAAAAGATACACAAAATGCTGAGCATTATCCACATTAACTATAAACAGTAACACGACTGCCAAATGAAGTATGTAAAACAACACAGCAATAAAAGTTCATCTGTATTGAAGAAAACTCACAAATTTCCAATACTAACTTTTGCTCTGCATCATTTACCTGTTAAATTTATAAATAAATATATTTAAACAATGAGCAATGTCCACATACCCAGCCGCACAGCGTCTACCCCCAAGTCCTGAAGAGCCCTGCCATCTGTTTCCAGCCTGGACTGTTTCTGATCCTGGTTGGCACTGCTATCACTTTGGACTCCCATCGGATTTAGGGATGTTTCTCCAACAGACTGATGCACATCTTCCTCCATTGGCACAACAGAAGATGTCATCCGTCTCTGAAAAGAAAATCAGCATACAAAGCAACAGTAAGCTATAATCTACTACATCAATATTACTAAACCTTAAACTACAACTTTTGAAAAACTTTACAGATTGTTTGGAGTATTTGGGGGGGAACCATGCTGCACAAGCCATTCTGGAAAATGTCTCTCTTCCACAAACTGTAGGTCAAGGAGCAGAAAACCTTCAGCAAAAAACTGTTAAGTGCTGTAATGACAAAAAAATGCCACAGGAAGCAAGTCCCGCCGGCTGTCAACACTTTGCATTATGAACCTCGTCTTGTTTGTGACAAAAAGCTTCTCTGTCATTAGGTGTTAACATATTAGTGTCTTTATTGGGACTATTTTCATTGTATTCACTTGCAATAAATGTCAGAAAAGTGGTCATTTGCACTCAGGCTTAAATTACTATTTAGTAATTATTCTATCAGTGGAAAGAAAATTTATCCCAACCATTTCTGAGACAAAATACAATCCGAATGAAGTACAAAATGAACAGGTATGATATTAAGCTTTATAAATAAAACTGACCTGTCTATATATACACATGCATTCTTGTTTTGTAATTATTTGATTACAAGTAAAACTATTATTGTAGTGCCCTCTTCGCATTATGTGTATATTAGTAACAACTATAGTTATTTTGTAGCTTTTGTAAAAATATACCAAGTATCTTTGTGCCTGTTCATTAAAAAAAAAATAAAATAAAAGTAAAAATGTGTTCTTATTGTTTAACCTGTCGTTTGGCCTCTTCGGAGACCCAGTTACCGTGGCTGACTTGGCACTTAGAAAGCAAAAAAAAAAAAAGAAAAGTAAATGCTAGCTGGAAGCAATAGATCAATGTTAGCTAGGTTTAAAGTCGTCCTATGCAAACGTATTGTTAATGGTAACTTGCCTTCGATTAATCACAAGAAAATCGTACTTCCAATATTATTATCACAGGACATAATATTTACTGACCGAGTGGCATTTTACCGACATGGGCTGATGTGCATCGTTAGTTAGCTCATAAACTAGCACAGCAGTTAGCATTTAGCTACAGGCAAAGCTAAGGGAACACCATCAAGATTTCCCAGTGAGAATTACGCGAGGACTTGGTAAAGTCTTCTGGTAAAACAAATGCTTTCTTTAAAACAGTGTGCTTACCTCTTGAGGTTCCATGTTGTTGTTATTGATGACAATCCGCCACCAAGAGCGCGCTTCCCCAACCTCGTTTCCAAGGAGCGTTGCTAGGAAGTGGAAGAAAGTGTCCCGGAAATAGCGAAAGATTACGTTTGAACACAAGAGCGCAAAAGGTTGTAACAGTGCTTAGGCCATGCCTCAAATTTCTTATTCATGAAAAATTTAACACAAACTTACGCCTTTCGATAAGTTCTGATTATTTATTTAACCACTTAGAATTTTTTTGACAGTTAAAATGTAGATAAACATGTCTCAGATAAAATCCTTTTAAATGTTTTTAAATTTTATTCATGCAACTTGAGCATTTTCATAAGAAAGCATAGAGATGTCACGCAAATAAAAAAAATTGGGACCATATCACGTTATAACATGAAATTTTTATTGTAAAAGCGTGAAACGTTTATTATGCTTGACGAGAATAATTTCCATAAAAGGTATTTTTCTCTAAAATTTATAGGTCGCAGCATCTGCATATAGTACTTTGTGTTTCATGTTCTTATAATAAAATTGATCACGTTATAATGTGATATGTCTTTACAATAAACTATCATGTTATAACGTCATATGCTCCAATTGTTGTCCAATTGGATTATTTTTGAATGACAGCTCTAAACATCCGTAGATAAGTAGGTGTACAATTAATATGTCAAGACATACTGACTGGTGCTCACTAATCACTAAGGAAAGTCCAGTGTGTATTGCAGTCTATTGAAACAACATAGAATTAATCCTGTTTGATTTTCCTTTAATCTTTTTTAATTGACAGAATTGACATATACTTATCTAGTTGGAGGGGGGAGGGGGGGGGGGGGGGAGGGGGGAGGGGGGGGGGGGGGGGGGGGGGGGGGGGGGGGGGGGGGGGGGGGGGGGGGGGGGGGGGGGGGGGGGGGG
>JBAMHW010000022.1:21317954-21339184 GCA_037177495.1 Rhadinocentrus ornatus | reverse complement strand
GATGCAAGACAGGTGTGGTGGAGAGAGAATACAAACAGTTCCCCACACCTCCTGCAGCTGACAGCAATCCACCTGAAGGGGGTCAATTCCACGACAATCTCCAGCCCAACCAACCACCCCCATGACAGAAACACATTTTCCACAATCTCCACCTCTGCTGCTAACTATCCACCTACATTTGAATAACCCAACAAAACCACCTCAAATAGTTAGGATAACACATCAAATCTCATCAACTCTCATTCTAAAAACCAATACACTAAACTACACCCCTTTACCCTCTCCATTATTCAATCATAACACATTAGCTATTCTTCCCACCAACATAATTATCACGTGTTGAATACTGATCAAGCCCAAAAATGAGTCAGCTAAGACCTGTGGTGTAGTATACGTTATAGGCAGGTATACGCCGTATACCCACTAGAAAAGCTCCCAAATTCCCATATAACCACTAAAAATGCGCAAAGACAAATATCAACATGGTTTTGTGACATAACGTCTCTTTCCTGGTTATAAATTAGCAACGAAGTCGGGGAGGCACTACAGTTAACGCTGACAGTTCAGCCTGATGACCGGGGGGTGTGGGGGGACTGACGCTGTTGTTCAACCTGGTGTGTAAAACAGCAGGTGATTGACACATTAAATTATATAAAAATAGCTAACTAAACTGGTGGTTTTGTGGAAATTAAGGGAGGTACTGCTTTTCTGTGTGTGTGTGTGCTCGTAGAGGAGAATTCGAACTGGCCGAGAAAAGCTTGTCTGCCGAGATTTGCATGCCCATCACATTTAAGCAAGCGAAATCGTGTCGTTGTCTGAGACATTTCACATCTAGAATCGATGTAGCTTTTATTGTTGTTGTTTTATAAGGCAATAAATTATTTGAGAGATGTACTTTAGTCATATTTAGAGCTACCCCACTGAGTAAAACACTCTTTATTCGCTTCTTCTCTCCACTGTTTTGGCAGCGGTTCACTTATGTAACATTACCCCGTGACTGGTTATGAAACACGGCAAAATCTTCCACTCAAATGATACCGAAATTATGTTTTTGTTTTATTTTGTTATTATCACATGTTTGGATGGTCAAAAATAACAAAACGAAAATAAAAAAGGTGGAAGTGCTGGTTATAAGTTTTATATGGTTTAAATGGGTCCCCATGTTTAATGGCTAGAACTTCAATTAATCAATCAAATTTTATTCATACAACTCTAGTTGATCAAAGTGCTGGATAGAGATAAAAACCATAATAAAAAAAAAAAACATAGCACACTTAACTATAAATATCACAACTTTCTCAAGTGACACCACTGTCATGTATCAAAGGCTGATCTGTAAAAAATAGGTTTTTAGTCTCTCTAAACAGAGGCAGGGGTAACGTACGTAAGTTGCATGTAAGAAACTCACACTGACGAGTCCAAATAGACTCGTTATAATGGAGGAAACACCATTTCAACCCTACCATTTTGTATTTAAGCTCCAGGAGGGGGCTGCATTACACGGCAATGCAGATTTAAAGCTTGCTGAGAATTGCATCCCCCAGTTTATTGTGTTGTAAGTATGTAAGTTACTTATAAGAAACCAACAATGATGAGTCAAAATAGACTAGTTATAATGGAATGGGCTTAATTACTGTGGTGCTCATTGACAAAGTATACAATTAAGAGCAGTTTTTGCTTTGGGAAGGATGCTGCAAGACAGATGACAAAAAGCCATGATGTTTGAGGGTGGGAGGAGAAAAATCAGAGTATACCCACTAGAATAAACTGGACTACACCACTGGCCAAGACAAACAATATATCTGCTTCACTTGTTGAATACAAAACATTTGACCGTGAAACATCATCCCCCAATCAAAATATTGTGATCCTTACCCCCATAACATACAAAAAAATCTACCCTTTTCATAAAAGACAATAATGTAAAAAGGTAAAAGACATCACATTTCTTGACTTCCACAACACAACTAACCTCATTTGGTACACAAAATCCCTTGTCAGATAACTGTATCACATCAATAAGCTTTACTGTCTGCAAACTGCTTCGATCTGATATCCTCTAAACCACACTTAGAACATACTACAAACCCTCTACTAAACATTTATTGGTCATTTTATGTAATTTGTATATTAGCAAAACAAAATAAAAAAACACTTATTGACAATAACAACGTAGTTAAAGATACCCCATTGTATCAATTCATAAACAAACACTGGTCCACTTCAAGCAAACCATACTGAAATGCCAAATCCACACACATCCTGCACATACCCTTTACTCAAACCTTCTTTCTGACAAAGACTGCACATTACATAACAAAAGAACAAAACAGGTAATCTTTGAAAAAACTTTTAGCAACACACCTCATCCTCCATAAAGACATTACTACAGTAACTTTCCTCCCAGTTAAAACTAACATCTCAAATAAACAGTCATGTTGCCTAATTGTATCAATAACACATTTGAACTTATTCTGATAAAATTTAATATATCTTCTCCTGAAATTTATCCCTACTTGTGGTCAAACAGAAAATATTTCTAGTTCACTGCCAACATCTTCTATCATTGAATAATAACAATTTTCCTGATTTAATAACTCTCCCCTAGCCTATATTTGTTAGCTAGTATCAAAATTTTGCTTTATTACACAAAAACAACACTATCACAGCATCTCTAATGCTACAAAAATACATAGTTGCTTTACTTACAGCAGAAAGCTGAAGCGCGTCGCGCACTGCCAGAACCTACAAGTTGTTAAATGAAGGAAATTTTGTAGGGGACGGAACCGCCATGCTAAAAACAAATGATTAAATATAATAAACATAAGTCGAAAGACATTATTATCACATAGACTACAGAAAAAACACAGTTTTAGGCATTTACGACACAATACCAAGTTCGCTTACTCTTCGACCAAAACAATACTGACATGCGTCTGCTAACTCTGTCATGTTACCGTTTAGGAAAAACAAACATCTAAATATACAACACTTCAAATAAGTTACTTTAATAACATGGAAAAAAATTGATAAATAGCAAAACTTACATCATGGCTGCTTACCTATTATTTAGCATTCTAACAACATTAGCTCAAATACATAGCTACTCTACAAGGGTAAAACCGGTTGTAATCATGCTTTCCAATACCAAAACTATCAATATATTGATTCGCCATGAACATTTACAATACAAATCACATACAAACTACAAGGAAATCTTTTCACTCACCTGATCGTCACGCTAACCCAGTCGTACGTCTTTAGCTTCAGAGAAACGACTTTAGGTGTGTCCCAATTCAGGGTCTGCACACTTCGAAACTGTTTGTTTTTTCAATGTAAATGCAAGTATAAAAGCATCTTTCGAATCCATCTCCCCTCCATCACTCCCCCTGATCCAACCTTTTTTCTCCATCCAGAGCAGAGATAACAAGTTGACCTATTATAACCCTTCCTGGTATCACATGGGAGTGACTAAAGTGTTTTAAAAAATAAATAAATAAATTGTAGAATTTTAAATTGTAAAAAAATGTATTTGCATATAAAGCATGACATGAGGCAAAACACAAATCATAAATCTGTCTAAAATGTCAGAAATAATTCAGCTCAACAGAGCAAAGTGCCGTAACTTAATAAACGGCACTTGGCATTGAAATGACACTAACTCCCATGTTAAATGCTTGGACACCAAAAATAAAAAAATACAAAACTTTACAAATACAACACAAGATCCTGTCTGACTGGGGGGAAAAAAGAAAAATCAAGTAGGGGCTGTGTAAGGGCATTATTGCCATCCGAATCACTGGAGCAATTTCAGTTTCAGTGTCTGTACTTTAGCTGAAAGCTTGGTTGAGTCCAGGTCCATCAGGATATTCTGGTACACCTCGAATGTATGCATCAGGCTTTTTGTTCAAGTTGAGAGCGTAGATCAGTCCACAAAGCATCACGCATGCATGGCTGACACTCTGCAGGTTATGGAGAACTTTCACACCTTCCAGCACAACGCCGACATCAGCAAAGGGCACATCACCTGGACCATCAGGACCATGTCCCGCTGCTCTGACTGTGTAGATGCCCATGGTCTTCTCTGCAATGTCTGCTTCAGCCTCTCTGGACCCAAGTTCCTGGAATATAAAGAGAAAGATCGGCTGTGTGACCATAACCTTGACCTCCAAAATATAAGCAGCTCATCCTCAGGGCAACTGAGTGTTAATTTTCAGATCTTTCTTTAAAGCACTGCATATATGCGTTCATGAGAATGAGATGGATGCAAGTTCGAGGTAACAATGACCTTAAGACCTTTGGTCACCTCCTAAAATCCTGGAGAAAAAAAATGCAAAACTCAAAAGGATGCATTTTGTATTCTTGCTAACATGATGATACACAGCCTACTCTAAAATTGTGCACTTTTCTATCACAACAACAATTTAAAATCTTATAATTTCCTTTTAAAGTAGTAATCTTGTTCTCACACATTTATGTGTTGATGAGGGTAAGATTCTGTGCTTCTTTAAGACGGAGGGATTTTGGGGGAGACTGCAGAAACAGCTTTTTTCCCAATGAAGGCTTTGACCTGCCATAAAAAATGCATTTAACGAAACACTAACTAAAACTACACAGATATATAAAAATACAGAACCAGGAACCCCCACTGATTTTGTTCAGAGATCAGTGATGTAAATACGTAGCCAGTATCTGTAAGAGCCAAATAACAAACTGCCCATTGATGCAGAAAAATAGATTGAAGGAGGCAAACCTCTCCAACCCCCTCTCCCTCTCTTCTATCCTCCACCATGTCTACTCACCTCCTCTCTCTCCTAAGCTCTTGTAGGGGTAAGGTTTACTCCTCAATCTATTCCTCTCCAAACTTTCTTACTCATACCATCCTCTCTCTCTCCTTACCCTCCTCTCTAGGATAATAGATTTGATGCACAAGCTCCACAACTTCCTGACAGGAAGATCTTTATTTCATGTATAAACTATAAGTTTAAGTGATTCATCAGGTGTGCAGTACTACTCATGAATATTGTACACTTTTCTGCCAAGGTCACAACAATTAGAAATCTGTAAATTATCCTTTAAAGTAATAGTCTTTTTCTCACATGTTTGAGTTGAGCCTGGGCACCTGATCTTCTTTTCCTTTCGGCTTTTCCCTTTAGGGGTCGCCACAGCGAATCATCTGCTTCCATCTATCACTATCCTCTGCATCCTCATCTCTCACACCAACTACCTTCATGTCTTCCCCCACAACATCCATAAATCTCCTCTCTGGTCTTCCTCTAGGCCTTCTGCCTGGTAATTCCAACCTCAGCATCCTTCGACCAATATATTCCCTATCCCTCCTCAGTACATGTCTAAACCACCTCAGTCTGGTCTCTGGCTTTTTCTCCAAAACATCTAACATGTGTTGTCCCTCTGATGCACTCATTCCTGATCCTATCCATCCTCGTCACTCCTAAAGAGAACCTCAACCTTTTAGTCTCTGCATCCTCCATCTCTGCCTCCTGTCTTTTCTTTAGTGCTACTGTCTCTAAACCATACAACATCGCTGGCCTCACTACTGTCTTGTGCACCTTTCCTTTCATTCTAGCTTATACTTTTTTATCGCACATCACACCTGACACTTTCCTCCACCCATTTCAACCTGCTTGTACTCGCTTCTTCACCTCTTTTCCAGACTCTCCATTGTTCTGAACTGTTAATCCTAGGTACTTAAAATCATCCACCTTTTTTATCTCTACTCCCTGTAACTTCGCTGTTCCACTTGGTTCCCTCTCATTCACACACATATTCTGTCTTGCTTCGGCTAACCTTCATTCCTCTCCCTTCCAGGGCATACCTCCACCTCTCCAGCTTTTCTTTCACCTGCTCCCTGCTCTCACCACAGATTACAATGTCATCTGCAAACATCATGGTCCATGGAGATTCCTGTCTAACCTCGTCTGTCAGTCTGTCCATCACCAAAGCAAACAAGAAGGGGCTCAGAGCTGACCCTTGATGCAGTCCCACCTCCACCCTGAACTCCTCTGTCGTACCTACAGCACACTTCACCACCATCTTACAGCTTGCATACATGTCCTGTACCACTCTAACATACTTCTCTGCCACTCCAGACTTTCTCAAACAGTACCACAGTTCTTCTCTCGGCACCCTGTCATATTCTTTCTCTAAATCCACAAAGACACGGTGCAGCTCCCTCTGACATTCTCTGTACGTCTCTATCAACAAGCTCAAAGCAAATATTGCGTCTGTAGTACTCTTTCTTGGCATGAAACCATACTGCTGCTCGAAAATGCTCACTTCTGTCCTCAGTCTAGCTTCCACTACTCTTTCCCATAACTTCATTGTATGACTCATCAACTTTATTCCTCTGTAGTTGCCACAACTCTGCACATTTCCCTTGTTCTTGAAAATTGGCACCATCACACTTCTCCTCCATTCCTCGGGCATCTTTTCACTCTCTAAGATCTTGTTGAACAACCTAGTCAGAAACTCTACAGCTACCTCCCCAAGACACCTCCATACCTCCACAGGTACATCATCAGGGCCAACTGCCTTTCCACTCTTCATCCTCTTCAGTGTCCTCCTAACTTCATCCTAAATAATCTTTTCTACTTCCTGGTCTACAACAGTACCTCTTCTACTCTTCGTTCTCTCTCATTTTCAGTTCATCAACTCTTCAAAGTACTCTTTCCAATCATCCTATCACACTTCCAGCATCCTACACACCACTATTCTATGTTGTCTGGCTACACTCTCACCTACCACTACTTTGCAGTCACTGATCTCCTTCAGGTTACATCGTCTATACAAGATGTAGTCCACCTGTGTGCTCCTTCCTCCACACTTATACTCTATGTTCCTGCCTCTTCCTGCCACTAAGAAAGTGTTCACTACAGCCATTTCCATCCTTTTTACAAAGTCTACTAACATCTGTCCTTCCACGTTCCTGTCCTGGATACCAAACCTGCCCATCACTTCCTCATCACCTCTGTTACCTTCACCAACATGTCCATTAAAATCTGCACCAATCACCACTCTCTCACTTCTGGGAATATTCTGCAACACTTCATCCAATTCACTCCAGAATTTCTCTTTCTCTCCTAACTCACATTCTACCTGTGGAGCATTACAACTGACAACACTGAATATCACACCTTCAATCTGTAACTTCAAACTCATCACTCTATCTGAGGCTCTTTTCACCTCCAGAACAGTCTTAACAAACTCCTCCTTTAAGATAAAACTACTCCATTTCTCTTTCTATCTTCACCCTGATAGAACAGCTTGAACCCTGGTCCTAAGCTTCAAGCCTTGCTACCTTTCCACCTGGTCTCCTGAACACACAGTATATCCACCTTCCTCTTTTGCATCATGTCAACCAACTCTCTACCTTTTCCTGTCATAGTCCCAACATTCAGAGTTCCTACTCTCAGTTCTAGGCTCCTGGCTTTCCTCTTCTCTTTCTGCCTATGGACACGTCTTCCTCCTCTTCTTCTTCTACCTCCAGTGGCCCAGTTTCCATCAGCGCCCTGTAGATTAACAGCACTGATGGCGGACGTTGTTAACCCGGGCCATGGAAGTCATAGAATTTATTTGCACGTTTTCTTTGGCACATGTTTTACGCCGGATGCCCTTCCTGACGCAACCCTCTGCATTTATCCAGGCTTGGAGCCGGCCCTCAGAGAACACTGGCTTGTGTCTCCCTTGGGGCTGCATTCCCCATGGTGAAACCACGCTTTGCTTTATGCTTTCTTTAGCTAGCTTCATGTCACAAATGACACATTCTGGCTAAGTTCTGTCCTGTTCGTCAATAAAACCAAAGTAAAGGTAATTATCAACATATAGACTTACATTTTTTTTTATAGTGAAAAATCATTTGAATGTGGTGTTTCTCAGACATGTTTAATGAATGAAGTGATGCAGGAAAAAAATCAGATGAACAACTTCATTACTCGACAGTAGCTCCACCAGCTCACTGACCTCACAAAACCACACAGTACATGGACAAAACGTTTATTTGGATGCACTAAGTGTGGCCTAATAATTAGGTTTTATATGTCTGACTAAGGATATATATTTAATATTAACACTCACACAGGCTCTGTACAGTCAAAGCCTCGCTGACCCCCTGTGCTCAATAGGGACCCTACTTGAATGGTTAGGAACCCCAGGTTGGGAACCACTGTTGTACATTATGAGGTTTGTTCCACATTTGTTTCAGAACAGATAAAATCTTGCCCAGTCAAAGAGCATGTTGTGGTGATCGCATAATTAAAACTTCAAGATATCAAGGTATCATATATCATGTACTCTTAAAAACTTTTTACCAAGACTGTGACATTCACTAATATTTTTGTATCCTGGATACAAACACTCAGGAGTACTCTTATTTAACGTTTGGGTGCTGACATGAATCAATGTTTGTGTTTTCTGCCGATCAGTTCGGCTCAGCTCATAATGATACAATAATACATAGTAGTAATGTTTTTGTCAGATTTTTTTAAATAAGTTTAGCTAATTTATAAAGTACTTTTTTTTTTTAGAATATATAGCAAGGGATTGCATATCGTGTGCTAACATTATAATTTCACAAAGGAAAAATTTAGCAATTTTCCATTAATTCAATTATTTCTGAAACTATTGGCGCAATAGACTTTAGCCTTGCCAGAATGTTCAATTCCACGACACCTGCTCAATGTCGTTTTTGATTATTAAAATTTACTACAACAGTGTCAATTAAAGTGATTAGTTTTAATAGGATGTGGTGGTCTTGCCCTGGCCACCTGGTTAACACCACCGACCAACCGTCAGACTCACCTGGAAGTTTTATTTCATCAGATGCACACGCTTGCACCATCGATGCACCGCATCTGAAAAAGATGCTGGATGTGTTTGGACACAGCAGGTGGGGAATTTGCTTTAAAAATCACAAAAGTTGCTTAAAGAGAGATAAAAATATATTCTGCTGTGTAACACTTTCCTCTTTAGCCACTACACCACGAAGATGTGCGTCCTGAGGCCATCATGGGACCAGACTGTGGGCTCGCTGTCCAAGTTTGGGAAAAATTCATTTCCCATTTGTACATAAAGCTGCTTTACAAGATTTGAATCTCTCTGTGTGGTTATTTAAAAGCAAGTGAATCACTTAAAAAAATAGGACAAGCAGGTTCCAGTGTACATATGTATAATTATCATCTATATTCATTCTTTTTTTGCATCATCTTTATTATTCTTAGTCTCTGTCACACCTCTGTCTTTGTCTGCACCCGGCTTTTCAGTCTCACGACCTTTTATGGGCATTTTCGGGTGTTTACCTGAACAGTAAAACCCTCTGGCACGTCCTTTTAACGTTGCAACGTTGGCAGTCAGAAATGCAAGAAGAAAAACACCAATGACAGAAGGCATTGATGAATGAGGTCATTGGATTTTAACGTGAAATTCTAGAGGTGAGCTTAATTCCTCTGTAGCCTCCTAGTAAAATGCTCAACTCAGAGTTTCCGATGTGTAACGGGTGATGTAAGTACCAAAACAAGGTGTGTAATTTAAGAAAAAAAGATTTAAAAAACAAAATGGTGATTTGCTCTTTACAGAGTATTTGTCTCAGTGCTTGCCTGAAAAAATAGCGTAAAATGCTTTAAACCATTACCAGCGGTTATGAACAGGTTGTATTAGCAGTGGCTGATGGGTAAACATGAGAGACGATGCTCATATTTTTATATTTCATCACCTGCAGTTGATTTAACAACACTCCATCCATGATGTCCTTCCTGTTTTATTCTTCTGAACGAATAAATCAAGTGTGCTGGCTTTTAAATGTATGTGTGCATGTTAATGTACACAGCGTGACAGGGAGGATAATGGCTCTGACTTCCTTTGTTGTCTCTCCTGATGAATGGCAGTTTAAAGGTTGAACCTCATAGTTTTTCACCTCCGTCAGACATGCACAAGCACAAATTCTGAATGTCACTCTATTTTGTTCTTTGTCGATGTAATCGATCGAGAAATAGCCTGCATGTGAGCCAAGCCTCATTAACATCATTAGAGGCTTGTAAACAAAGCAGTCCGTTGTGTTTTTGAGGCAGCGCCGCTCAGGAAGATGCAAAGCTGAGCATGTCTCAACCTGTCTTTCCCTCAAGTACTTATATGTGACAATGTGGGGAGAAAAATATGCAGCCTCTGTGCAATCATTTAAAGCTCCGGTCACGTTGTATTTCATCTTGCTATCGACTTGTGTATCTGGAGGTAACATGTTCAAGGGCATGAAAAATGTCACAGCCTATAAATTCTCTCATTGTTGCCTCAAGGAGTTTGACTTCCAACAATTGATGCTGGCTTTCATTCATCACCAGTTCTTATTCCTGCAATGCTGCTTCTCACGCAGACCTCTTTCACACATCGTCCAGAGGCCGCCCTCCGCTTTTGTGTCAGTCGTTTCTCAAAAGCGTAGATTAACCTGTTCAACGCCAAGCAAAATAATGTCACCATGAATTTGTCGGTTACGCTGTGGACAGTAATTTATAACAGGAGACACTTGCAATAAAATGTTAGCCCACAGGCTTTACCAAACTGCATGCATCCTGTACAAATGAAACCTGCTTCCTTTAATACAGATAATCCTAATTCTAACCACCAATCCAGTCAAATTCATTCTCACTTCTCAATCAGCTCACACCCAGTCAAGCTCACACACTTATAATGAATGAGACAAGGCAAACTAGACAGTTTGATGTGTGATGTTACCTGCTTTTTACCTCTCCTCTGGTTATTGCAGCTTGTGTAGTAACCAGGATGTCTGGTATGATTTAAGACTTCCTCCTGCTGGCCTGCTGGCTCTGCCTGTTTAAAAATGCTGCTGAGGATCCATCTATTTCTCCCGTTGTAATGAACCTCTCCCGGGGGCCCGCTCGCACCACGTGAAGACGCCTTAGTACCAGAGCGATTCATTACCTCGGAAATGTGAGCTTTTGTTCCGTTTTCAGCAGAACCCCATTAATCTTGGGCTGCCTCCTGGCATGCCGACCAGGTACTGCTTAGGTAATTACAGTTAATCATCATTCAGACATGCACATGAACTGCTGGTTCCTCAGTGGTTGTATCGCAGAGGCAACTCAAGACTCTTACACCATTGTTTACCCACTTCTTGTTGAAATTCTGCCTCTCAGTTTAACCGTCAACAAAGCCTAGTTATTTACCACTTTGGCTCCAGTGATGCGGCAGCCTCCTCTGCACAAATGAGTGAACATCCCAGCCCCCCTCCAGGCATTTATGTTATCCAGCTGTCACTGTTGCACGGTTACTGGAGCCCACTGTTCACCTGCCGTTTATGGTTGTGATTAATGAACAGATTATTAGAAGGATGATTTTTTTTTCCAGCAACAAGCAGAAAGAGGCCATCTGTATCTTGGCTGAGGGACATGCAGACACAGATAACTTCATCATGCAAGGTCACTACTGTCCCTGAAAACCTGTAAAGCTGATGGGCAAATAATTAATCAGTGCTAATCAATTTTATTATTTGATAAGGTCATTTTTAGCCACTGGGATCATGGCTCCTTTGATGGTCTCTTTCGTATGTTCGAATTGAAGTATCAGAAAAAATGGGTATAAAAGCATCCATAATATGACCCTCTGCTGGTGATACCAGACTGTTAGGAGATAAATTGCTACTAGATGGAATTACTTGCAATTTGATCCCAATGCCCACAACGCTGTGCAAAAGCAAGCTGATTTTTCTACTATTTACTGAAGCCTCATCAGCTGTCAAAAAGCCTTCTAAAGGAAGGTACATAAGGAAAAAAGACTGGGGTATGCTAAATGACTGGACTGAAAAGCAGTGGCAACACGTCTGACGGAGAGATGAATACTCCCCAGAACCTGGATCTCAACATTACTGAAGCAGTGTGGGATAATTCTCACCGATTTAGTTGGAAAAATTTGCAGATCAGTTACTTTTTTTCAAAAGTTACAACATCTTGTAATTTTCCCTTAATCGAAGCAACCCAAGAGCTTCCTTTTTAAATTTATATTTACGTAATACCTTTATATTAACGTTTTGCATGCTTTTGTGTCCTTTACTAAACACTGAGTCAAAGGTGAGACGGAGAGACAATGAAAGCCATGATGTAATGAAGCCCTGTAAATGCTTCCCCTCAAATGCATCACAAATGCAGAGCTGCCAGATGGTGCTCTTTGACTGAATCAAATGCTTTGAAGCAGTGAGTCGATATCATGGCTGATGTGTCAAAGTTATTCAGTGCTTCACAAATCTTTGTTTTCAGCTTGTTACATACTCCTGAAAAGGAAGAATTTTTTTTTTTCCTCAAGGCCACAAGAACAAGAAAAAAGTTTGTTTTGGTTTGGTAAATTCATACTCCATGAGAAGTTTCATCCACAATGGAGTGTGGATTACTGCAGAAATCAAGAAATTGTTTCCTGTTCTCGGGGTTGGGGACGTCTTGCAGCTTGTTCTCGACACATCAGCCGAGAAAAACCTTCATCTTGTGGGGCTCCAAGAAGTATTGTGTAATTGGTCAGATGTTTGAGGTGGTCCTAGTTTATGTGGAAAAGTGTAAAGTTATCATTTATACATTTCTGCTGATGCAAGGCTGAACGGATAGTTTTAATTTACAGCTGATCAAGGTGGTGAAAAAGTATGAAAATTAATACAAAGGCACTTAATGGGAAACAAATACTCCCCAGTAGCAAAGAAGCTAAGATTTGGATGGGCTCAACCCACTTAAATAAGTTATCCCAAAAATGTGTTTTCCTTACAAATGTGGCACCTTGAACAGGTTTTTCCAACAGTATAAGAATATTTGCCAAAAAGTATTTTTCCATCAAAGAAGTAATCTACCAAACACAAATGTTCTTATTTTTGTGCGTAGTTTCATTATGTGGCCACAGGTATTGCTACCACATTCAAACTGTGCTGAAAAATACTGTATTATAAACTGAATTTCCATTTATATTTGCACATGTCAATAAATTGCAAGCTTTTACAGTATTTGCTACGTTTGTTTGTTTTTGGACCATAGATTAAAAAAAAAATGCTGGTTCAAGACAAGAATAAATTCCTGTAAATGTAATGACCCCCTTTAGCCACAGCTGTACTGGTGTGCTCTCATGCTGTAAAAGGATGGTTTACATAGCAAACATTAAACTTGACATACATCAGGTTTTCAAGCTGTCGCTGTGAGCTTAAAATGCTAATGAATTACACTCAAAGCACCCTCGTACCAACGTACAGCCTCTCTGAACCACCAGCCTGATGAAAATATGCTGATTCCTGCAGCTCAAGCAAGTGTTTGCTCTCCTTAATCTTCTGTGACTGTAAAATTGACAAATTTGTGTCAGGAACTGTAAGCTAAGTGAAACAAACTGGTTAAATGTTTGCTCCATTGTAATGGACATAAAATGAACCACTGTTTAAGACAAAAACTTCTGCAATGTTGCTTCTGTGTAATTTTCCTTTTGAAGGAAACATTATCATCCAACTGCAGCCTGACATGTTTCTTTTCTTCTTACTGTGACACATTTTTGCAAGTGTATGCGTCCCTTTTTGCAACAAAACCCTCTAGACTGCTCTCTCCCTGAAGAACATGCAGTCACTCGTCTATTCAAAGAATTTACAAAACTGTGAAGAGTCTTGATCAGCTCACTGTTGCATATTCCTCTAGCCGCAGGGTATTGATTAACATTTTATTTTTGAGCAAATAGGAGAATCATTTTGTGCTGTTCTGTTTGGAAAAACATGCCCCAAGTGGCTTGTTGTTTAAAATATAAATGAAGTTAAATGTGGCGCTTAAAGGCTACAGCAGCAAACAAGATGATTTCAGCCTGGCTAACCTCCTTCAAGGAGAACAAAAGAAAGCTTAGACTAAATCAAACAAAACCATGCTTTTGCTTGATTAAAAAGAAGAAGAAAAAAAACCACTGAGTTTGCAACGATGGCAAAGTATGCTGGAGAATGGAAATGAGTGAAGGTGGCAGCCTGGATCTGATAACAGAAAAGAGAAAGATTTAATCAGGTTTGTTTTACGCCTGTTGGTTGGTAATGTTGCTGTTTTCATGAAAATGCCAATCAACAACAACATTCTCTTTTCTATCCATCTAGGCAGGTTTTTATCTTCAGGTCAGTTTTGTTGTCCTCAGCTTTAAATCGTTTGTCCCAACAAAGAAACGGTTTGCTTAATTTCTTGTTTTGTTTTGTGTAGTTGCAGCAGTCCTTACAGTACATTTCTTTTTTTCTTAGTTAAACACAAACTACTCCCAACCTGAAAACCATTTTGTATTAAACATTCTGTTTCTTATTGTTTCTCTTCTTCTTTTGTCGTGGGTTTTCTCTCTGAAATCTTTTCTATTCTTGTAACCAGTCTTCTTTACATTGTTCCAACTAGGGATGGGTAATGCTTTACCTTTAGAAACCAATAGTTCATGGTATTTTTTTTGTCAATATCAATACAGATGCTGATACTTTTTAACCCTTAAATGAAAATGTGGGTATTTCTTTATTGCAAGGGCAGCATGAAATATAAATTAAACACATTGTTACTTTTTAAATTTAGGTCCTTATTCAGCTGCACTTTGTTCAGGCTGTACATACACAAGAAAAGTAAGTGTTCATCCAACTGATGTGTGATACATCATGGTATATTGTTAGTGGGAAATGTAATAATTTCACTGACAGGACAAACAACTGCAATAATTTTGTTTAATTCAACTGCTGAACTAGCCAGAAAATTTGATTTGATGGTACGATGGAAGAAAACGGGGAGCAAAGTCAGAAAAAAAAATAAATAAAAAATTGCCTGAAGTTAAGTACCATTTCATATAAAAGATCAAAAGTATTGTACTGTGTGTCCGATGTAGAACCAAACTATTTACTAAAATAGCACGACATCAATACTTTTAACATCCCAGAAGAAACCAGCGAGTTTCCACATCCAGTCCTTGAGGAACAAACACAAGCTAATATTTGCGTTAGCATTTTAATGGAAACCAGCATGATGTTACTTGAGAACATATTTAACTGTGGCTTGGCTGAACAGTGTTGTGGTGTCTTTATTTCTATATTAAAAAACAAACAAACAAACAAAAAACAACAAGCAAACAACTTACATTCACTATGTTGGGCCAGTCGTGCCTAAATCCTATTTAAATGTGACTAGAACTGCCCTGTTAGCATTAGCACTCATATCTCCCTCTGTCCATCAGAGCCGTTTCAGCCTGTAAATCTAACTTTATTTTTTTATTCATACACATCTCAAGGGCTTACCATACAGGACTTTACAAAATGTTACAAAATTTTGGTGCTTGCAATAATTCTGCTGACCTATTGCAGTATTGTGGCTGCAACAAAATCTAGTTATTAGGTAGATGCTCACCATGAAAATCACATAATAAAATAAGCTTTAAATCGAGTAAGTAATGCAAGTGATAGAACTTAACTTTTTCAGAAAGAGCATAGGGGTCCTCTGATCCGTGGAATATTATGTGGGTGATAACCTTTCAAGACATTTATATAAAAACTGTCTGTTTTCGTTGTTCATTAAAATTTTTAGTAATCCAAATACACATCTTGTGTGGCCACAGATTACAAATTCATGGGAATGAGATAAGTAATGTTTTGCTTCAAACTTAATCATCCGAATAAAGTGCTTCTTATTAATTATGACACTGCGAAATCGCAAGAGATTGCAGGATTTAATTGAAACAGATCACCAAGCTCTTTAATATTTGAGGGTATTGGCTCATTCCTCCTCGGGTACCGTACTGTTGTAATTTGTAGTTTTTGGGAACAAGAAAGTGATGATGCTTGATTTCATTGTTGGGTACATTTATTCCCAGATTAAAATTAAATTAAATTAAAATTCTCCATGTTACGCACGTGCTATAACAATAAATTCCCAATTTTAAATGATGATATTTCAAGTTAAAATCTGAAATGATGTGTGGTTTGGAAAAACAACCATGCACAGCTTTTTATCCTGTCCTATTGCAATATACATGTCAGGAGCGAGGCGTGGAAGGTGTGGACCCAAATGCAAGCTTTACGAGGCAGGAAGTAGACCGATGCAGGAACAAGGTTTTAATAAACAAAAACTGACCATACAAAACAAGACACTGGGGCCAGACTGTGATATGACCTGTGGAGCATCTGTTTAGGTGTTATCATCTTTATGTGTTTCTCACACTCTAATTCAACAAGTGCACCAAATTGTGCAATAAATAAGTTGTAGAAAAAAACCCAAAACATTTCTGGCAGCACAAGGTTCAACCACTTTTTAAACACCATATTTACGACCTGTTCTTAATAATTCACGTCTTCAGTGGTAATGTTTGAGCATGAGAGCAACAGACAGGAAAAGGAAGTTAGATAGTGCAGGATAAACACCTTTTTGTTTTAACCCTTTGAGCCCTGTGCCTCTCTTTTAGATACAGAGCTCAAAGGGCTTGAATCCCAATAATTTAATGAAGATATCTCTGCAACTACAAGGTCTATTTGAATACTTTTGAAGTCATAGTGAAAGAAACACTTTTGAGAGTTTTTAAGATGTGTAATAGTGTGTGCATCAGTAAATGTGTTACTGGTGATAAATAAATTAAAATACTACAAAAAAACAACAACAAAAAAAAGCTTAAGCCTTGCCTAAATAACACCGAGATCTTCAGGGTGAACATGAATTTCCTTTTGGAATAATAACACTATAGCTTTAAATCTCTATCAATTCTTAGTGAAATATGTGGACAGTATCTCTGCAAAGGCCGACTCTGATAAAGTTAAGTAGAACAAAACGGGAGAGGTTTTAGTGCAGAACGTTCAGACAAGGTCTCCAAAATGAGCAGTTTAGCCATCTGTTCTTAAAGTGACCTCAGGTTTTAAAAGGTAAAGGGGGGAGAAACAACTAATAAAAGCCAAAGAAAAGAAAGAGATATGGACTAATAATTCCTCAGATATAAAACCATTTTGATTGACTTTTAAGTAATCCAACTGATTGAACATCACAGGCATCTTCACAGGCTGTATGCTTGCACCATTGTGTCCCCTTCACAGCGACCACCTTAAACCAGAAGACACCTGTCCTTTTGTGTGACAGTCTGGGAACAGTGCACACACACACACCTACTGAAAACCTCTGGGGGTTTCTGCCCAGTCATTTGGCACATGTTTGATGCTGAATCAAAAAAGACAAAATGAGGGGAATGTGGAGGGAGCAGGGAGTGAGAGGGAGCAATCTAGGCTTTCCACTCCAGTGAAAGGCACTCTTTGTTGAGCACTCCCCTCTAAGTCCCCCCCTTCATTCACCCACACCCGTCCCTCCATATCCACCCTTCCAACTCCTCCCCTACCTCCCCTCCAAAGCCTGGTTAGATTTTTCATTAAATGTTGTCAGAAATGTGACTGCTTCTATTCATGGGCAGATGTAGGGGCTGGCTGTGCGGGTGGAGACCAATACCTTCAGTGGAGAATGACAGGAATCTGGGTTGTAGGTGAAGGCCCGAGCAGACTTGAAAGGACTTGATAAAGGAAGAGGGAAAAAACAAAGCGGCATCATTTGTTGACTTCTTATTTCCTCCTCATATTGCTATTTGCAAAGGTTTTATTTGTCGATATGAACCCTATTTTTATATGTGTTTTACCTACAGACTCCGGCTCTGATTTTCTCTGCTTACACCTCTTTTGTTTGCAGAGAAAAGAAAAACATTCTCACACTAGTTACATTTAATAACAGCTCAATATTCTGAGAAAGACCTCCTGATCCTTGTTCTTTTTAAAAGCTACTTTAAAAGTTAAGAGCACTCTGCTTAAACAAAACAACATATTGTGTGAGTTATTCCCCAGACAAACAAGGTGATCGGACCTATTCACTGTTCATGTCTGAAAGGAAAGAGATGAACCTCTCGTTTTGTTAAAGAGTGGTCGATTATGTTGCAGGACAATAGGAAGGCAGCAGGTTGGAGGAAAACACAAACAATGATTTCCGTAACAGCAATTTAATCCTCTGGCGTTAAAACCTGACACAAAGTGGACAAAAGAAAGGAGGCTGGCACGAATAAACCCTGAATCTGAAGATTAAGCACAAAAAAAGAAAAAAAGAAGGAGGCGGAGAGGGGGATCTTTTGTGTAAAAAGGTCCTTTATCTGCTTTTGAAGTTGGTGAGACCTGCCAGCCGTCCTCAGCCTCTCTTTGTAACAGGCCCACATGTCCCACAGCAAACCACCACCGCACTTTCATCTGCCCGTCATCTTAGGGGGCAATTAATGCCATTCAGGTCTACCCACTCCACACAGAGGATGAGGGAGGGAGAGACGGTGGGAAGACTCATCTACTTGTTGAAGCAGTAGCATGACAGCAGTTTAGTGTAGCCTAATTTGGAGCATGCAGGCGAAGTGGCATTTCTTGATCTGATAAAAATCCACAATTGAATGTCTTCTGCTCTTATTATTTATACCTGACTGGGCTCCTGTTTACATGCAGGCAGTGTAGAAAAGCAGCCAGACTGTTGCCTAATGAATATTTCACTGCCTCCACACAATGAGCCTCCCATGATAGCCCTGTGAATAAGGTGCCGCTCGGCAGGCAATAACTCCAACTCACACTCCATAAAGCTGTGTGCGAAGAGCAGCCTCGGGTTTCATTGGTGACCTTTTCGCTCTTGGCTGTAGTTCCTTTACTCTGGGGACTCCCACTGTTTCTCCTCTACTGCTTGAATACAGTGGCTCAGGCCTCGGCATCTGCGTGAAGCAGGGGAAATAAAGCCTCCATTTGTATTACGTAATTTCATGCATTATTCAGAGCTTCAGAGAATCATTTCACCTAGACAGCTCCTCAGAGGGCAGTGGGGAGATAACTGTTAGTGACAGGACTGGCTCATGAAATGCAGAGTGACTTAACCACACAATCTGCAGATATTACCCCAGTCTAAATTGGAAAATAGAAACCAGCCCACTCACACAGATGTGCTCCAATAAAACCACACTGGTTTTTTTTTTTGTCACAAATGCTATCATATGCACAATTTTATGGCACATTTGTTCTCTGATGCAGGATTTCTAAGCCTATGAAGAAGCAGAGCAGAGAAAAGAGATCCTGTACATTTAAAAGCTGCTCTGCCTTTTTCTTCATTGCCAACAAAATCACAAAAGAAACAAAGATGTTGAATTCAGAGTGTCTGATAATGATGTTCTATTTCTGCTCAGTGTGGTTCTTTATACAAAACAAGAAGCCTGGAGGATGTTATGCCATAATTGATCTCTTTTAATAAGCCATATTAGCTTGAAAGAAGAAGAAAAAAAAAAAATCCCAGAACCAGCAAGTCCATCATGAGGCAAATAGAGCGCTGACAGCCTAATTAGTGCAATCAAACAGTAGTCACAGCACATGCAGTAAGCTGATGGCAGGGCTTCTCACTGCAACTGGACATTGCTTCTGTTTCATCCCAGTCTAACAACAGAACAGAGGCTGGAAAGAACCCACAGCTCCAATAGTTGTGCAGTTGTACTCGCTGCCAAGGAACACTGCAGCACAAGAGGGCTGAGAAATTAAGCCCTCTTCTTCTAATCACAGACAATAGAGTGTGTTTCATTAAGCCAGATAATGGTGTGTGCATTTCATTACCATAGATAACTAGGAATATTTAGATGAGGGATGAGGTGCTCATAAAGCTCCAGTTGGTAGTCATGGTAACCTGGATCTTGGCAAACAAAAGAGTCAGGAAGGAATGTTTGTGAGGGGATGGAAAGAAAAGGGAAAACAGAAAAAGGGAAGGAGGCAGACTGAGAGGAACCGCAGAGCTAAACACAGTCCCAGGCCGGAGCAGTCAGCCTGAACGCTCCCATCTTGTTTTTCTTCCTGCATCCAAAGAAAAAAAAAAGAGAGACTCAGGTGACCACTGTGATCCTTCTTTGTTCTCAAAACTTAAATATTCCTCGCTCTCTGTTGGATATCCCAGATAATCACATGCTAATGTTGCTACGGGCCAAGTAATAAACTTAATCACCCAAATGTGGAAATCAGTGTGCAGCAAGAAAGCCCATCCATCCATCTTGCAACGCTTCTGTGAATATTACATCCCCCTCCTGTACTGCTCATGCTGCTGTCAAACCTGACTTTCTTTGGTGTGAATTTCAAATGAAGGATCTCTCACAATGAGACAGGCCTCGTGGCCTAAATCAGCCCAAACACTGACCTTGACCAAAAGAGATGGTTTATTCATTTGGCTTCAGAGCTGTCAGTCTGGGGATGAAAACCAGGATAGCTGACATTACTGTGGAAATCTATTTGTTTTTGGCAACATGCAACATTTAGGTAAATTCAACAGATATAAGTTGAACGGGTATCAGTGACAGCAACAAACTCAAAATAACAAGGCAAGAATGCAAATGTTTATCAAAGCATTTAATGTTTATCATATTCATCACCTTAATTATGCATCTAACATTTGCTAATTACCTGAAAACAAAGCACAGCTAAGATTGCTTGTGGAAAAATACTTTTGTTGTTATTTGGTCCTAAATAAAACAATACTTTTGTTTGATACCTATTAATTTTAACCTTGATGAAAAGTTAATGGAGCGACATGTAACAAAATCAAAGATCAGTGACAGACAAATGTAACATATCTTTAAAAAGTGTTTCTATGGGTATCTAAACACATTTCTAAAATAAAAGTTATGTAATTATTCTCTTAAATGAGCCATTTATATCTATTTACCATTGGTCCATATACATAGCAGCTGCCACTATTGTCACTACGGTGTCTCTGAATGGACAAAAAACTCTGTGTATGACGTAATAAACCTCTGAGCTTTAAACTGCAGGACCAGTTTTGTTTGTTAGGTGCTGAATCCTTATTTGGGATAAGTGACACAATAAAAGAACATTAGAAGAAGACAGTACACATATACACAGTGTATAGTAGTAGTAACCTGTAGTGCAGTCATCGCTACACGTGAGGCCACTGGATGAAAAACCATTAAAAAAATTTGGCCACTGATAGCCACCATCCATTCACAAACATGCTTGACATCTGGGGTAATTTCTTTTCCCATCCTTACCACTAGATGTCAGTAATTCTTACACAATGTACCTTTAAGGCATCCTCTCCCCCTCTACATCAACGGCGAGAGTGTGGAGCGTGTTCACACCATCAGGTTCCTGGGCGTCACCATCTCGGCCACCATTTCCTGGTCAGAGAACGTCACCGCCATCATCAAGAAGGCTCAGCAGC
>JBAMHW010000022.1:21288033-21308156 GCA_037177495.1 Rhadinocentrus ornatus | reverse complement strand
CAATTTCTCTATTGTGATATGGGAGCCATTCATCTTTGAAATGCTCTCTCATGGTCTCCTTTGTGCATGCAGAGCTGGAGGTGACCTTGAAAATGGGCCATGTGGTTTATTCTGATGATAATTTATTCTCACATACAAGGAACTGTCTAGATAACATGATTTCTTTCTTTTTTTCTATGCTTTCTGTCAACTAGACTCACTGGAAATTTCTATTACATGAGGAAATGCATTCCCTTTTCAAGTTGAACCCATTTAGGATTAATGGGGGAAGGATTAAGACTAGGACACATTATTTCTTAGAGATTTAGTATGATTTAAAGTTCTTTTGAAGGTAATTAGTTTTGTGACACAAAACGCAAAAAAGAAAAGTTGTAAACACAACAGAATCTAGAAGGAAAAAAAAAAAATCACTCAGCAGTATGTCTGTGGTAGACTTCTGTCTCAACCTGGGCTGTTCCTAATTTTTCAATTTAGGGTGGCCCAAAATCAAGCTCTTTTTTGGGAGCCTGTCTGACTGGGTATTGACTGACACACACACGTACACACACACAGATGCGACACACTCCGTTTTAATGCATATTAATGAATTTAAACGGCTCGCTGTAGAGAAGAGACAATGGAAATAGAGAAGTGCTGCTTATGTGGACAAAGCCATCAGGGAAAACAGAACAAGTGCAGCTTCATGTGGAACGACTGCTTCATCGGTGCAGGAAGAAATCTGTTAAAGTCTCTAAAGTTAAAGGATGCGGGAGATTTTTGTTTTTTTTACCGAATGTTCATCATGGTTGTGATGTTAGTATTATGACCTTTAGACCTCCTGTTAATCAAATGGCAAGTCCTTTGTTTTCATTTTCCGTTGACTAGCATTCAGTGACAATAGGTTGCGCTCTGTTTTCTCTCTAATAATATCCCACTCATTCTGACAAAGCTTTTTTATTTTAGTCAAAGTTGTATGAGCTGATATAAAGTACAAATTTTGCCCACATGTATATCTTCTGGTTGTCCCACTTCTGGCTCTGAGGACATCCATTTATAACGGGGCTCTATAATAAGCTATAAGGAAGAGCTTCTGGACTCTGGCAGATTTCCACAGTGACACGTCCCTAAACAACATCTAATTCTGCATCCATCTTCTGCTCTGACTAATGTTGACCCTTTTCTCACCTCTTTCTCTCTTTTTTTCCCTCTCCTCCTATAATGACCTCTTATAGCTGAATCAGCCACAGTGCATGTTCAAAACAGCCAGTGTGTTGATATCCAGTTGCTGGTGTGTGATGCAGCTGTAACGCTGCAGATGCAGTTTTTGTTTGAACATAAACTTTTTAGTAGTGATTAATGATGGTTTAATGTTTTGTATAAACAGTGTCTCATTACTAAAACATATGAATTTATTTTCTACATTGTGCTGTGTAATACTAATGATTAGCAAAGATAACTAATCAGGTTATGTTTTTGTTAGAGGGGACAGGGGTACTTTTAAAACTCAACATATGTGGACCACAAAGGCTCATGGAAATGCCGATTCAGCTGAAATGTAACCTTTTCTTATTTGCTGTGCCATAAATGTGAGTTATGTACTTTAATTCCTGTGTTATGTTTACAATTAGGCAAAGTTAGAAAGTTCTGCCCTGTTTGAATTTTAATGTTGGTACCATGAGTGAGATGCACAGCACAGGAAAAGAAATGCATCATCAACCTCAGCCTTTATATATTTCATCATGCAGAGTGATGAAGGTCACTGACATGATCTATTGTCACTGTCCCAGCACTACTGATTGCAGCTTTCAATCACCAATTCGATGCAAAGATGCACCTATAAATTGTCCTCATTGGAAGGTGTTTGGTACAAGCAGAGTCTTCTAAGTTGACTTTGTCAGTGTGATTTAGACTTTAATTGACAGAATTAAACAATTTGCGTAAATTAAACAGATAGCGGTTTAAACAGATAATGGGTATAAAGAAAAATGATCAAGTAAACTAATGGATTTAAGTAAAGTCTAATGGTCGCCCATGTTGATACAACTTGACATGTTTAGTTTCAGCATGTGTAAAAACTAAAATGATTTAAGGCAACGGGTTTCCATGCAAATTTCTAGTAAACTCAACTAATTAGCGTGTGGGTAATGACGCTCTGTGCTATCAGTAGGAAACACATAAAGTAAGAAAGATAGTGCTATTTCATAACCTAAGGTGAAGGCAATGTACTTTTTACAAACTTTATGGCTTCATTGTGATCCCCCAAAACAATGCCTGTTCTGCTTGTGACTCCATGAGGCAGTTTCAATATCTTAATCAACTGTTTGATGTTGTTTTTTTTTTTTTTTTTTAAAAAGAGATATATGAAAAGGCATGGGAAGCTAAGGAAATCATTAAAGAAACCATCAAACATCATTTTAAGTAGAAAAGAAGAGAACGAAAAGTATATTAGTCCTAAAAAACAGTTGAACAAAAGAGCATGCAAAAAAATAGCCTTTTTAAGAGATACATTTAATCATAATTAGGGTGATCTTAGTTTACTGTAGTCTAAATCCAAAAACCAAACACTGATGCAAAAAACTCCATCCCAGAAAATATGAGAAAAAAGTATAACAGCCTTTCTCAGCCAGGAGGATAGATCAATTTAGAAACAAGAGATGAGTTTTCAATAGAAAGGGGATGTTTTTTCCCCCTGCTCCACACGGTGGACCCTCCTGTGGGGGCAGAGAGAAAGTCAACTTGAACCAAACCACGCCCCCCGGTTTTATTCTGGGGATCTTATCAGCGCCTTCATGTTGAAAGTGCTACTCAGACTGAGGAGAGCGCGCAGAAAGAACCCCTCCACAGGCCACCCATGCTGACAGACCCACCATCAGAAAAGCCTTTTCACGTCTGTGAACATTAAACTTTTGCAGCTGTGACAGGATGGATTTCTTGGACCGCGGCTACTTGGACACGCGGTCTCCTTATGATTATACCTTTAATTTCTGGAATGACTACCTCGGTCTTTCGACACTTGTCGCCAAAAATAAGATCAACAGTCCTTCCTGCAACCCCAACTCCATAACGGAGTCTCTAAAAGCGACTCTGGGTTTGGAGGACGACTCCCCGGTTTGCTCCTGCGTAATTGGGCACGGCAGAGACGGCGACGGACACTTGGACTGCTGCTGCGCGACCGCTGGCTCCGCGCAGATGTCCATCTACGATCTCAAAGAGCGCATCTCTCTTCTCAGGCCTTACCAGCAGCTTGCTGGTGATTCGCAGCTGGTGGACAGAGACGCGCCGTCTTACGGCGGAAGCTTCGCCGGCCTCGACCTGCTCTCCTTGGAAAGGAGGCGCAAACAAACTCAGAGGTGCAAACCGGAGCCCAAGGTCTGCGTCTTCTGTCGGAATAACGGTGCGCCGGAGGAAGTTTACGGCACCCACATTTTGAAGACAGCGGACGGCAGAGTCGTGTGCCCCATCCTCCGGGCTTACACCTGCCCCCTCTGCAGTGCCAACGGAGACAACGCGCACACCATCAAGTACTGCCCGCTTTCTAAAGATCAGCAGAGCCACAGAGTAAAGGGGGGCCGAGCCATCGGCAAAAGGCTGAAAATCTTCTAAAGAGGAAGATAAATTAAGCTTGAATTGCACTGTCTTAAAATTCCTAGAGTATGGCAGTAATTTTGCCCCCATTTCATGCACAAGACAAGTCTGGAGAGAACGACTTGCAGAAGATGTTTAATAATTATTTCTTTTTCTATGTATCACTGCTTCATTAGTCATTTTTTGGTCGATATTGTAACTATGAGCACATAGTTTACACTTGCATTGTGCGCAATACTTGCCCCCCTCCCACCCCCGGCATTCTCTAAAGACTTGGTAATGAAAAGGGAACCAAAGCACTGTACAGATCGACCTGTGAATGATCACCTTTATGCTGTAACCAGAGTTGTCGCAAGCATTGCAGTGCCAGTACAGACAGCTCCTGTGCATGTCAGTTGGCTGTTCTTTATAAGTGAATATGCAGCACTCTTTATATGAGGTGAATGTTTAGTCCCTTTTCTTTTTGTCCACTGATCTATTGATGTAAAATGTCAGACAGGCCATGCAAGATGCAAATACTTCTTTAGATCCAGCACATATTTTCCTGAGATAAATGTTTTCTACCAAAGGAATACGCTTTTTGTATCGAAACTTAAACCTAAAGGAGAGATTTCTGTATTGTTTATATGTTGGATGTCATGTTATTCTACGTGTGCTTTGATGTGGTTAGCATTTTACTAATTTCAACTGAATGTACAACAGTGGAAGGTGGATCAGTCCGTTGTTGTGCTGTTCCAGTCGCTCTAAACTCCTGTATTTCTGTTTAAAAAAACATAGGTTTTTTTATGTGAATCTGCGATTCTTTGTAAATGTATAAACAAACAGAAATGAAAGCCTGACATTCCAAAGTCTTTAAACTGTCGATAGAAATGTTTTATGTACTTATTTTTACCTTATGTACCAATGGGAAATATATTTACTGTAAATGATGTCTGAATAAACATGTAATTTGCATTTTATTATAACTATATGACAGTAGAACTGACAAAATGATGGGAATAAGTTACTTTTAAAAGTAGAGCCTGCAGCAACACTCAGGATCACACGAGTTTAAAGTTTTTTATAACAGAAAAAAATAACACAGTAGCATACACCTGCTTAATCTGGTAAGCAACACAAATGTGCCATCTAGTGCTCAAAGCCATCAACAACAGTATCTTGTACCAGAATCTTTTCAAAAGCCTTTATAAAAACAAATTTCCAGGAAGTTTTTATTTGATCTAATAAGGATGGTGTCTATTTAAAAGGTTTCTTTGTAAACCAGCTCAGAGTGAAGTGCCCCAACAAGGCAGTCGCCCCAAAGCCTCTCTGTTTAACAGGAAAATAACAGTTGTATTGTACTTTTGTCTCTGTTATCTTTTTAAATGTTACACAACAATACACACAGATCTTATCTTCATCCGCCTGAATGTTACTGACACAGAGCAAATAACATGGACAGCAGCTGCATGTGTTTTAATCCAAGTGTCCCAGCAGGATCCTGAAAGAAAAGCAGCTAAATGGAGTCTGGCCATTATCAGGATAATGATTCACAAGCAGGATTTTCCCAACCGCAGCATGGAAATAAAGAATAAAGCATCTGTAATCCTGAGTTCACAAGTAAGCAGTTCTTTTATTTATTCATGAAAATGGGTCATAAAACAGGACAATGACCCCAGGCACAGCAGGACATCTACAGTAGAATAATCCTAAAGATAACAAAGGTGTTGAAATGGCCCAGTAAATACCCAGTCCTTTACCTGACATGTAGGGAGCTCTGCACGTAGAAATGCTCAGAAAATAGTAAGGTTTGAGCAGGTAATAAAAAACCCAAAACAAAAAACGGTTACTTTGAGATGTTTTATTAAAGGATGCTCCACAAGCTGATTCCGAGTTGTTGCACATACTACCTCTGCATTTTGCTTAAGTTCAGGTTAAATATATGATGAAACAGTGTGATAAATCACGTGTTGCTGTTTGTCTGAGGTTGCATTTACTTAACTCCAATACCAGGTAAGGACAAGGTTTATTTATTATGCTCTCATTTATAAACCCTTAGAATAGGTATGATTGCTTCTTTTTTACATGAGTATATTTCGTAACTGTTAAAGCCATTTGTGTTAACAAATGTTGATAAAGGGTTCTTTTTAAGAATGAGGCAGTATCGGATTTTTGACAGGCTTAAATGAAAGTAATTACTTGTGTCCTGGGCTCTGATTGGCTCAGGTTAAATGTCATGAAGATAAAGTTTTGTTTTAATTTGTAGTTAATACTGTGGAGCCCAGAGAGAACATAACATCTTTACGCTTCCTGTTTTTTTTTTGCTCAAAATGAGAATGTTAAGTTGTTTTTTCCCTATAATGTTTAGCAAAAGTAATTAACTAATACTGAAATAAGCCATGAACTTATTATGTTTTCCATATATTGTTTGGTCTCCGCAGCAAAATAGAGAATTAAAAAAAAAAAAAAATAGAAGCATTTTAAAAATAATCTGTCACAAATGTCATTGAAACTTTCTTCTTTCATTGCACAGACAGACTGCCTGATTTAAGCAAATACACATAAAAAAAGACACCCACAATAAGTTTTAATTATAAGTATTATAAGTTTATTTTTACATCAAAATGAAAGTCAAATGAATTAGTCCTTGAAATCAAGAAATAACACATATTATTTTAAATTTAGTTAGCAATGAATTGTTGAGCTGACAGAAGCAGAGCGATAAAAAGATTGATCTTCCCTTGAAATGGAAATAAATCAATGAGGCTCATCGACCTTTACTGGCAGCAACTAAGAATAGCAGGACGTCACTTTTTTCACATCTAAAGAACTCTGCTGTTAAATTAGATCAGTTTAAAGATTTCTGTTTGGGAGAAAAGCCTTTCGAAATGGTGTCACCTACTGGCTTAACTCCCTGCTGATTTTTAGGCTTGAATATACACTCACTGGTCACTTTTTTAGGTACACCATGCCATTATTGGACTAGACCACCCTTGACCTTCAGAACTGCCTTATTCTTGATTGCATAGATTCAAAAAGGTGTTGGAAACATTCCTCAAAGGTTTTGTTCTATATTAACATGATAGCGTCACACTGTTGCTCCACATCCATGATGAGAACCACCTGTTCCACCACATCACAAAGCTGCTGCTCTTTGGATTGTGATCTGGTCTGTGGAGGCCGTTGGGAGTCCAGCAAACTCATGGTCATGTTCTAGAAAGCAGCTGGAGATGATCTGAGCTTTGTGACATGGTGCATCATCCTGCTGGAAGCAGCATCAGAAGATGCTGAATTACTTGGAAAAAGAGAGTGCCATTAAATGAGATTCATCCCTGTCTGGGTGGCTGAGTCCCTGCACTGCAGCCTTATGGTTGTGGTGTGGGCCCCGGTCTGCCCTGATGAGGGTGGTTGCCGATGTTGGACATAGGTGTACTGGCTCCTGGTGTGGATGGATCCCCATGATATTGTTTCCTCACAGTAGATCAGGCCGCTTGGTGTGTGTGGTTACGTGTGTGCGTGCGACTGTGTGAAAGATTTTAATGAGTACTACTTTGATGATGTAAAGGCTTGTTTTATTTTTAATATGCACGAAATGAAATGTGCATGAATTTAATTTAAAATGTGCACATACACTCACTGGCCACTTTATTAGGTTCACCTTGCTGGTACTGCGTTGGACCTGCTATTTCCTTCAGAGCCCAATGTCATGTTCAGGAAACCAGTTGGACATGATCTGAGCTTTGTGACATGGTGCATCATCCTGCTGGAAGTAGCATCAGAAGATGCTGCACTGTGGTCATATAAGTAAATTTGACAGTATAGGCGTCAGAAGCATTGATATAAACTTGAGTTCATGGAATTCCTGCCTAATACACTATGATATACCAAAATGGATGAAACATTTTTATTCATGAAATCTTTTGTATTGATTAAGATCTCCAGTGGCTCATTATTTACACATTTAAACCTATTCTATTTCTTAAGGTATTTGACCGGTATCTGCACAGGTAGATTAATGTGAGGGGTCAGACCGTGTGACAGAGCCCACCTGGTTTTATGGACGACCAGCCCGAACATGTTGCTTATTAAAAGTGTGCTGCAGCCACAGCTTGTCCACGCTTGTTTTTCAACACCGGATGATTTACAACAGCACTCTGACTCGTCTCTGGATGCTGAACAGCAGGAGTGTTTCTGTGTGTCAGCAGGTACAGACAGCATTTTCTTCGTCAGTGGTGTCTCCCACACACTGTCAGGACGGCAGGAGAACATCAATGACTCGGCATTTTCCAATCTAACGAGATCAAAAAGATCTAAAGATACTCAGGAAACAAAAGCAGATTGTTTCCTGATATCTCTTGATATCCACTAAAAGACACGTATTACAATGAAGAGAAAGGACAAGCTGAATGAAAAGTGCAAGAAGAAGAAATGATGGTTTTCAAAAATGTCTTAAGGATTCATCAGTCATGTCTCATATCATGCAGATAAACAAGTGGGTGTAAATACTTCTGATAGCAGATCATTTCTATAATAATTTACCTTTGTTGCAAATGTGCCATAAACCTTTTTTTCATTTATTTATTTTTATCTAATTAATTTGATCCATTTATTACTTATTTATCCATAATCATTAGCAGTTCATTTGATATTTAATTTCTTTTTCTTTTTGTTATTTTTTCCCCTTTTTTACTGTAATTCTTTTATTTTCATATAATTGTAAACATATTTATGGTCAAGGTGTTATTGTTTCCTATATAATTAAACCTCTCATTATCTACTTGGTTGCCCTCTTTATATATTGATTTTCTTTTGCTTGTTTGAGGAAATTAAATAGTTTCTAATCATTTGTACAAGGCTTTATCAGTTGTTGTTTGTTTTGGTTTTTTGTCTTATTTTTATTTATGTGTCTGTGGTGTCTGAGTCCGCTGTGTGGAAATAAAGCAGAGTTATTGAGGCAGTCAGAAAATAAGAGAGTAATGAGAGTTAACTCATTTCAAAACCATTTGCAAGGCAGATTAAAATAAAATTTGCTCCACTACGCCTCCTCTGTCTGTCCCGGCTGAGAGCGAGAGTTAAAACCAGCCTCCTCACGCCTCACTGCAGAGGCCTCGGATTGGCCGAGCAAATGCTGACAGCACCGATGCTTCTCTGTTGTGGAGGGGGGGAAAGCAGCCTCACTATATAAAAGCTCAGGATCTGCAGCATCACTGAACTGGTGCAGTGCAAAAACGCTCGCTCATCCTCACCGATGGTGTGCAGAACAAGGGGGACATTAATAAAACCTTCTGAACCTTAAACATACATCTTTTCCTTAGACAAACAAAAATCCACAGCAGAAAATTCATCATGAGCTACGATTCCTTCTTCTCCCACCGCCGCCCTTGGGACAGCTACAAAGGCACCCGATCCACCATCAAATCCTCCATGTCTTCCTCTCTCTACTCGTCTACCCGGGCTCCTCTATCTGGAAAGAGGATCCCGAGGATGTCCTCCTCTTCCCTCCCAGACGGTTCTCAGAGGATGGACCTTACTCAGGTCAGCACCCTCAACACAGAGCTGCTGGGCCTGCGGTCTCAGGAGAGGGCACAGCTGATGGACCTGAATGACCGCTTCGCCACCTACGTCGAGAAGGTGAGGCACCTGGAGCTGCAGAACAGAGCCCTGCTGGCCGAGCTGGGTGCGCTAAGGAGGCGGCAGAATGACCCGTCCCATTTGCAGGCGATCTATGAGGGGGAGGCGCGGAGTTTGAGGGCCATGATCGACTCAGAGAATGGGGAGAAGATGCGGATGGAGGCAGAGAGGGATTACCTGCGGGACGTGTATGAGCAGATGAAGGAGCGCTATGAAGAAGAGGCGAGGCAGCGTGTGGATGCAGAGGAGGCCCTACAGAGGGCCAGAGAGGAGGCCAGCAGGTCTGTAGTCTACAACTGTGATGCAGAGGCCTCAGTGGTCTCTCTGTGTGATGAGATGGTCTTCCTGAAGAAAGTCTTTGCAGAGGAGCTACTGGAGCTTCAGGCTCAGCTGCAGGTGGCAGCCATCAGCGTGGATGTGGAGGTGTCCAGGCCCGACCTCTCCAGCGCCTTACGAGACATCCGGGCACAGTATGAGCGGCTAGCAAACAAGAACATGCAGGCGGCTGAGGACTGGTACCAAAGCAAGTTCGCAAGCATAGCGGAGGTGGCCAGCAAAAACAACGAGGCTGTGCACGCCATCCGGGAGGAGACCATGGAGTACCGGAGACTGCTTCAGTCTCGTTCCTCAGAGATAGAGGCTCTCCGGAATGTGATCAACTCTCTGAATAAACAACTGGGGGATCTGGAAGAGATGCAGTCGAAGGAGGTGGAGAAGTATCAGGTGAATGATGGATATGTGGCCCCTGGCCAGCTATTTCTATAAAGTGCCATTTGGTTTCAGATAAAGTCTTTTTATGGTTTTTATATTTAAGTAATAAGAAAAATGGAGGAAAAACTAGGGAGACACAGGGCCTTTGCACTGCCTTTAGTGCTCCGACCTACAAAGATAATGTGCAATGCAATAATGTAAACCAAGGATCCAAAACTCTGGTCCTGGAGGGCCACTGTCCTGCAGGTTTTAGATGTTTCCCTGCTTCAACACACCTGATTTATTGTGCAGAACAAAATAAGTTGTTGGATCCATTTTATTTGAATCAGGTGTGTTGAAGCATCTGAAACCTGCAGGACAGTGGCCCTCCAGGACCCAAGTTTGAGATGCTTCATAAAAAAGAATAAATTGATTATTTTTCTTATCAGAGACCATGTAAATAATTTGTAAATCGTACAATCTGAGCAAACAAAGCAACACAAACAACACAGCAATGGGCGTCTAAAATAAATCCATTCGTTTCTTTCTGTATAATTTTGGATCATTTCACAGTGGTGACTGTGTTTTATATTTTATAGATAAGGATAAGTGAGCTGGATCGGGACATCACTGATGCTAAACAAGAGATGGCACGTTACCTGAGAGAGTACCAAGACCTTCTCAATGTAAAGATGGCCCTTGACATTGAAATAGCAGCATACAGGTAAGAAATGACCTCATTCTGCGCTTGTCCCACAAACACTGTTTGAACAGAGTGTCTGATACGTGGCATCTGCTTTCCTTTTCTTCTCAGGAAACTTTTGGAGGGGGAGGAGATTCGTCTGACTTACCCTCCTCTTCCTGCTCTAAATTAAAATCTAAATACCATGATTCCTCATACATCTTCATCTCTGCCCTTACTATCCCCTGCCTTTCCCTTTCCTTCTCTGACATTCTTTCCATCCTCTTTCCCTCCAAAAACACCAATTTATATTCTCTTCCAAAAAAGAAACAAGTAAAAACTCATCTCTCAAGACAGCTGCGCCCTTGTGCCAAACAAGAGGTCCACAAGAAGTCCCCCTTCTTCTACACATTCTGACACCACACATCAATACAACGGCAAGTCAAGAACGCAGAGTGGCTGCACTGCATTAGTTACGATGTCGGACAGCTATATTGCTTTGGTTGAGTTCCTCTCTGTGAAACAAGTTAAGATCCAAACCACAGAGTTAACCATCTGACTTTCCTGACACCTCGTTGTGCAAACATTTGACCAATTGTTTGTGAAGGAGGACCAAAACAATCCTGTTATCTCTCAATGCTTGGATTTTATCTCCAACATTTTTTACAAGGAACTCTACCAAACAGTTACGCAATGTCCCACACCCTCTGGTTCTGTGGTCGTAAACCAGTAACCTTAAAGATTTCTTTTTTATTATGTTAGGCGTTCACAAAAGTCCTTGTTATTTAGTCTTCATCTGCATTTACATGTACAAAATACTGCAAGTATTGAGTGAGTTTGGTCTTCCTTTACTAATTTTCTAAATTTACAATAAAACTGTGCCTTAATGCACAACCTTCTGGACATGTAAATGCTGTGGAAGATTAAATTGTTGCTGGTTTCTCCTTATAATCATACAGTGTCTCTAAGTCTATAGACACTAGATTTCTTTTGTCCTCTAAATCCATTCAAAGCTTAACAATGAAACTGAAAGATAACCTCCTTGTTGTTTGTCTACTGATCCTAGACCTAAAGGGTGCTTTACATGTGTGAAACTAAACTAAGTTGGCACCATTACGCTTGGCGTAAATGTAAAAGTTGACAACAAGCTTAATAAACGTATACCTGACCTGCATCATACTCTGTATTCTGTTTTTATTTGACACTTAGGATATGTTGTACATGGTCCACCATATATGGCCAAGTAGATCAAGGTTGCATAGATATTTAAACGGAAAAACACGGTCCCATAAGTTTTCTCTTTAAAAAGAAAAAAACCTCAGACATAACTTACAGCTGCATTATTATTATTTGTTATTGCTGAAGAAAAGCAGATATTTAGGAAACTATTTGACAAAAATATATTGGAAAAACAGAAAAAACGTAATTTCAAAACTATTTGGCTCAAGACTTTGACTTACCTTTATTAATCCTTTGGGATGACTCCCTCAGGAAATTCAAAATTCCAGCAGCACATAAGAAAAAGCAGGTAAATTAACACACAGGTAAAAAAAGCAACACACAGATAAATAAGATAAAAATTAAGATAAATGAAGACAAAAAGAGCGAGACACGGCTTTGTATAGAATACGAGTTAAAATTATTACACTACAGATGAAAAAGAGGTTATTGCACCAGGGAAAGTGTCCATCTCTGTGTGCATGTATTGCACAAGAAGATGTAAATGAATACCCCCCTTTTTTTAACTGTTCTCTATGTACACCAGAGAGTCCAGCTGCCCGCCGACCACAGAGCCAGCCCGCCTGGTCAGTTTATCCTGCGTATTTTGAATAAGGTTTGTGAACTATTGCTTTTGTCAGCTTTCAGTTGAGCATCATTTATTATTGACAAGGATGCAGAAAATATCAGCTCTAATTTCTCTTTTTAGAAAAAAAAAAAAGAAAAGGGCGTAGACAATTTGCTCTTACAACTAAATCATTGATACCAAATTCTCACTAAGCAACAGTAGGGAGAAAAAAATCAAAGAACAGATTATAATTAAGTCCAACAAATACAACCTATAATAAAATGGAAAAAATTGATTAATTTAAAAGAACATCCAACCTAAATCCAAGACAGAAAGCTTTGATAAAGGTGATTATCGAACTTCTGACCTTTTTAGTGTTATAAATGCCATGCTGGAAAAAGTGAAAGGAACCGGACTTCTGTTTGTTACCATAAAACTCAATCAGAGAATAATCATATACCATGCAACTTCTGATATGTGACATTTTGTAAGTTTTTAGGCTGTTGCTAACATGTTCTTCCCATGGTAATACACAGTGTCAAAGATCTTACATGCAGCAGCACTGCACCATTTCCCATCATTCCATGCTCCTGGCAAGCTGGCCGCATCGGTAATGGGTTGATCAATCTGCTTTGCAAGATGCTCTAAATGCAGTGTAGCTGACAGTGAATGGCTTTATTGACTTAATTTTAAAAAGAAATTGTTAAATAAATAAATAATAAACAGCAACATAACAAATAAGAAAATCCCAGACACTGGTGTAACTTTATAGAAGTTTATGGTTTAAAAAGATGTTAACCACTAGATTTCTTTTGTAGCCACACTGGTTTATTAAATACCACTACAACAAAATACTAAACTAAACCATTGTTAAGGTGAATTATTCTGGTAAGACTAGCCAACATATAATCTGTGAAATCAGGTCTGTTGACCTGAAATATCTAAGGCAGAAAGCTTCAAAATAGCTACTTTATGGATTTCCAAAACTAAAACATACATGTACCTAGGACTGAGCACGAGTGCTTGTTTGTCTTTCTATCTTAGGCCAGTGAAGAAGAAACACTGCTATAAATAATAAAACCAAAAACTGCTGCAACCCCTTGATAAAATCTTTATTATAAATTGTTTATTTTTTTATTCCCACACATAAATCTAGGTCTGACTTAATAAACGTTTCTATTTCTATGAGATTTATGTCAATCAGTAAAAAATGCATTAAAGTGGGTATAATAACAAAATGATATAAGTAAAATTCTCATATTTTTGTTGGTACTAACAAAAGCTGACATGTAAAACTGTCGTGTTAGATTGCGTAAGATTCACAGCTGTACCAAATTTAACCATTTCAGTATAGAGAAGTTTATTTATTAATGAGACTTAAACTGACTCTAATGTTTCTGTTTTGATCTAATGTTGAAGATGGAAATCTTATCGTTTACTTTTAAATTTGACATATAACAAATTGATGCAAGATTACATGCTCATACAATTTTACAAGTTTACTCGATTCCATGTTTGTACTAAGCCATCAATCCAGTTTAGCACTGTTAAGTTGTTGTTAGCTAACTAGCTGACGGCTAGCTACTTGATACATCGCTGAACGTTAGATATATAATCCAATATTAATAGTTTAGTTTCTTTTTAACGATTAAAACTGATCTATCCACAGTCCTAAAAACATAAACTTCAACTAAACCACTTTTTCACACCAGTAGATGGCAGTAAAGCCAAAATATTTGTTTTGGCTAATCACTTCCGCCGGTGAAAGGACACAAACATGGCGGCCCTGTTATATCCATAGTGCTCATGTCTCAATGTTAACTTACAGCAGGGGTTACATTAAAACACGCTCTTACCATCAGTAATATTTAACGAATGATAACCTCTACCTAGTACCGCATTTCAAAGCCAACATGTTCCAAATAATTGGCGGCAGGACGGTGCAGACTGCCCGGCTCCTTGCACCAAGGAGCGCCGTGGTGGTGGAGGCTGTCCGGGAGCGAAAGTCCCGCACCGACCCGGTGGCCAAATCCAAAGAAGGTCGAATTAAAGTGGTTCCTCCCGTAGATCCGGTGGAGATGGTGGTCCTGAAGGAGAGATATACGGAATACCAGCTGATAATGAGGGCGCTTCGGTACGTTAAAACCCCTGGTTCTAAAAGCATCTGGTTTAATAGCGAGATGTGTAATCCTCCTTATATCGGAGGCACTTGTCACACATAAAAGTAGCACAAAAAGTGAGGAAATGTGTGTTTGCTCGATTGTCTTGGCAGTAAATATGCCGCTGGAAAAGCCCGTTTATTTCCCTTTTTAAGAAGTAAACAAAATTGATGCCAGTGTGGGAAAAAATTTGAGATAGAAAAAAAGTCAAATAAATATATTTTAGGACATTTTCAACCTTTAAATTATTTTTTAAAGAATAAGTCTGTTAAAGATTATACATCTTGATCCATAGGTTTTGGAAAGTTAATTACGCCTCCTGAGTTTTGTTGATATATTCCATTTCTTTTTTTTGTCAGTCTGGAATTTAAGGAGGAGGTGCTCCGAAATAAGTACGAGGAGGAGACGGGCTCCCGGGCGGAGGAGAGGGCGAGGCAGGAGGTGGAGGAGCACCGTGCCCTAATGGCCTTGAACGACCAGGAAAACCTGCGTCTGCTCAAAGCCAGGTGTGAAGGATCTCTGCACGAAAAGACAATGAAGGATTGTAGGCTCAAAGTTTATGTAAATGAGGAGAGGTGACGTAGGTTGCATGTTTATATCTTTTAGAATATTAAGGATCCAAAGAGAAGAGGAGGAAGCTCAACAGAAGAAGACTGAAGCCATCTTTCAACGTGAACAGAAACAGGACGAATTAATCAAACAAAAAGAGAAGGAGATTTTGCAGCTGCAGGTATGTATCAAACTTACAAGATATTATTTATTTTATTCTTTTTAGTCTACATCATAATAAAAACATAAATCCTGGTTTTGATCAATGACTCACATTGATGGCTGTTTTTACCTGCTTACAGGAGGAAGCAAAAAACTTTATCACCTTGGAGAACTTGGATCAGCGAATTGAGGAGGCTCTGAACAGTCCAAAGAATTACAACTTTGCCATCGACAAAGAAGGAAGAGTCATCAAGCAGACGGTGCTGAAGTGAAACAGCTGACAGATTCATTTGCGACACGGAGGATGCACGCAAACATCCATGCAGCTGACAGAGCTCAGTGGTCTAACTCAAGCTGGGGGGTACAAACCTGGCTGTTCCAGCGAACTGAGAAACATCTAAAAAAAATTAATAGAAGTCTACTCATGCCCGGACCTGGTTTAACCACAGTCTTTATTTTCAATGTTTTTACTTTCTCTGTTTCCTCATTTGAGTGATGTGTTGTTATTTGAATTAAATTATCATTTGTGATTCCTAGCATCTACAGAAGATTGGATTCTGGTAAAAATGCTAAATTAAAGCTGAGTGCAGAGATTCACAAATCATTTAAACCCTAAAATATTACCAAGATACTTTAGGTAACTATTTAGTTAAAATCTAGGATCAGTGTCAGCAATGCATTTATAAAACGTGGAGACATTGTCAACAATGGACTGAAAAGTTGTTATTCTCAGAACACATCATGAAACCCAATCCCAGAGAGGTTGAACCTCTTAGAAATACTTAATGACATACAAAAAGAGGGGTTTCAGACTCCATGATGTAACAAATCTGTAAAAGATTCAGAAGTATTTACATAAGAAACGAGGCTGGATGCTTCTAATAAATGGTGACAATTTTCAGACCCTCGGTCAGCTTTGCAGTAAAAAGACAGGATGATTTGACGGTAATCACTGTGTACCAGGAATGCTTCTATAAAACACTGACAGTTTACACTGCATCTATGGTTCACCACTGATGCAAACCAGGTGTTGGACCAGCGCAACATCCCATTCAGAGATTGAATATTTTTCGGGAAAGGACAAACCCCTTTCTGGATGTATTATAGCAGCAGTGAAGGCGCTCAGGTGCCAAACTGGACTGTCTTCAGTTCACTTCTGTCACTTGCTGAAGTCAAAACTCAAAGATAAACAAAAAAGGGACTCAAAAGCTGTTTTAAGTAGCTGAATTACTCGGAAAACTGCCATTAAATGAAAAGATAATGCTACACACTAGTGAACATGCATGTTTTAGCTGGCATTTAATTTGAAATGAGCACATACACTCACTGGCCACTTTATTAGGTTCACTTTGCTGATACTGGGATGGACCCACTTGTTCCTTTAGACCTTATTGTCATGTTCAGGAAACCAGTTATAGATTAGTTGAGCTTTGTGACATGGTGCATTATCCTGCTGGAAGTAGCATCAGAAGATGCTACTCTGTGGTCATAAAGGGATGGACATGGTCAGCAACAAGACTCAGGTAGGCTGTGGTGGTTAAACCAGGCCACGTTGGTACTCTGTGACCCAAAGTGTGCCAGTAAAGTATCCCCCACACCATTACACCAACACTAGCCTGAATCGTTAATAAAAGGCAGGATGGGTCCATGCTTTTATGCTGTTTCCACCTAATTCTGAGCCTACCATCTGAATGTGGAGGTGAAATGGAGACTCATCAGACCAGCAACGTTTCTCCATCTTCTATTGTCCAGCGTTGGTGAGTCTGTGTGAATTGTAGCCTCAGGTTCCTGTTCTTAGCTGACAAGAGGCCCCCGGTGTGGTCTTCTGCTGCTGTAGCCCATCTGCTTCTAGGTTGGACGTGTTGTGTGTTCAGAGAAGGTATTTTGCATAAGTTGGTGGGAAACAGTATTTATTTAATTTCCAGTTGCCTTTCTATCATCTCCAACCAGTCTGCCCATTCTTCTCTGACCTCAACAAGACATCCTGGTCCAGAAAACTGCTGCTCACTGGATATTTTCTCTTTTTCAGACCATTCTCTGTAAACCCTGGGGATGGTTGAGTGTGAGAATCCCACTTGATCAGCAGTTTCTAAAATACTCAGACCAACAACCATGCCATGTTCAAAGTCACTTAAATCTTTTCCTCATTCTGATGCTCAGGTTGAACTTCAGCAAGTTGTCTTCACCATGTTTACATAACTAAATGCATTGAGTTGCTGCCATGTGATTGGCTAACTAGATATTTATGTTAACAAACAATTCAACAGATGTATTAGACAAAATAATGAGTGTATAGTGTTCAAGGCTCAATCTCTACAAATTTATGTTCAAAGTGTCTTAAAATGGACTATAAACCCCAAACCCGGGTTTTATATTAAAATGCTTATATAAAAACGTAATGAAATACAGTCAATCAAATCAAATCAATTTCTGGGGTAAGGAGCTTTAGTGGAGCAGTGGGTTTTAGACAAGCCTTCAGAGCTGGAGGCAAACCAGAGGTAAATAGATATCTGTGTCCAATGTCTTTGATGGACATAAAAATAGGCTTATAATAGGCCCTGGATCTCATAACATGACAGTAATTCCATCCACATTAGGTTTTGGTGTGTGACCAACATCACATTGCCATCACTATCCAACAATCCTGCACTTTCAGCTGTGACCCCCTAGGTGGCGCTTCTTGAAGCTCTCCTCTAACATTCTCCACATTTTGTGTGATTATCCCCAACAGTGTTAACCAGCTCATGTATGACAACGTGCGGTTGAAACGTTGAAATCCTCTTGTGTGTGCAGGTTTATGGGATGATTATCAGAGGTGAAGACCATAAGAGAAAATCTGGGAACATGCAGCAGCTTTGATTTGAATATAGACTAAACGTTTAAACCCAGACTGTGATGTTAGAAAATTAAACCTTAGTACTTGTGATACTACTTTTCATGGAAGAAATTTAAATGTGGAGCCTTTATGCCACATAAGTAAAATCTTAAAATTAACTTTTGTTAATTTTTGTGATGAAATAGAAACATTATTATTTTCTTTAGGTATAAATTGAATATTTTTAAATGTGGCTCAAAGTGTTGGACAACACTCAATTTTTGGAAGCATGGACTTTGAGAACTTTTCTATTAATTTACTTTTTTTTTTTAACCTGTTTCTGTAGTCAAGTATAGTAAAACAAATTTAGTATAAGAATTTTTTGTCACCCATATCTGTGGGAGAACCTCCTTCTAACAACATAGTTTAAGACTAACACAGCTGCTATATACTGACACAGGTGAGCTGGTGTAAAACTGTGTGCATGGTTAATGTGATTGGTAAGTGAGGTTAATGAGATTGTCCCTCCACGGTATTGAAGAGGGGGATTAGCAGTGGATTGAGTCAAACCCTCAGCTCAGCAGCAGACAACTGGCAGCAGGTCTCACTACTCTAACACAGTCAGAACATCACTTTTGCTTACAGCACCGGGTCTGCTGATCACTTTGTTCTGTAGTCAAAGATCAAAACAGAAAATAAGGATCATGTGGTTTTGCAATTTTTTCTCAAACATATTCCAAATTTCTTTTTTTTTTATCAGATAATCTCTTAAATATTATATATTGTTATGATGCAATTGTTCACAACTACATCAAGAGATTTGTGCAGTCAACTACTGAACTTTTGCAGATTTTCTTACTGAGGTGCCACCTAAATACAGCTAATTCAGCATTCATCTTGCATCCTGTCTCTTTGCCAGTTAAAGTCCAGTGTTGACTCTTGTCTTCGCTCTTTTTTTTCCTCAGATAATGTCATTTTTGGTTTATTTGCTGAATCAACCATGGTGCACATTCAGTGTGTTGATATCCAGTTACTAGTGTGTAGTGCATTGCCACAAAGTGAAATGCTTCTGAAAGTGATGCACTTACACAAAAAAAAGGTGTGAAGTGCTTTTTCAGCCTTGGGATGCTGCAGGACAACAAAGGCTCAAAGAGTGTACTTAAGAAATGTCACTGTGTGTGCCATCAAAATAAAGTTATGAAGCGCTACTTTAAAGAAAAATTCTCAATATATTATAATTATAATCCAAGTCACTACAGTCCAAACCAAGGCATTACATTGAATCTTAAAAATAGGCCATCTAAAAATCAGCAAATAAAAAAAAATTAAAACAAATTTAAAAAAAGGAAAGAAATACAAGATATTTCTGTTTAAAATAAGCAACAACAAAAAATGTGCCAATGGAACAAGTCCAATTTGTCTTGGTAAGACTTCTTGAAATAAGACAATATATGCCAGCCTTACAAGATATTGAAATTAGCTGGAAAACCTCATATTTAGCTATATTTTAATAGTATTTTTTTGTTTTTTTGTCTCAAAACAAGATTGTGTTGCTCAAAGCTAGTATTTTTCCCCCCTAGGGCCTACTCAGCATGCACAGGTCAGTGGGTGATAGTGGATAAGGAAAACTCCCTTTAATCAGAAGAAAAACCTCCAGCCAGGCCATTTGCGTTGATAGTTTGTAATATTCTTTTGAAGGCTTTAGACCAGTGATTCAAAACAGGAAGCTAGTCCAACTATGAGCTAACAAAGGCAATGATGCTATTAACATTGCAGGCACCACCATAAGTGTGCAGCTATTTTAAATGTGTTGTACAGAACCAATGAAATGAAAAGCTACCAAAAGAGGTGTTTGTGACTACAAGATGCTAGCTGTTAGCACTGTGCATGGCCAAACAAATGGGTAATCTTTTTTTTTTAAATATATACATACATACACACACACACACACATATATATATACACATATACACTGCTCAAAAAAATAAAGGGAACATTTAAACAACACAATGTAACTCCAAGTAAATCTCACTTCTGTGGAATCAAACCGTCCACTTAGGAAGCAACACTGATGGACAATAAATTCCACCTGCTGTTGTGCAAATG